>JBBMOC010000042.1:3533630-3545247 GCA_037975185.1 Centropyge bicolor
ATAATTTGTCAGAAATCAAGTCATTATCCATCTGCTTCTTGTGTCTGTGCTGTGGGATCAGACGGCGACAGGTGTTACCACGGAGTCGATTTGTCAGCTGCAGCGAATCAGAGTCCGGGGACTCGCTGTTGTTCTCTACAAACCACGAGAGCTGCTGTCAGTTATTGTCATCATATCAAAGAGGTTCATATGCTTTTTTTTTTTTCAAGTTTCATTTGAAAGTTCAACGGATAAATAAATGAAATAATGAAATGACATTAACAAAAAAAAGTCACGTTTGACACATTTTAACATCAACAACTGAAATATATACATACATTACATACACACATATACTTTAGGAAGGGTTGAACTTCCTGGACAGTGTAGACCTTTCAATTCCCCAATATGGCCAAAAGTATGTGGACATTCTGATGGTTTTGAAAAAACCCTTAAGAGAAATTCTAAAGTAATAATTCATCATATCAAACCACATTTTGGAGACTGTCTACAGCAGGCATTTCTTTCTTAGTCATGAAATGTATTTACTAGTTTATTGGTATAAGTTTTTTTCCTTTTTCCAAATTTTTTATTTTTGTCAGTGGCAGGGTTCGCCTTTCTTTTACTGGTTAGTCTACCCATTAATAGAGTGGAGACGGCTGAAAGAAAAACAGGGTCCCAAACATTTAGAGTCCGACTTCTCTGTTGTGGTTCAGTCATGTTCCAGAGTCACCAACACTTTTAAAAACTAACTACGAAATAACTGAAAACAAATTCAAAATTGAAACAGTGTTCTCTTGTGTCATGGAACACTGTGAAGACATCAACTAAATGGAAGTTTTAATCATTTAATTATTTTTCTTTTAAACTATTTGGTGCCTGAATTATACTGTTCCTATCTGTTAAAATAGTTTGTATTGAAGAAAAGAAGAAAAACATCATTATAATTGTCAAAGTTTTGAACTGTTTTGTAGCTGCCAGACATTCTTTTATTCATGCTTCCAGGACAACGCTCTTGTCTTTAACCTTTGCTTACTCTGCACCTTCATGAACAGTGCAGTAAGAGATTTGAGGATGAACAGGGAGGACGACTGCGACAGATGTCTTATCTCATCTAACAACTAATACTCTTGCAGCCTGGAAAGCAAAGAGGAGCGGAGGATGTTTCAGGAGGTTATAGGTTTGGAATGAGACGCTCAACAATCACATACAGGGAGTAAGTCATCAGATGTATGGAGGAGATAATATTGGGGTCACATGAGCTGCTGTATCACCACTAGATGGCAGAAGCAGGACGTGAAGCAGGGACTCATATATCTGGTAGGAGATGGTGTTAAAGACGTTCTCAGCCTAAAATTGCTTTGTGATGATAATGTCGAATCCTAATTCTAAGTGCCTTCAGGCGCCGAGAGCCGCGTGGCACTCGACTTTGTTTACTCACTTGTGCCGCGAGATGCGAGATGAAATAAAAAGCCGGTAAATACATATTTCTCAGGAGCGACACTGATAAAGGCCACGTTATTGAATCAGATCTCAACATCTGGTCAGGATAACACGCAGCGGCGGCCTGCTTCTCCTCCGTCAGCCCGTCTAATCTCATCTGCGCTGCCTCTCAGGTGCACTACAGCATAAAGGCCACACTAATCTCCCCAGATGACTTTTTTCATAATGCAACTTGCTGCAAGTAGATTTCTCGGTGACGGATGAGTCAGAGAACAAATGGCTGCAATTGTGGAGGCTCTGCTGCAAAAGGTTTCCCTCACGTCCTCGCTCTCATTGCTTTGGCCCAGATCTCTCCCGCAGGTAGCGTTATCTGTCACTGTTTGACACACACACACACACACACGCACACACATAGACGTGAACCCGCATGCACTCGCACTCATTATCCGACCTGTTCCGCCATCATGACTGTGATTGCTTTGGGATTTACAGTCTTCTATTATTCATTTGTCAATTTTAAGTTAAATTTGCACACTGGAAAAACTGCGATTAGATTCTGTTTCCTTAGAAAGTTTTGTCTATTCAGAAGTTCAAAATAGCAGGAAAATAATGTGCCCACTCTATAACCTGTGGCATCAGATGGATTCAAGATGTGGAGGGTTTTTCTTTGGTGTCTTATTGAGGTTTTGATGAAAAGTCAAGCTTCGTTTTCAATTTTGTGTTATTTCAGGGAAGAGAAATTATTATTACATCTCAAAATATTTTCATCGATTATCATGACAAATAAATATCATATTTGGAATATTGAGCCATGCTAGCAGTCCTTGTTTGGTCTGTGGTGATCTACTGCCTTTTCAGCTAGCGCCATCATCAGGTCAGAAATTTGTCCAGTGCTTTGCTTTATCACCAAATATCCGCAATACTAGTGACTCTTATCGTACTAACACACAATCCTAAGACTGTGAACATGGTAAAAATTATTCATGTTACATATCAGAGTGTCAGAAATGTGATTGATCACGTTAGCATGATGACATTAGCATTTAGCTCAGAGCACATACATGCAGCCTCACAGAGCTACGACCAAGACTTTAGCATGTGTTTCAGCTATAATTGTAAAAAAAGTAATTTTCTTCTTTTCACTATTCACAGCTTTACTTTTGCAGTTAATTCTTTCTAAAACATCTTCAGTTCAATTAAATCTCAAAATACTGGTTGTCAGTTTTTGTGTGTAAGATAAATCGAAATGTTCTTTCTTTGTTCCATTTTCACCTGAAGTGTTTTTCTAATTTCTTTTGGCATCAATTCGAGTTGCAACAAAACAGGTTTCTCTTAGATTTTGAAATTAATTCAGAGAAGTAATGGGAAGTAACTCAAGTGTTGCGTTTAAGTACAGTTCTGAGGTACATTTACTTCACTTGAGTATTTACATTTGTTGCTACATTGGTTTTACAGCTGTAGTTACGACTGCTTCTGCTTTTTTAGATGAATATTTAACATTAAAAAAATGTAATAAGCTTATAAAATGAAATGCTTTGCTGCCTTGAGACCCCTGACGAAGCAGTGTCACCAAAGACACATTTCCTCCTCAACTCCTCACAGGGCTTCATTGAAATAACTGTAAACAAAGATTGAGAAAAGTACAAAAAATAAAGACATTTGCTTAGTAGAAGTTTGTTATGTCTTTCATGCAGAGTGTTTATGACAAAGTACCGTGAGACGTCTGTCAAGTCAGGCTGAGGAATCATGTCGACAAAGCTGACTTTAAGTCCGTCTCTCGGGTTCAACCACAAACGCCACGAGTTCCTTAATCTGACCAACCAGATTCTATAAAACATGTTTGGTTGAGAGTTGAAATGTGAAGGTGCGTTTCTATTGTGCAGCCCAAACACACACGTCGCTTCATAAGTTCACTTTCAAAGTCTGGCTGTAAATCTCTTTAAGGGAATTTGTACGGGGCTTTGGCTCATCAGGCCGTGACGACTCGAGAGGCGTGTGGGAAGCTGCAGCCTTGTTTCAGTCATTATCGCCGCACGCACACGCTCGTCTGCAAAACTGTCCTGAAGGATGCGAGGAGCGCTGACACGCGGCGGCCGGTCAGGCGGAGGCATGTGTCGTTTCATTAGCCGAACGGATTATTAGCCATGTTAACCGTTTGGAATGCAGCTGATTTCCCAGGAGCTCGTTAGGAGCATGTGGAACGAGGCCCCCGATGAGTCTGAGGCTTGTGATTAAATTAGTAATCAACTTGCTTAAGCAATAAACAGAGTCAACAGGTAATTAAATACGACTTAGCTCCAGGTGATTATCCCGCGAGTGTCACCATCGTGCGAGTTACTGAAAATTGATTTCAGTTACTCCTTCTCTCTAAAGTAACTGGATTATTTTACCAACTGCTGCACATAAAGGTAATCAGTTACAAGGGAAAGTAACTTTTCTGTTACTTCCAAATGTCAGATTCATTTCTCTTATTAATGCACATAAAGCTACATTATTTTAGCGTTGCTGTCACTCAGTGACAAATTTGATCAATCATTCTATTCATTACCGTATTATAAGTAATTAATACTCCCAACCACCAGAGGGCAGCATCAGCTACACTTGTGTTGTGTCGATAGTGGGATTTGGTCGAAGGAAGAGTGACACGATGTTGAATGTTAACCAAGCTCAGTTGTTAATGAACAGTTTTCTTTGATGAAGTTTCAAGTTTTAGAAACATTAAAATCGCATTGCCTGAACAGTCTAGCGCCACCTTGAGGTCAGGTGCGTCATAAAACTGGTGAATAGGTTTGTCTACTCTCTTCTGCAGCTGCCCACTATTTTCACGTAAGACAAAAGTAACAAGCCCATTTAAACTTCAGTAACTGTAATTTGAAAAAGTAATTAGTTACAACCAAAAGTAGTAGAATTACAGCTCTGGTGAGAGTAAATGTTATATTGGCTCTGATGAGTATGAGGGCTCCTGTCAGGAGAACAAACAGAACTGTGAATTATTTTCTCATTTCATTCACTAAAAAGACTCTTTTATATTCAGACAGGTAAAATCAACACTTCTAGCTTTGGTGTGTTTTCTCAGTTCGAAATTCAATTATGTTGCCAATTTTGCTTTCACGCCATCAAATTTGCACTGACATTAATAATAGATCTCAGGGTCGACTGCACTGTCCTCGATGTGGGCTCCAGCAGTCAGACTGGAAACAGCCACCGTGGGACCCGACTGGGAGCAGATGGAAAACAGGACGAGTGGAGGAGAGAAAACGAAGGCCTGGTTTCTGGTTTCCTCCCTGATATGTTCTCTACTTTCTTCATTCAGCCTCAGTTTGCGACTGTGTCATTGTTCCAACTCTAATTATCTCTCGTTTCTCTTTAATCTGCTCACTCTGCTCAAACTGCCTTTGTCTCTCTGACATGAATGAAGAGCACGAGCGTGTAATGCCTGATTAACTGCGACGCCTGAGAAGATTAAATCAAACTGGCTTCAAATCCAGCCTGATATTGTGTTCGTTCGCTGATGAAAACCCTGTCTGCGTTTATGAAATCATTTAGATTTTCCAACTATAGAAAGACCGAGGCTAAAGTCTCCTGATGGCAACTCATGATGTAGAAACTAATGGAATAAACAAAATGTGATTTAAAACACTCAAGTTGTGAGTAATAAAACTTGAACGCTCTCACTGAGAAGACAGAAGTTTTTCATCTGCATTTTGATCCTGATCTGCCTTTAAAAACATGAGTGTGGTGATTTTGGTGAATCCAAATCTTTTTAGAAAGTTAAGTTTGTCACAGATACAAGAATTTAGTAAACTATCATATGAAAACTGAGCAGAGTATCAAAAAATCAGAGACATCACTGGAAGTGATCCAAGTATTTTATGTGATCATTTAGTGGAAATTGGATGAAATTGTGATGATAGCAAAGTTAAAACCCTAAAATCTGTTCAGACATGAATGAAATATATTGAGATGTGAACCAAGGAAACCAGGAAATCTGTAATCTAGACTAAACTTGTTCCTCTCTGACCCACGGCCAGTGTTCTAAAGTTATTTTATTTAAATGAGTTGTCGTTTTTGATTTAATCTGCTAACATATATTTAACCTGTTAACGTTACAGAGTAAATACATTTCTTTACATTTTGCACTTGAGCTCAAAGTTGATTAATCAAAAGAAAACTAGTCATTTTTTTATTAAAAAAAAGTGGCAGAAATTCACAGATTTCGGCTCTTATTTGCTTGATCTTTCCTAAGTTTAGGTCTTAAATTTAGGTTTTAGACAGAAAATATGCGACAAATGATTTGAATAAAACGAATAAAGGTTTATCTTATCTTATGACAGTTAATTGCAGCTCTTGTTTGCCCAATTTTTACAGTGTATCTGAAAAACTTTAGATATATCAAAACTATACTTTCATAAACTAAGATCAAATGCATGTTGACAGACTTACGGACGGACCTGGATCTCCTGCGTTGTCAGACTGACTTCAGGTGCTGGTCTTCATCCTTCAGACAGAAACAAGGACGTCGAGGACGACTGGTTGAGGAAGCAAACAGTGTTAAACAACCAGGTGAATCCACAGCAGCTCCTCAGCTGAACACCTGCAAACTTCTCTAACACGAGTTCAGGTGTAAAAAGCCTTTAGCTACAGAAAAAATAATAAAGGCCTTTTGATTGAATTTTCTGGTTAAATGAAGGAGAGTGAAATGCAAAGAGCTTTTTGTCGATGCCCTCTTCAGAGTTTGGCTTCAGGGCCGAGTCTTTTTAATTTGTCACGCGCCGCCTCTTCATCTTCATCACGCACTGAACGACTTGTGAAACAAGGGAGAAAGACAAGAGGAGCAGACAAACCCTCGTCTCCTGGCGAAGGCCACAGCGTCGCTTTTCATCTCTGCAGAGGAGCTACCAGAGGCACAAAGAGCAGGAGTTCGTCTGTGGCTGCAAACAGAGTTTTCCAAACAGATTTACAATAGAAGAACTGGATCTATGACGTCAACTTATGAAAGGTTATTGGCGTCAAAGTTGTCAACAACAGCTGTGTTAATGAAGTGAAAGGTCACAAATACTAAATGTAAACAACTATTGCAAAGTGAATAAAGCAGAACCAAAACATCTGTTTATTTTACTCCTTTCAAAAACTGAAAATTTGAATTAAACGTTAAGTCTTTGCTGGACTTTGACATGAGTTTCTCACCCGGCTTCCTTTGTGTCTTTCCTTTCTCTTCCTTCTTTCCACCACATGATATTGATTCACTTAAACGCTGCAGTGTTTGATCTCACTGTTCCTCCATTACTCTTCTACAGCAGCCTCGGCTGTGTGTGAGTTCCACATCCACCGAGTCCACTGGCGGATTCACAGCCACTTTCTGACGCACTGTGGTCGACCTGCAGGCAATTTCCGCTGCCTAAATATCTGCTGAATGAAGCGAGGCTGAAGCTGGGCCTGCAGCAGCTCCCAGATAACAGTCTGTGGCAATGACTTTTAATATGAGTCGACCAAAACTGGGGCTCATTTCCTCCCATAGTGAGCTCTAAAAATGTAGCTGCAGCTGTGCTCTGAAGTTTAACTACTGTCCCTGTGAGGACGGTCCCTCAGCCCACGACGCTGCACATCTATTAACTACAATCAAAAGCATTATTAGACTGAATTAAAGGAACAAATGCGGAGCCAGGAGAAAGGACATATACACACTCTCTGAGCTCCAGAGCTTGCTGCTGCTGCTGCTGTTGGATTTTCTTAACAGCAGCGACGCTTAATAAAACCTGACCAGCCGAGCTAAATCAGGTTTCAAGCGGATTTTTTTCCACCGCGGTGCCGTGACTCGTGCATTGTCCAAGCCGCTGTAATCGTTTGAGGCTGAATGGGGGGGGGACGCTTCAGCCAATATTAAGAGCATGTAGCACAGATGTCAGACGGAAATTGCACCTTGCCAAGCTACTGTACGTTTCACCCAGCATGCCTTGCTGCTCTCGCGCTCGCTCTGCAGGAGCTGTCAGGCGATTCGTAGCCACTCGTTCTCTTGTAGTCTTTTCAAACTGTCATTTACAAAAGTTGAGGCAGTCCCTGAATCAGTTCAATAGTCACTTTCCAAACTTGCACAGACACATTAACTGACAGCGACTACACATGAAAAACACTGAGGTCAACTTTTAAATTGAGGCTTCAAACTCTTCTGTTTCTGCTCCGTTTTAATAGATTAAATTCTGGGGCTATTTATTCATATCTCTCACGTCACTGGAAGCGAGTGCACTTTGTTTTATTCAATATTAGCTTATTTATATATTCCATTTTATTTTATTCATTTTAAATTCCATTAAGCCACAACAGAGGGTCTCGGAAGTTAAAGTGTGTCAGTCCAACGCTTTTGGTTCAGACTGAATGATGATGATGGCTTTTCATTAAATGTTGCACAGTCATAATCGGCAGAGAATGAAACTTTTTATCTGGGGTTGTTAAGTCATTTTAATTTGCCCAATACTTTGATTTATGACCGAATACCTGCAAAACTAATAAAGAACCTCAGCTGTACTTTGTGTTTGGTGCTAATTAGCTCCACTCAGATGATGAACATTTTATCTGCGACACATCAGCATGTTAGCATTTTCACGTTAGCATGCTGACGTTAGAGCTGCTAGCACGGCAGCAGACCTGCATACCATGACATATGTTGAGCAGTTTGAATCTTACAACACAGATAAGTTTACCTCAGCCTTTGCCACGACAGGACGCCACCACTGCAGAATGAAACTTTTTATCTGGGGTCGTTAAGTCATTTTAATTTGCCCAATACTCTGATTTACGACCAAATAACTGCAAAACTAATAAAGAGCCTCAGCTGTACTTTGTGTTTGGTGCTAATTAGCTCCACTCAGATGATGAACATTTTAGCTGCGACACATCAGCATGTTAGCATTTTCACGTTAGCATGCTAATGTTAGAACTGCTAGCACGGCTGCAGACCTTTATACCATGACTTATGTTCAGCAGTTTGATTGTTACAACACAGATAAGTTTACCTCAGCCTTTCCCACGACAGGACGCCACTGCTGCAAAACAACTTTTTAATTTAATTGTTTCACATTAAAAACAACACACTGTATGCCGCATCACGAAATGAGAAAAAGAAACGCTGTCCTGCGATAACAATTGAAGCCAAAGTAGAGAGAGAGAGAGAAGAAACAGCCAGTGTCGCTGCCGCCGAGAGAAGCGAGACGCGCCGGTCTCGCGCCCCCTGCAGGTCGGCCGAGGATTGTGTTCGTCTGAAGCCACGACATGAGATAGTACACGGAGACAGCAGGTTGAGCCACAGATGGGAAATCATAATTCAAACAGTCTCACGAAGCACTTGAATTCATTCCTACCTGTAATGTACATTACCATGATGACAGAGACCATGCTGGGATGTTCATGGACCAGAATTAGAAAACTCAGATACACTAAATCTTCCACATGGTCTCACAAAAGCTTTTGGTGTAAAGCCACATATATGTAACTGCTGCTGCTGAGGACACTGACGGTTCAGTTGAACCTGTACTGGAAATGATGCCTGGTGCTCATAGCAGAGCGTGTCCTTCATTTTTAGCATGACATTCAACTTTCCCCCCCCCCTCCCCCGAAAAAAATGCCTCCCACCTCACCTGCCCAGAGCTGCAGGTTGAGTTAACATTATGAAAAAATGAGCAGTCACGTCAGGAGAGTTGATGTAGTTCTTCTAAATGAGATCTGCTTCAGGCATGTCTGCGTGGTACCCGTTTTTATGAGAGAAAAAAACCCACGATATTTACACCATAACACAGCAGACCCTGTTTCCTAAAAAAAAAAAACCTCTACATGGTGCTTTTGTAATTATTTTCATAATCATGAAAATTGTTTGAAATTGTCCAGACTGGGGATGGTTTTCGCTGAAGGACAAAATGATGCCATCCTTAATAAAGTGGTAATAGCTGTCTAAAATATCACCCTCACATTCTCTTAATGAAATAATGGTTGAACAACACCCCGGCGTTGTTCATTTGCTGCACTGTTTTGTACACGGCTTTCTGTCTGGCAGGCAAAGCCGGGTGCTGTGTTGAGGTGCAGCAGCCAAAAGCCAAGTCATTTATTCACATAAATTAACAGTAAGAGTATGACATCCCTTTAAAGATGTCTGTAGGGAACGGCTTAGCAGCCCCGGGAGTCACGTAGCAAACATGCCTTTTGGTAAACTGATTAAACTGAAACTGACAGGTGGAGAAAAAAAAAGCAAAACGCAGCCTGCAAAATGGTCAGATTTCAGTTGCTTTTCAGTAAACAAAGCAAAATGTTCGGGTGTTTTTTTTTCTCCCCTCAATAATTCTCACACATCGCTGACACCTTCCCTTGCGAGATAATTAACGAAGAAATGATAAATCGCTCATCAGAAGAGATTTTCTAAAGATTGGTCACATCTGAACTATGATCTGAAACAACCATATGTTCATATCTGTACATTCGAAGTTCGATATCTCACCAGGCCTGTCCTGCAGATAGAGAGACAAATGGCACACATGTACGATAAAGCAACACTGCGGTCCAGCGTATGCATCAGCAAAGAGAGCAAGATAGATCGACGCATGCAGTTTGGACAGTTCAGAACCAAGTTTTTGTACAGTTCGTTTGGCAGTGACCGACATATGAATGTGTTTGTTACATAGATATGCTGCACAGGGATGAGCCCCCCCTTCATGGGTAGATGTCCCACCCAGTCTCTGGTTTTCTGTGTGCGGGTTTGTGGGGACAGAGACCCCCCACTCCAGGTCTGGCACAGCGGAGGCCGCCCCCCCACTACAGTACAGTGCAGGGTGACAGAGGGGGCCCATAAGTCCGGCCGACAGCTCCTTAATCCCCATTAGTGCCTCAGACGGGGCGGTGTGACAGAGCGCAGCGCTGTCCTCAGACCAGCCCCTGATCTTGTCCTCCTCCCCTCCCCTGTTAAGGTCCTGCAGGATGCCCTAACAGAGGATGTAGCGCCACCCGATGGAGGCAGCCTCTGGAAGCGTGTGGCTCTGAGGGGAAGAGGGGAGGGCCTCAGCAGGCAATCTCCTCCAGGGTGCCCAGCGTCGTCTGCAGGGGGACTGTCACAGTGTGGCTGATGGACTCCGAGTGGTTCGCCACCGGGTCACAGGAACTCTGGGAAAAAAAGGTTGAAGGAGTCTTAGAGCTGGGTCAGACTACAGAGGGGCTAAATTCATGTTGGCATCTGCTGATGTGGAGCTGATTTGTCGTGCTACTTTGGCTGGAGAGCTAGCCACTCTCATGCTAATTAGCTGCTAACATGTGAGCACTAATACCTTCATTAAGAAGACAATAAATTTAGTTTAAGAGATGTATTTTTAACCCTTTTAAACAATGGAACAGTTCATATTCAGGCAGAGCATGTTGTATAAATTTACTGTAATATGATAAAGCAACTTCCTGCCACATTCTTACCCCAAAGCTCGTCACTAAGTGTTGGTCAACAAACTAAATGCTCACATCAAAGTTCATTGAAGCTGAACTCAACTTGCACAAATGAATCCACTGATCCCAATGATTCAATTTAAGTGAATTTATTTCGGGTGCTGCCATCACACTGACAGCAGCTTCAATCATGCTCCACCATCAGTCACTGCTGCTCGGCGACCAGCTGATGAATAATGCCCACTGATATCCTGGTTTTCACAGTTACAACCTGACATGTCATGCAGACGTTCGCTCCGCACCGACTTCCTTATACTGCAGGTGTTGTCGATTTAGTTAAGATCTGATGTTCATGTTTGTTAAAGAGGGGACGAGTTGCTCCTTGTTGCTGATTCTTTGAGAGCTCCCTCAAAGAGCAGAGCGTTCTCTTCCAAATTGGCACGCAGCTGTCGGCCTGAACGCTCTCAGATTTGCCTGCGTGCTCTTCCTACACGCTCGTGTGCAGGGGTAAGGATGGGGGGGGTTTGATATGCACGATCAGAGCCAGTGAAATTATACTGAATCTACACCAAGCGGCAACCTCCGGCGCTGAAAAATGAAGTCAATGCGGAAGTGCAAAAAAGCTGCAGTTCCTCCAATAACCGCTAGAGCAGGCTGCAGAAGGGAGTCAATTACATTTGAGTCCCATGTTAAAATGTCCGGGGGGGGGGAATTTTTTTATAAGGCGTTCGTTTAAAATATACAGCATACATCATTATGCACAATTCATAGCTGTCAATCTAAG
>JBBMOC010000042.1:3550026-3586521 GCA_037975185.1 Centropyge bicolor
AACGACAGAATAAGTCAATGTCATTATCAAAGTCACGGAGGAGAGAATGTAAAGCACCAAACACAAACAGGCCCAGGGGCAGCGTCCGTGAAACAGCATTTACCCTGACAGAGACAAAGTCCTGATGCAGAAACGCCAGCCTCGATTCACGGCTCTGCTTTGGCAGTTTGACTCAGAGACAGAAAAAAAAAACAAAAAAAAACAGAAACAAAACTCAAATGCACTGGATGATTTCGTGTTAAGCCCACAGCCTCCTACATAACACCAACTCCCTCGCGGTGATGCTAATGTTAAGCGACACAAGCTTTTCAAATATAGCTCCGTCAGAAGCTTTCTCTGGCACCGAGGCGTCTCACACTCCTCACAAATCACTTTCTTAAGCTGAAGACTGAATTTTAGGGAAGTCGCAAAGTTTAAATAGATCTCATTGAATTTCACCAGAGATTACCCAGACCTTTCTCACCACCAAAAAACTTCTCTCTTTGGACTTTAAAAAAATCTTACTTCTTGGCACATCCACCCTTTACTCTCTGAGCGGGAAGGAGAGAAGTTATCAGGCTTATTTCTCGGTGAGGCAGAACCCACAGATCACAGCCGCCCCCCCCCACGGAGAGCTAATAGCCGGCGAGGCCACACAGTCACGTAATTGCAAGAGGAAATTCAATATGGCTTCTCAGTGGTCTCTTATTTTTATTCAAATGAGACGTTATTGGATACACGGGAGCGAGGCCTCGTGCATTCAAATGATTGATTTCTTTCTCACCTTTGTCCGCCAGCCCTCGCTCCTTTTCTCTCACATTTAAATCTAAAATTACCATAATCCATTTCTTCCTGATAACTTTTTAAAAACATTAAAAACGTAACTAACTGTGCTTGATAAAATGCACAAATAATTATCCCTCTGACAGGACTAATGCCACCACTTATTTACAGCAGCTTTGGCAGGTTGACTCCTCTGTTCAGCAGCCATAAAGAAAATTGAAAATAATTGTGCTTCCTGTCTCTGTTTTCCTCAAAAGCGAACATCTAGATAAGCAGGTTGTTCACAGACGACAGATGCAGCCATCTCCAGAACTTGAGTGACAGAGTTACAGAGAGAGAAAAACCCAATCAGACTCTGTCGTCTGAAACCTCCTCTGGTGGGTATAGCAAATTGGCACCGACGCTAAAAAAACGAGAATTCATTTGCATTCAATGATCCAAGCTGAGTGAGTGCGCGTGTGTGTTGGGATTGCGAAAGCCTTACTGTTCCAGAAATGAAGCCAATTACAGGAAAGAGAGACGGGAAAAGAGCCGAAGCCTTTTACGCTGCCGCTGCATCGTACAGTGTGACGCCCGCTCTCGAGTGCATGTTAATGACACGATGGTGAGCTACACCGAAAGCTCTTATGGTGCGGGAGCCTGCAGCCTTGATGCTGATTCCCTGAAAGTTTTGTTGCCCTTGGCGAGGTTTTTTTTTTCTTTTTTTTTGTATCCTTGTGGCTTTCCAGAAATAACTCAGGGTGGATGCTGAGCACAGAGGCCGGTGTGGGAGGAGAGAGAGTTTTCTGATGTTGCTGTAAATCCCTCCGGCCGACACACGAGGTCGATGAGGTCACACAGGACTTTGTGTACTACTTATTAAACGTGTATTATTTATGTTTTCACCCCATGTTATATCAGAATTAATAGCCAACAGTGGCTTTATTTAATCATATCAAGCACGCTGTAATTTTTTAATTACTGTATAAGACGCTGCCAAATGGGTTTAGCTCTTAAAGGGTCTGTGAGAAAAAAAAAAATTCTCACTTACCTGCTGGAATCGAGCCAGACCGACAGTTTTGGTTTATTTGCACAAGTTTTAAGATGCTTTTTTGATTTCTGCCTCCGCCTCAATAATAATAATGGAGGTGAATGGAGTTTCTTTTGAGCAGCAGATTTTTGACATCTGGTTAAAATCAATGTGCATAAATTCATTCATTCATAAAAAAAATGAAGGCACAGTCATACCCGATCCAAAAATCCTGGAGGATACAGTGATTGATTAATAGTTCAAACTCAGGTTTCATTTGTGGAGACAGCAGCATCAGATGGATGCATCACCTTCATCATCAGGCTCTAATTGTACTGTGTTTAGAGCAAGCGGCAACCTCCGGCGCTGAAAAATGAAGCCAATGCGGAAGTGCAAAAAAGCTGCAGTTCCTTGAATAACCGCTAGAGCAGGCCGCAGAAGGGAGTCAATTACATTTGAGCCCCATGTTAAAATGTCCGATTTTACGACAGAAAAAAAAACATATTTACAGCCTGGTTCAAAACATGGCTCTAGTCTCATAAGCTGTTTTTCTACTCCATGACAACTCTGGGGGGGCGAATTTTTTTATAAGGCGTTTGTTTAAAATATACAGCATATATACAGCTAATTCCACTGACGGTCTAAAGGGCGTCACCCCAGCTAATTCTAGTCACTGAGTTTGGGAAAGAGATCGTCGTGGGGTTAGCCGGCTAGCAACGATATTTAGCATTTAACCTAGCTAGTTAGCCGTAGCTAGTTTGATTATTTCAAATAAAGTGGCTTTTTTCAGCCAATAGCGTTCATTCAGCCGGCCCATAGGACCCGCCTCAGCTCCGCCCTCGCTCCACCTCTTTGTCCGTATTTGGAGTAACCAGAGATAGGCTACCAAGATGGCTACGCACTACGATTTGCTTCACACTACGTCCATATTTTATACAGTCTATGGTTTAGAGTCTTTAATTCATTGTGGGATAAGCACATACTTACAGAACTGGAGGTAACTTATAACATTATTTGTTTCGTGACTGAACAGGAGCCCCCCCCTCCCGCTGTGCAATCACTGTGTTTATGTCCAATGATTCACACATGAGAAGAGACGGCCGTCGGGGTTATGGCTTTGTTAGATGTGTGTTTCAGATAAAGAATAAAACTGTCTTCAACTTGTTTCACACCTTTTTTTGCCTTAACAACCTCCTCGATGGAGAAAACACAAGCTGACCAATTACACTCCTTGCAATGTGTAGTTACATTTTTGAGGAGAAGCACGTCACCTCTGAGTCGACTCGTCCTCCCACAGCTTCATCCAAAACGCTCGCACTCCTCGTCTCGCCTCATAAAACAGACTTTTCTCCTGCAATTATTACGACGTACAACAAGATCGGAGCTGATAGTTCGCCTGTTTGACACAGGCGAGCTATAGATCTGCATCAAGGTTGAAAGTCTTGACAAAGTCTTTGGTGTCATTGTTGCTGAATGTTCTGTATTCTGAAAGGCATGCTGGGAGAGACGTCAGTGCGAGCTCTACCACTGTAATCAAATACAGAAAACATCTCTTTATCATCCCGCTGCTTTAGAGGCTAAAAACTTTTTAACACTCCAAGGAATTTGATTTAGATAAAATCACAAAGAAAACGTCTCATCTGACTTTCATGAGTCTCACTCCAGCGGGCAGCTTCGGCAAAGGGTAAAATATCACAAAGATATCAAAGCCGATTTGTAAAAAAGCAAAAACAAAGAAAATCAGATCAATACCTTAAAACATCCAGACGAGCCAACTGTTAATAAAACTGACAAAGTTAATAAGAAATCTTGAATTTGAAGGGCCGGATAAAGGCTGCCAAAAACCTCTTAACTGCCTATATAATTTAGCTCAATGCAGGAAATATGAGCCATTATCTATCTGACCATCCATCCATTAAATTGAACTCTAACACCGCAGCCCCTGTCTGCTGTGATGTTGGTTACAGACTTGATGAGCCCTTCACACACCAGGGGAAATATTGAGATGAATCCTGCTCTCTTGATAAATCAAAAAGTTAAGTGGTGACACTTCCACCATAAAGCGCCGTAGCCTGATTAGCCGACCAGTTGTTCACCTACATGCTGAGCTTTTTGCTTGACAGTGCAATTTCCTCTGTAAATGAGCTCCAATGACAGAGCGAGAGGACGGACAGTGTGACGTCGGTTATCACCTCGTCCTGAAGTTCATTTCTTGCTTTGGCATTCAGGATGAAACACCGGAGCTGCTCTTCAGATGAGCTTAACATTTTCCTCAGTGTTGCTCATTTTTAAAGCAGGTTTAGCATTAAAGTTCTGTATCATCAGGAAGAAAGATAATCCTAATCCTTATGGAAGAAAATAATGATATGTAAACCAGAAATATAGGAGCCTGTGTCGTCTGGACTCATGAGGTTGTGAGCATGTGACAGACAGACAGAGGTTCCCTCCGGGAAATTGGCATCTCCATCACTTCTCGTATATTAACTTCTCGTTTAAATATAGAATACAAAATATTAAAAAATAGAAAAGTAAAAAATAGAAAATCTAAAAATAGACACAATAAATTAGGCAGTAGATGTAGCAGGAATTGAATCAGAAGTAGGCACTTGTGGGGGATCTACAGAAAATGTGCATATGTGTATGTGTGTACCTGAGTGTGTACATAGTGATAGCAGCAGTGGGTATGGTATGGTAGACTCACCGAGAGCGGGCTCGGCGCAGTCTTTGTACTGCTCAGGTGTGCAGTAAGAAGCATCACCTGGAAACAGAGGGAAACACATTAGAGGAGGGCTTCAGTCAATGTCAGTGTTCCAAACTCAAATGTGAGAAACGGCACATTTATAATCCCGCACCTAATCCAGCATTGACTGATCATATCAATACGATGACGGTTTAATCTCACAGAAAATACTGCAACCTCGCTAAAAACACCCAAATGTTTTGTGTATGCTGAAGTGAGACGAGCGCTGCTGCTCACCGGGCATGTGCACCATCCTGCAGTTGCAGTTCTCCACGATGTAGCGCGTTTCACAGTCGATCCTGCAGGCGGTCACACTGTAGACCTGGAAGAAGCCCGACTCCAGAGCCTTGGACTCGCACTCTCCCCACGGGGGAGGCAGGTAGGTCAGCTGCGGGTGAGACAGGAGGTGTGGGGTTAGTTTGAAGATAAGTTTCTTCTGGAAACTCACAGCAGGGTTCCTGCAGTGTGCAGCAAGAGTAATTTAAGACCTTTCTAATAGCACACAGGATTCAGATTCAGATATTTATTAGTGTCCCCGTAGGGCAATTTGTGTTGCAGTAAGTACAGACATGAAAACATAAAAACATATAGAAGACATAGGATAAAAAATCTAAAAGGGAAGGATAATACAGTGTGCTAGCAAACAACATCAGTAAAAACAAGTCATGTAGCCCAACCAAGTTGGGGAAAGTGCAACCAGTGCATACAGTGCAAATGACAATCAGTCTATAGGAAAACCTGCCTATAAGAAGCCATAAAATCCATAAAATCAGGTACGACTCCTCCTACCCTGTCCTGAATTCAACAGGGAAATGGCTGTGGGGACGAAGGAGTGTTTGTACCTGTTGCTTCTCATACGGGGAAGTCTAAGCCGGGGGCCAGAGGGCAGAAACTGGAACTCATGATGTAAAGGGTGGGAGCTGTCTCTAGTTATCTGTCTCTTAAACAGATCTGACAGTGTGCACTGTTGTACTCCCAGAATCTTATTGTTTGTATTAATTACTTTGCACAGTGCATTTTTTGACCGGATGTTGAGGTTGCCAAACCAGCAGAGAAGAGAGAAGGTCATCACAGATTCAATGTATGATCTATAAAATAAGATCATCAGGGATTTGTCGATCTGAACTTTGGACAGTTTCCACAGACGGGACAGTCGTTGCTGGCCTTTTTTATGTAGGCTCTCTGAGTGGCAAGTAAAATTTAACTTGTTATCCAGGATTGTCCCAAGATATTTGTAATTTTCGACCGTGTCCACTGTCTGGCCTTTGATTACTGTGTTTTGGCTGGTGTTACATGGCTTCTGTCTAAAATCAATGCACATGTCCTTAGTTTTTTGTACATTTAACTGGAGAAAAGCACTGTCACACCAGTCTACAAATTCATCCACCACAGGACCATGTGCAGCTTCATCATTGTGAACATTAGAACTTATAATTATTATGACATCTTTTCTGTATTTCCAAGCTGCACAGGAAACTGTAGCAGTAAGTCCTAGTAAGCAGCTGGCTGCATCCAGTTTTTTGAAGGAACTGAATTCAGTACTTTTTTAAGTTTTCCAGACTTGCACACACACATATACAGTGAAAATCCATGTATTAAGCCTGAAATGTGGACAGATCCTGACAGCAGCTCTCTAAAACGCCTTCCTTAGTCCTTGAAACGCCGCCAGTACAGAGAAGCAGAAGAGCCTCACAACGCACCAGGCGGCGCGGAAAACAATTCAACAGATAGCCAGACTCTGTCGGAGAAATCCCACAACACCCGGCGACGGGAGCACAAAAACTCCAAATATTCCCCTCCTGCTCCCGCGGCTCTGAGGACTGGGACGGCAGATGAGGGACGAGGGACACCAGGCCGAGCAGCGTGGAGGCCCATCTGCTCCGCGACACATGCGGCGAGCTCGAGCCGCGCTCTCGATATCCATCACCCACCACCCTCTGTTCCCCAGTTCCCCTCATTGTCAGCACAATGCATCCCGAGCGAGGCCGCTTCCTCTGCCAAGAGAGCGATTTTTTTTTGGATGAGGCAACACGCAACATCCTGCCAGGTGAAATTTGGCCACAGTTTGCTTGTTAGTCCTGACAGAATTTGAAACCCTGCCCCTCCTATCAGGCCATGTTGTCTCTCCGCTTCCAGGGAGTTTGATGCTTTAGGCCTGGAGACGCAATCGCTTCACCAACACTTAGGCCACTAAACTCAACTGCAATCCAAACAGCTATCTAACATGCTGAATATTTTAAAGTCCAAAAGCCTCTGGCCATTTCTGGACCATAATGTCTCCTGTGATAATTAAACATGCCCTCTCTGATGCCACCAGCATGGGCAGCCAATGAACACTGACATCCAGACGCTATTCATTGTATTAAGAGACTTAAGAAAGGTGCTTCTCAGCAATCCTTAACCTTTAAAGTCACCTTCATACCCCAGCTAATCTTCACTTCTGGCCTAATTACAGTCACCCACGGCTGATCCCAGATCTGATTACTTCTCCGTAATCAGATAATCCAAGGTGCTCAATATCACTTTTCACTGTGTTGAGACCTGCTGACCTGATTATGGTCTATGTAATAAGAGTCAAGGCCTGTGTCCCAGTCGGCGTGTTCTTAATCAATGCTCCCCTCTTATATCTGAGCAATGCTTTAATTAGGCTTTACGATTTGGTCAGCTTGGGACATTGTTAAAAAAAGTTGGATATGAGAGTGTGGTGGGTTTAATAAGGTCACTGTATCAGTGCTGGTTGGGTGAGCTGAAGAAAGAGTGTTGGTTTGAGTTGGGTGTTAACAACAAACCAGTGTAGAGAGTCACACATTTCCAAAAAGGGACCTGTGTTGTGGGTTTTTCTTTTGGCTGCAGAGGAGCTAAACTGAAACACAAAGACTCTGAGCTTGAATCAAGAGGCAGCAAAGGAATAATGGTATAATGGAGACTTTTTGTATTCCTTGAATGACTTCCTCAGCCAAGGGACGACCACGGTCTTTTAGCTTCAGTCAAGAGCCGACAGAGGGGTAATTTCTAAGTTTGGAGAGCTTAAATTCAAAATTGCCTGCCTACATGTGAGGACTCATCCTGTGTACTTTGCTCCGTTAGCTCACTTGATTGAGTGGCTTTGATCTAGGCCCAATATTATGAGCCTAAATGAGTTCATTTAAACTCTTTGTCAAAGTCATTTTCACAGGCAGACTGATTGCTATCCATTAAAAAGATCCACTAATCCCCGCCAAGTTTTTTTTTAACATGCTCCACGAGGCCCCATCCCAAATCTTCGCCCCAGATACCCAGTCATCGCCCTGATTGTTTTTGGACACATCAGAAAGTGCCTGAAGCCTGAAGAGACAGGTGGGAACTTCTCACCGCAGGAGGGTTTTTCCCAGACTTCTGATACAAAGGGCAGGTCTGCATTAATTAGCTGAAGTTACATTTGCTGAGTTTCCCACTGTGCAGGCTTGTGAAGAGGGGCAGTGTTTTCACAGCAGGCAGGCAGAGAAGGACCTGTTTTCACCCTGCCAGTCACAGAACTGGGCTGACAGATGAGGAGAGAGATACCCTGGAGGCTCATTACCCAGGAGGCCTCAACATCTCTGGATGGATCTCCTGTTCGCCTTCCTGCCTACCGCTGAGGTGACTCTATATCACAGCACCACACTGAGCTGAGATGTAGCGAGGCAAGAAATTTACAGATGAAAAGTTCCTACAATTCACACCTTTTTATCGTCAGTACATGCAGTGACTTGAGCAACCAGGGAGAACGTGTTTCACTATAAACCCAGTTACTGTAAATCTCTCATTTGTAAAACTTTGACTGAACTTTAAGTCAAATGTTCATTGTTTAAAACTGACTTTTTTTTACACTTCCAGAAGGTTTCTTTTTTGCAATTTGTGCAAGTGAGGTAGCAGATAATAGGACCTAAATGCGGACACAAGGGCCGAGCTAATGCACTTCAATGATTTAATAACACATTCAAAAGTAAAAAGGCTTCTGGCATGGTCAGGCAGGTGAGGGTCAAAACCAGAGAGGGTAAACACAACATCCAGACAGGAGCAGGCAAAAGTCTAACAAGCAACGGAGGTCAAACTAGAAACCAAATAAAAAATACCAAAAACTCTTGAAGAAAACAAGTAGTGAACATGGTACAGAGGATGAACTGGCAAAGAACGAAGGGAACACTCAGACTGAATACACCACGGAGGGAAAGCTAATGAGGAGGGATGAAGCTAATAACAGGTGAAACTAATTAGTAATCCCAAAGGTGGGAAAAACACAAAGGCAACACCTGAGGACAATACTCTTACAAAATAAGGCAGGAAATAACAAAGCTAAAACCCAAAGCCTTGACATTCTTTGTGCTAGTTTCAGTTATAGTTGAACTTCAGATGGACTTATTTTAAATGCATCACTGCGAGTAATGATCCTTTCACATCCTGTCACAGTAAAACTCTCTTTTTCTGAAGCATGATCTGAAGTCATGCACAAACTAAAAGGTTGATTAGAAACCCGGTGACACATTTACGAGGCCAACAAATCAGTTCTGTGCAGTAGAATGGCTATAATCAATACATTTATATTACCAATGGATCACATAATTAGCAGTATGTAAAAGCGCCACTCATGATGATGAACCCAACGACGGACACACAAAGTTAGAAAAGAAGTGGTGAACAAAGCAGAGCATTTAGTGGCTAAAGATCCAGATATGTTGGGCAATATTTTAATCACACTTCTCTCCATGCTCAAGAGTTCACCAGATCAATTTAAAACCTGATGATATGTTAGTGCTGTTTCCACAGCTTCTTTCCGCTGCCCCCAAGTGGCCAAAGAATCAGTTATTGCTAGTTTAAATTTATACAAACACTCACTGACAGCTGGGTGTTGCCAAAGGAAAAGAAGAGTCATTGATATGCTGGAGACAGAGCTCCATTTAAAAAAAAAAAGAGAGGGCAATGAATTTATCTTGACAGAAATCTGTCTGCTCAAGTCCCACTGTTGAGCCAGACAGTGAATTTTTAAAAGCTTAACTTGGAGGCAGAAAAAGAGAAAGAGACAAAAACATTGACAATGAAAGGCATGAAAACCTCCTCTAGTCCCCTTGACATTGTCCCCACTTCTCTGTTTAAGAATGTTATGAGTTCCATTTGTCCTTGTGTGCTCTCTGTAATCAATAACTCGTTGACATTTGGTCATGTCCCTGCTCATTTCAAACAAGAAGCTGTTCAACCTCTTCTCAAACGCCCCCCCCCCCCCCCAAAAAAAATCTGAATCCTTCAGTGCCCTGGTGGCAAAGTGGCTACCAGGCAGCTCACAGCCATTTTAGATGAGCACATTTTCAACAAGTTTCCGTCTGGTTTCCATCGGTTACAATCAACAGCAACAGCTCTTCTCTGATGATCTGTCATTTTCTATTGGTGCTCTTAGATCTCAGTGCTGATTCTGATACTGTGGGTCACTGTATTTTAATTGAGAGGCTCAGATAGTGATCTCTGGATTAGCATTAGATTAGTTCTTCTCGTTTCCTGTCCATAATTAAGCCTCGTTGACTCTGTTTTGTGGTGTTCCCCAAGGTTCTGTCCTAGGCCCGATGCCGTGTGCATTGTACATGCTTCATTTCAAGTAGATAATAACTAATTTCAAGGGAATCTCCATTTTGTTATGCAGACAATGTTGAATTATACATTTAATTTAAGCCTCGAAAATTTTCCGAACTGTTCGTTCTACTGAATTGTCTTAACTCTTTACAAGACTGGATTATAGATAATTTTCTACAGCCGAATAATAAAAAAACATGTTCTCATTTCCAGCTTGTGTCAACCCAAAGGTGATGGAAAGTCTTGACTCTTTATCCCCTTGTGTTAAACCTAATCTCCATAATCTGAGCATTTCTACGGACCAGACTTCGAGTCTTGACCAGCATGTAAATTAGTTTCCATAGCTGACATGGAGATGATTATACATGCGTTTAATTCCTTCTGTCTTGATGACTGCAATTTCCTTTTCACTTGTCCAAGCCAGACATCCCTGAACACATTACAAGTGTTCAAAAATGAGTCCAATGAATCCTAAAGGTCTTTACACTGGCTTCCCATCAAATTCAGAATCCAGCTCAAGATTCTTGTGATCATGTTTATAGACGTTGACGTTAGCTGCCAACATTAAAGAGCTACTGTAGTCGTATAATAACAGTGAGAATTGGAAGTCCTCTGATCAGGGTTGGTTGGTTGTTTCTTGCTCGAGGCTCAAGACAAAAGGAAATGCTTTTGAGGCTTTTGAGGTTGTAGCTCCTAAAATTTGGAACCACTGGATTGAAGATCTGTGGACACCTTCAGAAAGCAGATCAGACCTGTTTGTTTGGCTGTTTGTCAATTTGCTTTCTTTTTTTTTTCTTTTGCTTTGTCTTTAATGTCGGTATTTGAGGTCGGTTGCTCTGTCTCACTTGTCATCTTTTATTATGAAGCACTTGGTGACGTCTGCTTTTGAAGGGTGCTACATAAATACTCTATATAAATAAACTTAGTTAAAGAACTAATATCCTTGACAAAGTGAATTCCTCACTGACACGGCTGAGAGGAATCACAATACAAAGACTTACACCTCGGCAGAGCAGAAACACCTCGACTGAAGCTTGTTCAACTTAAGTCAACAGGATGGCAAACAGAAGAAATGAAAAAGCCTGTGAAGTGGGAGCCTCTGGTGACAGAGTGAAGCTTATTTACATCAAATACCTTCGGTTGTATATATCTGTGGGACCCGCAGCCTTTTTAATCCTGGCCTTGTGTTGATGGAACAAAGCTTCAGTTTGATTGAGTGGGGCTGCGTTCAGGCGAAGCACCTCTCTACCAGCAAGGTCAAAGCCACTGGAAGTTATCATTTGTCAGTCAACAATTACCAAGAGACCACGAGGCCAATCGAGGGTCCAGAGGGGACTGAGACACACACAACTCAACCACTCACACACAATCACACACATGAAGGCAATCCCATCAGGCCTGTTATGGCAAGTTATTTATCACAGTGGGGGGGGTTTTTCTCGGAGCGATAAGCTGAACATGTGGATTAGTTTAGGTGGAAAACAGCACAAGGAAGAGAAATTATTTAAAAAAAAAAGCTATTAACTGTGCATCAGTGGAAGTCAGGGACACCTACCCTCTGCTCCTGCGTGGCCACAAACGTCTGGAAGCCGGGGGCCACACCGAAGCCCAGCTCGTGAACGAAGGGCGGCTCGGCCTGGCTGTGGATCTGCACCCGCACACCTGCCTCGAAGGCCGTGTCCTCTGCAAGGGAAGAGAGACGGAAAAACTCCGCTGATTTATTCAGTCAACAAGCAAATAAAAATGTGCAAAGAAAAAAAAAAACGTCAATGTCTTTGGCTTTTTGACTGCTTCAGATAAACTCCTCAGGGAACAGATGAGCAAAAAAAAAAAAAAAAAAAAGCTGTTAACACTCAACAGATGCTGCAGCAGAGAGACAAAAAAACGAATTTCCTGTTTGAAACAACCTTTCACCGAATGAATCTGGAGCCTTCGACTCAAAGCCACGGGCTTTTAAGATCGTCTTTATTATAACAAACACTCTCTGAGACGTGCCGTCCCATTTGTCTCAACATCAAACACAGGTAGTGAGGAAAGCTTGGCGCTGACTCCGTAGATGAAAGGACCTTCATCCTGCCATTCAGAGCGCTCCAATGCACACACACACACACACACACACACACACACACACACACACACACACACACACACACACACACACACGGGCAAGGACGAAGAAAGGCCATAACATTTACAGGAAAAGAGCGAGCGGTCTTTGCAGAAATCAATAAAGT
Source organism: Centropyge bicolor (assembly GCA_037975185.1). NCBI lineage: Eukaryota > Metazoa > Chordata > Actinopteri > Pomacanthidae > Centropyge > Centropyge bicolor. Next base: position 3,562,352 of record JBBMOC010000042.1, read on the forward strand.
TCTCCCCTCACATTCAGTCGTACGCTCCTGGACATTCAATCAAGGCTCGACCCCCTGCAAGCCGATCGGCCGGACCCTCGAGCTGCTCTGCAACCAAGACGTCGAAGCCGCCACAGCTGACACACACACACAGCAGCATCCCCCCTCTATGATACACTCATCAATCAAGCATCTGCAGTGACTGATATGACGACAGCTCGGATTCATTCACACTGAGGAATAGATGAAGGGATCAAACAGGCTTTTTTGGCTGTGTGTGTCTGTAAGGGTGTGTAAGAGAGTGTGAAAGAAACACTGGCTGTTTGAGGGAGATAATCAGTCTGAGCGCATTAATGTTCGAGCATCTGAGTGTGTGTAGAAATGATGACAGATTGTTGACTCTGTTATGTGTGTGTGTGACTTGTATAATTTTTCTGTCCTGTCCTGCGCAGGCTCCGTTCTGTCCTGTAAAATAATCTGTCATGTCCTGTGTGATGAAGGTCTTGCTCTTGTGTTTGACTTATGAGTTTAAAGTCCTTTATGTCTCATCCTTCACTGTCCAGCTCTTGTCCTTTTAGCTATTAGCTCTCTGTGTATTAAAGTTTCACACAGGGAAACAAAGGTGCTGCAGAACGACTGAACTTAAAACTAATTAAACAATTAATCAGCTTCTATAACAGCCTCCACTCGTCTGGTTTCAGGCTTTCGGCCAATGATGTTGGACGATTTCGCCTAACTCTCAGTTCTTGTTCATCCCAAAGGTGTCCACATACTTTTGGCCGTGAAGTGTTGTCTAGTCCACTGAGGGCAAATCAGGCTACATCAAATGTTTTCAGGCTAAATTCAGGTCATAAATCAGCATAAAGGTGCCAATTTGGTCCCACTTCAGCAAAGCAGACTAAACCAGGTCAAGCAGGCTAATCAGAGATAAGCTGGGTACAGTCACACTCGATCACACTGTGATGAAACCAGTCATTTCTTTAAGGACCTGGTTTTCTACATCGACATGTGGATACAAACAAAAAAGACCCACCACAAATCTGAAAGCACAGCATGAAGAATAAATGTCGCCTTAATTAGAACTAATGGTCTAAAGCAAAGCGTGAAAAACCGCCCTCAGCCAAAAGTGAATAAAAGTCTCATTAGTCATTTGATGACGTAATTTCCAGTGATCACAATTTGTCATGTATTTCAGTTGTTAGCGTTAATGTGGCATGTAAAAGGAAAACTCATCATACCCAACTATATGTCTTTATAATAGCTGCCGGACTAATGCTCCATTAGCAGCCGTAGCTCGACTCGATTTTACATAATTAGCCGCTGTTGTCCAAAAAACAATGAAAAACACATAAAGTGAAAGAGCCGAGCTGTTGGTGACATATTCTCTCATAACAACCAGCTCTAAACAGGGTAAAAAAAGAATGTGTTTTTGATGGTGTTTGCACGGCAATAGAGTTTTATAGCAGAGATAAGCTGTCAGTATCACAGGTTCTGCTTTTGTCGAGGAATGTGTTGAAAAGGATAAAAAGATCAAATGAACTTTATCCTTTAATAATACGTCTTTGTCTCTTTGCTAAACAGGGCTCTGCTGTGCTTTTACCTTTCTAACCTTGACCCTTCCATGTTGTATCTAATTGTTCAGCTGTTGTTTTGTCCAAAAGTGCTTTCAAACATCCACATGCTAATGGACATGTTGTACCTGGATAATGGACTCGATGTCTGCAGTGAATTCTGGGTAGTATAAGAAGCTCAGAACAGACTATGGAAGCCAGAACAGCTGAGCTTGTAATTATTTTAAATCCGTTATCTCCAGATCACGAGTTAATTATTTTGTTATCTTGAGAAAATGAGCTTTGTTTTTGAGATAATCATTGAATGCTCCGTGACTGTGATGACTGTGATCTTAGAGGCTGAAATCAGGTGTGATAAAATGAACCTCACTCACTTTCAACTTTTTCCTAATTATTCTGTGATCTCAAGTTGTTTTCCCATGATAAATGAAACACTAACTTGAACCCAGAGTTGATCTGGATTAAACTCGGTAAGATTCTGTTGTCATGGGTCTCAGGTGTGTGTGTCATCAAGACATTCGAGTCACGATAACCAGACTTTCAGTTTAGATCAAGCGGCAACCTCCAGCGCTGAAAAATGAAGCCAATGCGGAAGTGCAAAAAAGCTGCAGTTCCTCCAATAACCGCTAGAGCAGGCTGCAGAAGGGAGTCAATTACATTTGAGTCCCATGTTAAAATGTCCGGGGGGGGGGAATTTTTTTATAAGGCGTTCGTTTAAAATATACAGCATACATCATTATCCACAATTCATAGCTGTCAATCTAGGTGGCGCCACTTTGACAACTAGCCACTGGCGGTCTAGACGGCGTCACCCCGGCTAATTCTAGTCACTGAGTTTGGGAAAGAGATCGTCGTGGGGTTAGCCGGCTAGCAACGATATTTAGCATTTAACCTAGCTGGTTAGCCGTAGCTAGTTTGATTATTTCGAATAAAGCGGCTTTTTTCAGCCAATAGCGTTCATTGGACCCGCCTCAGCTCCGCCCTCGCTCCACCTCTTTGTCCATATTTGGAGTAACCGGAGGTAGGCTACCAAGATGGCTACGCACTACGATTTGCTTCATTTTTGCTCTTCAGAAACCTATGGGTGACGTCACGGACACGACGTCAATATTTTATACAGTCTATGGTTAGATGCTGCTTCCTTTCTCACCTCCGCACACGTGGACGATCGTTATGCAAAGCCAATGTTGGATTATCAGTTGTAGTGGCAAAATTTCTGATTTGTCCTTTGTTTAATTTGGCCACTTCCTTCAATGTGAGCAGCAGAAAGGCTCTGACGCGTACTCCATACGAAAAGTTCATAAACTCACTCAACTCTTTGAATGGCGTTTCGTATTTATTCCTCATCAACATGTCCAACAGAAAGTTCAATAAAACAAAAAAGGATTTCTTAGGTATGGCATGAGACGGTCAAAAAACTATGCTTCCAAACTACATTCACATTGTCTAATCCATCAATCACGCCTGTTCAGTCACTGATTATATGCAGGTTCGTTTCTCAGCCTACGCAAACTCTTTGAATGTACATTTACTAGATAATGATATTTAAGTGTTCAAATCCTATTTCATTACTTTTGGCTCTTACATCAGTTTTGATAAGTTACAGAAAATGTCCGGAAACTGTTGGGGCTTTCAGAAGCTGACTGATCGTCCAACAAGCACTTGAGCTGGAGCAGGCCGACCCTCTTAGATTTGTTCTCGCAGCTGGACGGCGACTGCTCGTTATTTCATGCTGTATCGTGCTGCTGCTGCCAGTGTGGGTGTTGTCTATCTCTCTGGCTCTGATGATCCATGAGTCTAGTTCAAACTGGTTCTGACCGTCCTCAGATCTATTACAGATTTGAGCTGGAAATGAATTTCTGCATATCAGTGGGTTTTTTATTGAGCCAGGTCCAAAACTTTGATCCCCTGAAGCTCTTAGCGATAAAGGCCTGGGTGAAATTCCCACTAGGACTGAAACTAACACTTTCTAGATTAATCGATTCATCTTTTGATTCGTCAGAAAATAGCAAAATCACACTTCCCTGAATCCGAAGGTGACGACTTCAAATGTCCCATTTAGTCTGACATTCATTCCAAATCAAATCAGTGAAAGAACAGCAGCAGATCTTCACACCTGAGAAGCTTGAACTGTCAATGTTTGACATTTCTGCTTGAAATATCGCTCCATCCTCTATCGATTAATCCGCTAATCGTTTCAGCTCTAATTCCCCTCCACATTCGCTGCATCACACTCGAAGCAGACGACTAAACAGATGCTTCTGTAAACGTGTTGGGTGTGCAGAGCAAACGGCGACGACACAAACAGAGATGCTAAACAAACGGGTCGTCCTATAGATAAACCCTGTGCATGCTGTAATCGTCTCTTTCTAAGAGTGCAAAGCAGATATTTGTATTTACACGCTTTATCCGTCAGCGTGAAGACACAATGAGAAAGTGTGTTTGTGTGTGAGCGATGGGAGCAAACAGGACTCGCTGCGCCTGTTGGTGCTCCGGTCGCTTCAGCTCTTCATGTTAACAGATGATCAAGAGGATCCCGGCTAACGATGCTGTTTCTGACCGCGGCGCCGGCTGAATCAAAGATAGCTCTGTAGATTTGTAGTTACTGTGTGTTTCATCACCGCTATCACACTCATTTGTCTTCAAATGACTCAACAAAGTACGAGAGGCCGACTACATTAAGACGTTATCTGCTGCTCGTATCAGAAGTTAGATCTCGCTGTTTTGTATAACGCCGAATGAATTCAGGTGGCGTTCCGACTTCACCTCCGTTTCTTCTTCTGCATTTCAAGTGATTCTCACTGCAGGTGAGTAAGAGAGGGAGAGGATGCACTGGGCTCAATGAGGAAACTGGTCTGTGCATGTGTGAGTGCTGATGTATATATGTTTAAAATACAGTTAATGCGTGCTCCTCTCACCATCCGCCTGAAAAACTGCAGACATGTTTGTGTCTCTCACCGTCTATCTCACATCTCTCTGTCACATTCAGAGGTGAGAAGGATTGGTCTGCACTGTGTGTTTACTGTGACAGTGTTGAACCATAGACTGTATATAATATGGACGTAGTGTCCGTGACGTCACCCATAGGTTTCTGAAGAGCAAAAATGAAGCAAATCGTAGTGCGTAGCCATCTTGGTAGCCTACCTCCAGTTACTCCAAATATGGACAAAGAGGTGGAGCAAGGGCGGAGCTGAGGCGGGTCGAATGAACGCTATTGGCTGAAAAAAAAAACGCTTTATTCGAAATAATCAAACTAGCTACGGCTAACTAGCTAGGTTAAATGCTAAATATCATTGCTAGCCGGCTAACCCCACGACGATCTCTTTCCCAAACTCAGTGACTAGAATTAGCCGGGGTGACGTCCTTTAGACCGTCAGTGGCTAGTTGTCAGGCTGTAAATATGTTTTTTTCTGTCGTAAAATCATTTTAACATGGGGCTCAAATGTAATTGACTCCCTTCTGCGGCCTGCTCTAGTGGTTATTCGAGGAACTCCAACTTTTTTGCACTTCCGCATTGGCTTCATTTTTCAGCGCCAGAGGTTGCCGCTTGTGTTGAACACATGGAGATAAAAAGCTGAAGCTCAATTTCATGACAAACAGAACAAGCCCTCAGTAATTATAACATAATTAAACATCCAAGCACTGACTTAAATACAGTTTTACACTTACTGACTGATAGCTTTGTTTACATCTCTCTTGTTATTCCACATGTTGATTCCTCATTTCTTTTTGCCACGGTAGCTCTAAAACAGCGATGTCTGTCCCATCATTTTCCTTTCCTGGTATTCACTCCTCAACACTCTCAGTTTATATCTTATCTTGCTTTAAATGCAGTAGTTCAAATACTGTCTTCAAGCCTTGATTAGACAATCAATTGCAGCTTAATTCACAAACCAAGGCTGCAACTGTGAAACTGTCGAGGCAAGCTACAATGCTGTGTTTGCATGTTTGCACAAATTGCCATTATTATAATTAATTAACTTCATTCAGACACAGAGACAAATCGCAATTTACAACAAGGCTGTCAATGGAAAAAAAAAGTCCTTCAAACAGCAGCAAATAAGCGCTTGTGTCAGTCGTCACACTGCGGCTGAACTTCACCAACATCGGCACGAATTAAAAATACATCATTTTTAGGATTGTGCTTAAACATTAAACAGCTGCTTCTTGCAACCGTTTGTCCTGCTGAATGTAAGAAACTGTCGACGGTAAGAACAGCTTAAAGTTTCCAAGAAGCAAGAATAGTAACACACACACGAATACACACACACACACACACACACACACACAGGAGAGAGAACATCACACTGACCAAAAACCACGAAGGGAAGTGACTTTAGTAGAAAACAAAAAAGGATCAAGGACTTTCCACTTCCACTTTGCACTCGGTTTACTGTGTTGCTGAACAAATATCCGTCTGCTCCTTTCAGCCTCGTCTCTGCTTTTTACCACAGCTTTGATTTAATAACAGCAGACAGAAAGAGCGTGAGATTTTAGGGCTGCACTCGAGTACTTGTCGGGCTTTACTCGGCTGTTCGCCGCATAGAATGGGAGCTGGGATGTGAGATGATGGATGGCACATTGATGGCAAACAGAAAAACAGAAGGAAACTGTGACTGGTGATGAGATGCAAAGCAAAGTGAGACATTAAGAAACTTTATGTGTCATCTCTCTCTCAGTTCAATAACTCAATAATTCTTTGCATATCTCTGCATCCCATCAATGATTCTGGTAAAAATAGACATAGTGGGTGAGCGCAGTGTAACCGGTTGCTTGGGAACTCTCAAATGTCAGATTTGCAAATACATGAGCTCCAGTTTGATCTAAAACAAAACTCTGAGGTGTGTGATTAAAAAGCAAGTTTGTCTGCGCACAAGAACAAGTGCAACTTAAATGTCATGGTACGTTCGCTGGCTGTGATGTGTTTGAAGGGCTTTTCTCGACGCTGCAAACATTTTGCAGCTCTGCAGCCGAGGGCGAACATGCGGTGGGTGCTGAGTGCGTAACCACACCACTTTGATCAAGGCTGCTTGACGAATGGGATGTTGGACGGGCCTGTTCCAAGCTCAAAGTTTGAAGATGACTTTTCAAAAAAAAAAAAAAAAAAAAAAAAAAAAAAAGGTCAATGTGTTTCAGGAGCTTAACAAACCAACTCAAAAAATATGAAAAAATTTTGTAAGCATGAATGTGCTGGGAGCCACTTTTAATTAATTTTAAGTTATGGCTCTCAGCATTTCTCATATTAGCAATCAGAAAAACAAGAAGCTCGTGTTCGGGGTCGGAGCTCAGAGAGGACATGTTCTCACAGAGACGCAGGCATCTGTTGAACCCAAGGTTACACTTTCCTCTCCACCTCCATCCATATAATAAACAACCGGAGGAAAAAACACAACTTGTGGGCGAACATCTGATTTAGAGGCTTAACAACTTAGAGTTCACGCTGCCCTTTGTGTGCATACTTAAGGTCTACTTGAGAAAATATGTTTTTAGACAGCCACAATATGGACGGATACAATAGACAGATGCATCCAATCCATTTATTATTTCCATCGGCGAGCAGTTCGGCCAGCGAGGAGAACGCTGTGTATCCAGGCAACAGGCATCTGTTTTCTCCCACCACTCAAACTTATATCCGTCTTGTTCATTTCTGACACCATGAAACATACTGTTTTTTTAATGTTTGTCCATCACAATGAAGTGAGGAGGAGTATCACGGCTGCCCTGCAGATCCCTGGACAGACCAGTGTGTTAATTAAACCCCAGAGACCGGCAGCTGGCCTCAGGATGATGGCGAATAAGAAAAGAAATGGGAGGGGGGGAAGATGTGGGCGCTGGACGGAGGAGCAGGTAATTGGTAGGAAGAGATGGAGGAAGAGTGCCGGTGCAGTTTGTGCCCGTCGTGTGTGTGCACAGCGTCGGGACCTGGCTCAGCTGAGGAGACGCCGCGCTCCCCCGCTGAGGCTGAATCAGCTCATCTGGGCTAATTAAACCACGCAGGGATAAACAAGGGCAGTGGAAATAGGAGCCTGCTGGGAGATGGCGCTCGGCGTGCTGTCGGGGAGGGCGGCTGGAGAACAGCCTGTTGAAACACGGATTAAGCCAAGAGGAGTTGAGGACAGGGGGGCTGAGGGAGCTGCTGTCCACTGAAGACACGAGGAGGATTGATATGAGGCTGACTTCTTCATGATGGATCTTCTTTAAGTTGAGCCCAGAGTAAATAATGTCCATCTGCTGGGTGTCTTGGCGAGCTGCTCTGGGAACTCCCCCGTCTGCCCTTGCACTGGTTCAGACGTGAGCCGGCCGTTCAATGAGCTTCGCCGTGGAACCACTCAGGCGGGAAGTCTCCCTTAAAAACTAAATCTGAGCCACTAACAAGAGCATCAGCACGGAGGATAATGTAAAGCTGCATTACTTTACAACACAGACTATAAAGGAGGCTGCGGTGCTCCACTTGAGAGGTGAATATGTAGCACGATCAGTGAGAAGTGCTCTCAGGAAAACAACATCACAGTCAGTCAGAAGTGGAGGTGCCGAGACTGAAAGTGTCTTGAGTACTTTGTTTAGTCTCACTGAGAGTGAACACAACAGCAGAATAAGCTTGATGTCCACAGTGGAACAAAAAAAGCTTCAGCTGGACTGAAAAAAATGTCTCATTGCTCAAGAAAATGTGAGTGATTGTGTGGGCAAATCCTTCAGTAAGAAGGACACAGCCAGTAATAATAACAGCAGTAACAGTGAGAGTTCACCTGCTGGATAATACCCGAGAAGATATTTGTAGCTGCTTCAGGGTCACTCCATAAAAAAAAACAACGCTGATAAAGATCATCTCACACATCTTAAAATCTCACACATTTCTGCAGCGTTATTTGATTTAAAAATTTAATAAGAGTTTCTGGGTGTGAAACTGTCCCTGAAGTGATTTCATCTGGAGGACACTGAATCATTTCTGTGTTAATTATGGCTAAATTACATAAAGCGAAAAAGAAAAAAAAATACTCTTGGCCCAAAGGCTCAGCGCGGGACACAATCGGGGAAATAAAATTTTAAATACTTTATGTGATTTTCATCATAGTCTCACATTCACTTTGAGGCAGTGATATTCATGCATTTCTTCAGTTTGGATATGTTCGAGCCTTAAACTTTTTTTGACCGGCTCCTTCTCCAGTGAAGGAAAACAGTTTGGTGTGACTCATGTTTGAACTCTGATCTGTTTGACGTAAGCAGAGCAGGTGAGGAGGTGGTCCCGCCTACCTGTGTCCCCCCACACCGGCAGGTACTCGTCCTGCTGGATGTCCAACATGATCTCCAGGCCGTTTCCCGTCCCTCCCTTCATGGTGGTGCGGAGCGTCTTCCCCTCCTCGGCAGCGTTGAACATGTAGCACTTCCCGTACCTGGTGAACACCTGAGAGGAGAGAGAGAGAGAGAGAGAGAGAGAGAGAGAGAGAGAGAGGAGACTCGTCAACTCTGATCCACTGAATCTCACTGTGAAACACTGCACATGCTAATTGTTTTTTAGCCAAGTGAACCAATTTGGAAATCCAATGTGCTTGTATGATGATGAGCGACAATATGTTTCATCACGTAATCAGAGTTTGATGTAAAACTGAAAACAGAACAGTGCAACAGCAGCCAAACATTATCCATCTGTGTTTCCTTCTCTTCAATTCAACCCTTTTAAATCTTGGCAGTTTTTACTCCATTTGTTCTCCACAAGCTTATGCTGTTGTCACTTTAAGCCACACTTTAACTCAGGCTTCTGTGAAATGCTCTTATTTTGCATTTGAATGGTGTTATACACGCTGAAGGAGCGTTTTGGTCAGGTCAGAAATTGTTCCGCCCCCCAGTGTTTCAAGGTTACAACTTAGTGAGGTCCAAAAGTTCAATTAGACCAAAAAGCCCTAAAAGCACGTTTTCATGAGGCTTTCAAGAATCTCGATTTTCATTTACGATTTTTTGACACGACTGAGTAACCCAAAAGCACAACTCAGAGACAGGAGAAAGTTCAACTAAACAATTCTTTTAAGGGCAAAGTATCAACAGAAAATCACTCTTTCGAGGCAAAAATCAATGGCAGAAAAAAGGCAAGACAGAGTATCAAAACTAGAAAAGCACTGGGAGAGCGCAGACCTCCGCCAAGCAGCACAGTTCCCCCAGCTGATTGTGACTTACACCCAAAAATATCAGTCCTACCATTGATTTATCTATTTCAATGGATTCATGGACCATAAAAACATACCCTTAGCAACTGGATTCACATTGATATCATGTTTAGTTTAATAGTTATACCCGAAAATCCACATTTCCGTAATGGCGGTTTTCCAGATCACCTCCAAAATTTCCTTGTCCCAGAAAGGATATTTCTGAAAATTTCATCAAAATCTGTCCATAACTTTTTGAGTTATGTTGCAAACAAACAAACAAACGCCGGCAAAAACATAACCTCCTTGGTGGAGGTAATAAGACTAGGCTAGTACAAAAACTAAGAAAATTATAAAACAATACAAAACCTGATCGACGGAGAAAACGTGGCATGGACTCGCGTAGAACGACTGACTTTACAAGACAAGACAAACTGGCACACGACCAAGGGAGACACAGGCTATATATACCCACACACACAAGCTAATGGAAACAGGTGGGAACAATCAGGGCGGGGCCAACAATCAGACCAGAGGGAAACACAAGAGGAAGGGGAAGCTACCTGAAACAAGAGGAGAGTGAGATGTCAAAATAAAACAGGAAGTCACGAGACAACATGGACACAAGACAAAACTAAATATAACTTAACTTCCTGGACATGACAGTTTCATCTCCCATCATGCTTTGGGTGAAGTAAACCAAAAGTAAAACGTCACCATGCATTTTAACCATTGATGTAAAGATGTCTGTCACATGAATAATCTTTAATACTGATGAAAAGTCTTTATGCGACAATTAACAGGCAAGAAATTAACAAGGAGCAACATTATTTGAACATTTCTTAGCAGATTTTTGGACATTCACCCACAGTGGATACTTCATTCTTCCCTGATATCACCAGATATACTGATTGACGCTTGTTTGACTTGTCTGAGTTTTGACTTTGATAAGACAGTGTTTGGCCAAAATTGCATAAATGAGAATGAATTCAAAGGGTTATAGACATTTAAATTAGATCATATTGACAACACACACACGCAGCTCTGAAGGCTACAGGTGTTAGTGCAAAGTGTGTGTCAGTGTGAGAAACAGGTGTGGTGGTAAATGAAGGCTGCCAGGGCGGCACTCTGCCTCGTTCTCACATTATCTACCTTTCTTTCAGCGGGAGCCTTCAGATTTTGAATTGAGCACAGCTCCTATTAAAAACGCCGAGCAACTCCAGAGACCACAGGAACAAGCAACAGGTCAGAAAACCAGAGGCAATTTCCCATGTAATCGCTTAAAAGCAGAGAGCACCCTGCCATTACCAGCCCCCAAATTCAATAGGGCTTCGGCAAACATTAGAGAAACTCTTCATCCCTCCTTGTTGTGTGTGTGTGTGCTGTGTCTGTGTGGTGTGTGTGTGGGTGTGTGTTTAATACAATACACTTCGTCTTCCTCCACTAATGTCTCTCTGTCCCACCACCACTTCACCGAGAGCCACCAAATGGCTTTGAGGCATTTATGAATAATAGATGGAGTTAAAATTTCAGAGTGCAGCTTATTTGAAAAGTGTGTGTATATGTGTGTGTGTGTGTGTGTGTGTGTGTGTGTGTGTGTAAATGAGACTGTAGTTGTGAGGTCTCCACTCATGAATAGTAATCACCATAACAACCAGCCACATCGGTCCGGCAATGACTGATTGGAAGGAAGTGACTGAAGCAACAGCAGTGAAGCCCTCAGGACCTGAATCGGGGAAACTCAAATTTAGACATCGATATGATGCTCTCATATGGTTTATATTTTCAAATCTATGTCCTGACTGTACGATGAATGTTTCACTGCGTTAACTGCTGTAAGAAACTGTTTTATAACTCGTTTGATCTCTACACTTTGATCCCACTTATACCTGATATTCACATGCAAAATGGATCATATTTTATCTGAACAAGGAAAAATGCTAATGTGCTAATGTAAACGTCGGAATATGATTGGATTGGCCAGACGTGTTAGCCTGTGACTAAATGACATCGGAAACAGTTAACAGGTGGTCTGACTCCATCCCACATTTCAAGCTGTGCTACAAAAGGCTGCAGACGAGCTCTTCCTCTGCTAAAGGACAATAAGAAGAGTCCACACAGCAGCGTATCCTCCACTATAAGTAATGTTAGACGAAGAAGTTACCAAGGCGACAGAAACGTAGTCGATCATGTGCCACTTGTCTTTCACGTCACCGCGACCTCCTTGACAGACTCATACATCTCTTCAATGTTATTAAAATGTCCGCCAGCTCCACCCACCTGACCTGCATAATGAGATTAACATGACCTGCAATGCAAAGACATGTGGTCATTTGTTAACATCTCCATTTCCCTGAATGACTTTCAACACCTTCAAGCAGCATTCGTGTCAAGTGAGAGTTTACGTAATTAAGACTTTCTTCATCATAATTGTGGAAACTCAGATTGTTCTGGAAGCTTTGATGTATCCAGATAAACAACACGTCAGGGCGTGAAAAAGAAATATGATGTCAACCAAAGTCCATTATTCAAAGTAATTAAATGCAAATTCGATGGATACAGTGATGTAAACATGGAGATATTTCCCATCATCCATCCTGATTGTGACACAGCTGCAGACTTGTGGGATCCAGCTGTTTGTCGTCAACGTATATAGACGACGACAGAAATGTTGATTGTGATGATTATAATTATGTCTTAATAAAGATCAAGAGGCACTCCAGTCGACGAAAACTGAAAAATATCATTCTCTTTTTGACTGCAATGCATCGTGGTCTATCATTGTGGCTTATCATTAATCTCCTCTTCTTCTGCACTAAATCTTCTCTCTTTATTGTTGAGGACTTGTTAAAACTTCTGAGCCAGGAAGGAAACAGTTTGTCTTCAGCTGTGACGGACTGAAACCAGACCTGACGTCTACCTGCGATGTTTTATGTCGCTGAAACAGACGACAGAGCGGAAGACGGAGTGCGCCACCAACAGCTGTTTTTTCATACTTGGATTGGATGGATTTTTCATTTCATGCTCCTCCTCCTTTCCTGACACCGAACTCCTCATGGATGGTTTACTGACGTGATTGATGGACTAGCTAATGCCACACTGCCACAGAGGTGGTGCGGATCGGGAGAATATGAAGTACCACATTACGGGTTCATTCACCTATGCTAAACAGAGGTGCTCCCGACAGATATGTATCTGCACAAAATAAATGACACGCTAGGAGTGTTGGAGCGCGGCGAGGAGGAGCGCGGATAAATATTCATGGCACCATCGCTCCTCGTTTGCAGGTACAAGATGTGGCAGGGGTTTTTTTATTCCGGTTTTCTCGGTGCAGAGACGCCGCAGAGGTCTCATATAGCCGAGACTCATGAAGCCCGGCGATCGAACCACAACTTTACTGCTCACTTTCATTAACAGGAAGAGCGCGTTGACATCACATAACCTTCGCTTCTCCTGAATGAAACGTAATGATGCTTCAGATGAAGTTCATTTACGCAGCTGTCCAAACCCAGATTGAAGTGCTTCATTTAACCCTCGCTGGCTAATTGGTCGAAGACTGTAGCATTAAGCCTAATTACCCAACACTCGTTTGCTTTTCCATTCTATATCTGTGTGTGACGACAGCAGAGATTGGACTCTATATTCCTCCACTTTACTCTTTCCTTTTCAAAGCGAGTGTCGACTGTCAGCTTCTCCTCGACCTCTGGCTTCATACAGAGCAGAATAGCTTTCAGGGGGGGACGCTCCTCACCCCTCGTTCACGTCTTTTGTCAAGACTGATGATGTTTGACAGACAGGATCGGGGCCGGGTCAACATCCCATTAGACCTCGGCCAGACACAAAGGCTCCTCCTCCGCCACCGGATGACAAAGACGCCAGGCAAACCTTGACAGTGGGGTTCTGTTATTTAGCAAGCCTTCGCCGCTGACCCTGCCTCCGTCTCACCTCCCTCCTCATCTGCTGCCTCAGGTGCAGCTGTCAGACGAGAGGAGGTAATGAGTCCTCAAACCTGTCCAGAAATGCAAAACCGCTGCGCCTGAAAAATGTGTAACGGTAAAAAAGACTTATCAATTCTCATTTGACCGATAAATTGCTCCAGTGAAAAGGCAAATAGATAATATTGACTGTCACTGTTTGTGTTAGGAAGTTTGTCCCAGTTGTCATCTCTGTCGATGAAGGGGAAGGTTGCAGGAAACAAGGCCATGATAACCCGCGCTCGGCAGACGCTCGATCGATGCCGCCGAGCCAATACTGATTTCCAGCTGTTTGATTATTGGCTTCCCACATGAGGTGTCATCTCTTCATCATTTTATGCTCAAATTACTATGTTTAATGACAAAGGCCTCGTAGCAAACTTACAAAAAATGATCGCCCACCTCTGCAGCCCCTCTCAGCTATAGAGCATTTTGGCATCTTTCAGCTCATTGTTTTGGTTTTTCCAACCTGTAACTTCATTGTTTTGTTTTAGTTTTTACATTCTCGTCACCCTTGTTTCCAGCAGCTGTACATTTCTTGCCAAAGATAGTGAACAGATAGTGAACACAGTGCAGCATTTAGCAGCTATAGAACCAGATATTTCCCTCAGAAGATGGTGGAGCCCAAAACATATTGACTATTGGACTTGCATCAGGTGGACAGAAATATGAGTGAATGAATGCTAAGGTTGCTCTATGCATGTTAATATGAACCTATAATATGATAACTTATGAATGTGTTTTCAGCTTGTTGTGCTGCCCCCACATGGCCAAAAGAAAGAAAGAATAAATGAATGCTGCTTTAACATTTCACGCCAAATGCAAAAGTTTCAAGTGAGCTCTACTTTGTGCTGCTCCTGTCTGTTCTTCCTGGTAAATTGCGAACACTGTATTGCATAAAATGTCAGAGAAGTCAAACTCGGTTGCTGCCAATATCACATTAGTTCCCCCCCTTTCCGAGCCAGAGGTCTGGGAGCTGACCTGCGAGCGAGAGCACGCGCAGCTATTCTGCCAATTAAAACGCCTTTTGACCGACAAAACATGCCTCATTAGTATTCACAGCTGTGAGTGTGAATGTCTGGAAGCGCGGAGCTGCAAACATGCCATGACCTCGCCTGCTCGCCGTGTATTGCCTCCCACAGAGTAGCAGTCAGAAATGATATGGCCATTAGCGTATATTCCTGTCATGATGAAAAGGTCAGTTGTTTCTCCAGCCACCCACAAATCAGATTATTAAACACGCTCCAGGGTAATGCAATAACACCGAAATATATGTGGACATTAATGGAGAAAAGTGCAATAGTTAGTAAATTGCTGCATCACTAAATATCTGACTTTGAAGTGGTGGCTGAGCTCCTCGTGTCGGACCCCTCCCTTTCCGGATTCATCTTGCTTTCTTGCATACAATCCTATTTTCTTATCAGTGCTTTGCAAATGGTTCACTGAAACGACGCCAAAAACACTGGCAGCTTATTGCTCCAGAGAGAGGATGCTATCTTTTCTTTATTTCCTGCTCCCATTCCCACTGGTCCTTATTTGTCTCCTTCTGTCCATGAAGCATCCAATCCATCAAAATACCCCTGAACTGCATGCTTATCTATTCAAATCCAACTTTACCGACACGGCGAGGCTGCTCCTACCACCGGAACGGGTGTCGCCGTCTCGGCCGCGCTGGCCCCTGCTCAAACATCTTTTTCATTATTTGCGCTGATTCAGTGATGCAGGCAGCCATTTACAGTTAAAATCGATAAACAGAAAGAGCAGATGATGAGTACATTGCATTTGTAATATTGCGGCCACGTTTGAAATTGGATGTACCGCCCTGAAGAGCTTGTTCATCAGCTGCTGCATGCTGACTTGGCTATTACTTCCTGTCAGTGGCGTTGTTCATGCAGCATCATAAAAAACACTCCCTTCCACAAAACTACGGGAAATGTTGCTGAGATGTATTCAATTTTTTTTTTCTTTTTTTTGCCGGATGACATTCCGCTGTCACCCCTCTTGTATTTTTCCATTACAGAATAAGCAGGTAATAAGACACTTCTCTGGCTCATCCCATTTGCCTCGCTGGCAGGCAGGACATAAAGCGAAAAGCACCCGAAGAGTAAATTGAAATGTTAAACATAACAAGTCAGCCAACGAGTTTCAGCAGCTCTCATCCAAGTTTCAAGGTTACGCCGCCTCGGTGCGAGCTGTCTGTTGTGATCTGCTGTTATTGTTTGACAAATCAATGTCCATTATGGGAAAATTTATCAGGGGTTTTCTGATAAAAACCAGAAGGAGAAAGGGTTAGGAGAGAAAGTGAGGAGAGAGGCCTTTTATCCNGTGCAATAAGCTCCATAGCTTCCGAGGCACTTTCTATTGAAAACAGAAAAGGTGCATTAAAACGTATTTATCTTACGACTCTTCCACTTCATTCCTCTCCTTATTATAGTGTGTACTCCTCGAGGTCCTCGGGTTCAGACGGCACTTCAGAAAGACATCAAATAAAAGAGAAATTACTTTGGGTCGAACATCTTGTTCTCTCTGAATAATAATTGTACCGCTCCCCTTCCCTTCAACCACTCCTTCCTTCTTTCGCGAGTACGGGAAACTTTAATATTAAAATGGCATGTTCTCTCTCGCTCCCCGTCTCGGCCGGCGTGTCAGTCATGTCGGTGTGCGGGAGGTGTCCTGATTTAGCCGCGGACGACCAGCTGTCACCTCAAACTCATCAATCACATTACACAGCCAGTCATTATTTTTAATAAGTCACCTCTCGCTGATGGCCGGTGGGGCCGTATCTCACCTGTCACAGTCTGGCTGTCTCTGCCGGGGCTGATGCAAGCCTGAGTAATGGGCACAGGGTGGAGGACCTGTGGCAGCTCCTAATCACAGACAGGAAACCAACTCATCTGACTGGATGACATGTCCTGTCTTCTCCGAGAGGCTGCTAAAATGTGCTTAATGTACTGTCAAGATTATAGCCGTTGTCTCCTCTCCAATAAGCCTCCTTGAAGGAAACAGAGACCTTGTGACATTTCAGGAATCTCAAGCATCACCTGAGAGGAGTTTGTTGCTCGGATTAAAGGACTCGTGGTTTGTCTGACTTTCCTTCACGTCTTATCTTCGACAAGCACTATTGATAGATAAAACCTGGTGGAGCTTCTTCAGCCCTCATGTGATCAATACCAGCAGCGAAGTCTCATTATCCCTTAATATCCAATGATGCTTGCAGTGGAGTTTCCAAATAGAGAGGAAGAGATCGAAAACAGATACCCATTAACTGGTTCAATGTGGGAACAGCAGCGGCTCCCGTCACATGTGTTCTGCAACCACAGACACGTTGTTCTGTCTGAGCGGGGATCGGTTTTCTATCCAGCACCGAAGCAGGAAGTCGTGGAGCAAAAAGGGGTTCGGAGGTTGGAGCAGTGGATGTGCAGTAGGGATGAGCCGGATACTCGTTTCAGACGAGTATCCGTTACGGATAAAGCATGTTTGACGAATACGATTATGATACGAGTAAAATCCCTCAATATCTGTGCTCGTGCTGAAGGAAAATCCTCATTGTGGAACTGACTGTCTTCGCGCTCTGTGATTGGCCAGTCACACACAGCGCCCGCCCCTCCCTACACAGACACGTCTCTGCCATAGACTGTATGGTCTCTGCACGTCTCTCCCAACATAGGCGCGGTGCATTTGACAAGTCAGAGCTGAAAACGGCTCGCGTCACGTCGGTAAATGCCTCCGCTCCGGTCCGATTTTTTTTTTTTTTTTTTTTTAACCGTCTGCTTGCTCTTAGTTTGGCTGGTGATATGAAGTCAATTGAAAAACTTTGCTCGTACTGATCGCGGTGCTTTTGAGAAGAAGTGAACAAGGCTGACATATTATTTCCCTGTTTGCCATCACTGGATGTTTGCATGAATCATGAAGTTCACACTGATCATGAAAAAATAAACAGTCTTACAGACCACTTACACACATACACACATATAGCTGAACACACAAAGTACCTATATTAATATTTTTATTGTATGTGGCTGCATGTAGTATCTGACACTTTCTCTCTGCAGTTCATGAAAATAATATTATAAATATTATTGAGATATACTGTATATAGGCTTTGAATACAGTAGATTAGCAACTTCTGATCAATCCATATCAATTTCAGACTTAAAATAATGTACCGTTTTAAGCCCCACCCATTTCTGCACTCACTTCCGGTTTAGGCCCCGCCCACTCCGAATACGGATACAGATACAGATACAGATAATGTAGATGGTTAAACAGATACAGATACAGATAGCGGTGTACTCGCTCATCCCTAATGTGCAGCAAGTCTGACTTTCACACAGGAGATTTTTTCCATTAATGCTGTCAGAGATAAATAAAAGCTGTCGTGACATTGTACAAGCATCCTCGACTGTTGGTGGAAGAGAAATCAGCACAGGAGGAAACCCTCATTCCTCAGTTTGCCATAAAACGAATGAGTCTCTTCATGACAGCTCTAACCTTCACAGGATGGACGTAGTAATGTGTAAAGCCCAACTTGAATCGTGCATCATTCATTTGCTTATTGTGTTTCCTGTAGCAACACAGGTGAGAAACTTCAACTCCCACGTTGCGTCTTGATGCAGCAAACACATGCACACACACGCTCACAGCTGCGTGGACGTGTGAAAGAGTGTCAAGCTTTTCTATAGGAAACCTCTGACTGAAAATATCTCACAGCTTCTTGACTAAGGTGGTGTTTTTATTGGAAAGTGAAATAGAGAATAACAGAAGGCCAGAAAGGGATGAAAGTCTTCCTGTATCCTTCCTCCTTCTGTGAGTCCCACTCCTGATTTTTTTGGCTCAGTTTCTCTGGAAATGAGGAAGAAAAACCCTGAGATAATATAAAGCAGTGACCTGACAGCAGCTTGCAGTCGAGCCGGAGCAGCACATCATATCTGCTGTGCAGCAAAGTCGCTGGTCCATGAAATAACACAGACAGAAATGAACGAGCCAGCGATCAGCGAGATCGCTAATGATTTTGGAGCAACAATTTAAAAGATTATGCATGTGTATGACAGTAATCAAGAGAGAGATGGCAAGAGGCGGCGCGCGTTGTGCGTGATGTATAATTTGCATTTGGCTTTTGTTTATTGCCAGTTAAGAAAAGAGCACATCATAATAACAAATCAGACAAATAAGCTGGAAAAATCCGTTTTTTAAAAAATCACTTCTCTGCTGATTTTCAGTTCTATTGACGGGAAGAGGAGGGTAAAGATTGTGAAGGAGGATCATGTTTAATGCCTGCTATCGTGTGAAGCTATAATTACCACAACATTAGCAAAAAATAATAATCAACTGCACGCCAACACTATTCATTTACGAGTTAGCAACCGAGCAATTGGGCGTTTCCTCACAAATACAATCAGCGCGTGAATTACCATAAATATGAAGCCGTCTGGAGCCGAGAGATGTTTTTTTTATTTTATGATGAACACAAACAGCATTTTTTTTTTTTACCACAGCAGCTCAGACTCCCGACCACATGCCCCTGGAAATGAGAAATATATACAGCAGACCTGCACATTTCACACCACACTATGGAAAGAGAACCTGCTCTGAATGCACATGACCTGACTGTGAATCTCACTCACATCTCGTCCCACAGATGAACCACTTAGCTCAGACAACTTGTACTTTAATTCACAGCCATTCTCAGAAGCAACTTATCGAAAAACTGTCCTCCGCCGGGTTTTGTGAGAAAAGTGTGAGAAGTGGATCATGACGCAAGAGCGGGTCAATAAGTGTCGGTGCTCCCCAGCTGACATAACCTGCTTTCTAAAGGATTAAGAAAAGAAAAAATGGCCACAAAAACAGCCACAAGCTTGAATAGGGCAGCCGTACTATAACTTTTAAATCCACATCTTGATTCGATTGGCAGGAAAACGTGAAGTTGACCAATTGAAAATGCAATGACTGGTCAGTGAATGAGAGAAAGGCAAACTTCTCTCTCTCTCTTTTTTTCTCATTTTATATGTTCTTTTTAAAGCAAAGCTGCTGAATCAGTCGTGGATGATGAGAAGTCGTGGCCTCTATCTGACAGAAGCTCCAACATAAACTAACAACCTCAGCCTCTATAAAAGTGACACTCATCTTACATGTGGAACAAGTCATCCTCCATCTTGGAAAAGTTGGGTGGTCCTCTCCGATATGTAGTTGTTTATCTACTTCCTTTTTGGGAAGTTGCCATTTTATATCACATAAATGCTGGATTTGTCCTCTGGATCATATCAAACTCTGTCTAACTGGCTCTCAGTCCCTCAAGTTTCTGCTGAACTTGGACAATCTGTTTTTAGTTTCTATGTCCTGTATTATTTGCAGACCCCCCCCCCCCTGTTTGTGGGGTCGCTGATCTTATTAATCCCTCATCATTTAAAGTGTGGATCTGCATGTTAACCAGTCCATGTTGTCGAGGAGGAACACGTCATTTGCATAGTAGTGAAATGAAATAACAATATGGCACCGGGTCCCCTCGGCTGTGCGGATAATATTACAGCAGCAGTCAGACGACAAGTGACACGGACAGCTAGATGTAATTGGGGAACCATCTGCAGAAATGAATATAGCTGATCTTGCATTTCCAACATGTCAAAACCGCGCGATGTCTCCCTCTATTACGATCCATCACACTGCAGTTCTCACAATGGAAGCTGCCTTTGCATTCACGGATGGGGGGGGGGGGGGGGATCAGATAATGTCTGCATTGCCTCATTCAGCCGCATGAAATTGGATAAAGTGATGGGAAATAGATGAACAGTAACGGTGGGAATTACTAGGAACAGATATGCCAAATACATAAAAAGACATTTCCCTTAGTTTGTCATATTCATACATGGGGACGGAGCGAGTGGGTGGAGGGACACACTGATGTGAAATCAGATTAAATTATAGCCGGCAGTCTCAGTGTGTTTGTGTGTGTGTGTGCAGCCACTCTGGCAGCTACAGCTCAGATCCCCTAAAAAAAGACCCAATCAACAGATTATCAGTCATTTTGTGAAGCATTGTTAAAAATACATTTGTCTGCAGGAAACCTTGTGAGTGTGTGTGTGTTTATGGGCAGAGTCTGAGAAAATGGCTTCAAACGTGTCTAATGAGTAGATTAAGATTGATCTTGTTCTGAGTGAGAAATGGAAGAAAAAAAAAGCACTTTAAGATCCATCTGACTGCTGAAGGGACAGAAGCCTGATAAGTCTTTACTGCCACTCTGACACTGAAGAGGCCATTTCCTCACTCCATTATTCAGACGCTGACTTCCTGTTCCACAGCTGACAGTGAGGCGGAGTTAGCGTGCAGTTACCGTACACCATAGATTGCATAAAATATGGACGTAGTGTCCGTCACCCATAGGTTTCTGAAGAGCAAAAATGAAGCAAATCGTAGTGCGTAGCCATCTTGGTAGCCTACCTCCGCTTACTCCAAATATGGACAAAGAGGTGGAGCGATGGCGGAGCTGAGGCGGGTCGAATGAACGCTATTGGCTGAAAAAAAGCCGCTGAAAAAAGCCGCTTTATTCGAAATAATCAAACTAGCTATGGCTAACCAGCTAGGTTAAATGCTAAATATCGTTGCTAGCCGGCTAACCCCACGACGATCTCTTTCCCAAACTCAGTGACTAGAATTAGCCGGGGTGATGCCCTTTAGACCGTCAGTGGCTAGTTGTCAATCAAAGTGGCGCCACTTAGATTGACAGCTATGAATTGTGCATAATGATGTATGCTGTATATTTTAAACGAACGCCTTATAAAAAAATTCGCCCCCCCCCCAGAGTTGTCATGGAGTATAAAAACAGCTTATGAGACTAGAGCCATGTTTTGAACCAGGCTGTAAATATGTTTTTTTCTGTCGTAAAATCGGACATTTTAACATGGGGCTCAAATGTAATTGACTCCCTTCTGCAGCCTGCTCTAGCGGTTATTCGAGGAACTGCAGCTTTTTTGCACTTCCGCATTGGCTTCATTTTTCAGCGCCGGAGGTTGCCGCTTGGCGTACACATAGCAGCACCCATCACGACCCACTCCACCGGCGTGATGCGTCGCCCTCCAGGTGCGTAAAGGCTCCTTATAAGCCCCATCACGTCGGCTCCCTGCCATCACACCTCGACCGCCTCGTCTGTCTGAACGGGGGCCTCCAGTGTCGGGTGAGGGTGGCAACGAATCATAAGATGTTATTCACACAGCCATTGTGATGCACTTCAGTTTACAGAGGACAGCAATCCAGAATATTGGTTATGCGCGTAGTAAATTGTTTTCCCACTTCTGTTGTGATGAAAAATGTAACGACGGGCTGGATCGAGTTCAGAGGCTTCTCTGAGTGTATGAAGGGCGCCAGAGCTGCAGGGAGGCGCTGGAGCCGTGCAGAGGCGAGGACGACCGCCACACTCTGGAACAGGGTTCACAGCCAGAGCCCTGTTTGTGCTTAGATTTAGGCATTAAAACACTTTGAATAAGAAGAAACTCGTGGGCTGGTTTAATACTACACTGAATTTAGAAGCAACATTTAACTGAAACCACATTCAAGCTTAACCCAGAGCTGCCAGTGCCCATAAAAACTGGTACTTTTCCTCATTATGTTAATGTTACGTAACGTGGTGTGCATTGGGTTTCCCTCAAAACGTATTTGTTCTTGCACATTAGTTGTATACAAACGTAATTTCCAGGAGACAAGTTCGCACATAACGTTTGCAAATGAAGTTAGCAGACGAATTACTGTTGCTCCTTGTGCAGACTGATATATATGTGCGATTTACCGACTGGGAACTGAAGCTGTTACATTCATTCATTCATTCATTCATTCATTGAGCAGAAACAGACGACGGCTGTTTGTTGGGTAACGAGGTAACTTGGCCAAGCTGTGAGGGCCTTGTTCTTATTCTTATTCTTCTCACTGTAATGTGATAAGATTCCTGTGTCACAAACTGCCATAATGAACAGTTTTGATGTGAAATATTGGAGCATTTGTATTCGTCACATCTCAGGCCTTTAAAAGAATGCATTAATTCTTCTGACTGGATCTACTGCACCTCCGTCAGCTGAACATGCTTCAGTGCACTTCCATCCTGTTCCTCATGACAGACTTATTATTTATGATTATGATTATTGATTATTTACGACAGATTCATAGATTATGAAGCCTGAACTGACCCAGTGCAGCTTTTGTTGCAGTTCTGTCTTTTGCAGAAGAAATTTCAGACATTAAACCAAAAATTTGTTGTATGAAACTGAAACCAGTGAGGGAACAAATATCTGGAAAATAATTAACCACTGCAACGTGAAGCTGCATCTGGCCCAATCTGTTCCTGCCAGTTTGAAGCATATTGGCTCAGCTCACTCACGTGTTGATGTTTTTTCAGCTCTGCTGCAACAATAACGGCAGAACAACGGTTGAAAGCCGTGTTCTCGCGCCTGTGCCTTCAGCGCCTCGCCCCGGAAAAAGGTTTGGTCTTTAGAGCCTGTGGTAACAGTGATCTGTCATGTAGTTACATCAGGAATACATCAGTATATCCAAGCGTCTCCCATGACATTATCAGCTGTTGGACAGAAAAGGACAAGCTCTGGCATTCCCCCTTTTTATGAAAAAATAAAAAATCCTATCAGTCCCAGAAAATGTCAACAACAGGGCAAGTGCTCCCCTGGCTTCAGCCTCCCACACAGAGGAAACTGACAAATGTCAGGCCTTCAATCACGAGCTGCTGGCCTTTCCAGAGCGGAGGGAGCCAGAAACACACGTTTCACCTTCTGAAGGAGGATGAAAAGGGGCAAAATGTGGAGAATCACAGGGACAAACAGTCTGTCACCTTCAGTCCATCACCTTCAGTAAATGAAGCAGTCATCACGCAACATTAGCTCAACACTCCAATCAAGGACAAACAGTGGGTTTGGATGAAATCTCTCTGATTACCTCCCACCCTCATACATACACACACAAAGGTATCGATTGTGCTCTTTTCTTCCCGATGGCTGAACCTGAGTCAATGCAGCAGCAGCAGAAAGTCATAAGGCTTCTCCCCAAAAGGCCTGCGAATGCTCAGAGGTGGAGAGAAAGTCCATCTGTTCGTGTACACGTCCATCTGTTCCGCAGATTCATCCCTTCCATCTACATTACCATCTACACCGGCCCGTTCCTGTGACTGGCTAATATTATAAACTATAATTAAGTTCTAATTAACAAACTGAAGCAGCCTGCTGACGAATCCTGAAAACAGTCAACACCTGAAACTGCAGCTTTTTAGCCTGAGAAAACAGTTTCAGGTCATAAACTGAAAATGATTTTAGTCTTTTAAACTCTGCCTTTGTTGTCACGCTCAGAGTTTCCCCTCCAGCAGACACTTTGAAGAGATGCTGATGCTGTACATTAACCCACATTAAGCTGACAGTGTGACACTGTAAATAACTGTTTTTCATTCTGTATGACAGCATTAAATATGGATAAGTTGATACTCCTGCTAGAAACTAGTGACAACTGACTGCTTGAGTATATTT
>JBBMOC010000042.1:3586531-3609825 GCA_037975185.1 Centropyge bicolor
GGAGTGAACATACGCAGTCATTTCAACTAAATAATCTGATGTTCAATAGCCTGTAAATAACAGGTGTTCGTGCAAACGGGACAAATAATTAATATTAGAAGAGAATTAATAATGTATAAAAATGTGTGTCTCCTTGAAAACACCTTGTACGCTGCCACCTTCAGCCTCCTGGGTGGAGCTTCATTAATAAAGAAGGAGTCAGGTGATGCTATTTGCCTCCTTCTCTCTCAGCTCTCCTCGCTCTCGCTCTTGTAATTGCCCAAAGAGAGAGAGAGAGAGAGCTCGACGAGGCTTTTCCGTCCCGCGGAGCCGAGTCAGGACGGGAGCTACACTGAAAGCCTTTTCACAACCTTTTCACAGACTCTCCTCCGGTTGGTTTTATGCAGAGAGGAAAGCGCTCCTCTCTGAGTCGTCGTCCTCTAATGCACACCTGCGGGAAGTCGTGCTGAAGTGAAATCCTTCAGTGATAAGACGACTTCTCACTTCCTTTGCTTGTAAGCCATAAGGGGGTGTCCTTCAATTTGTCCATTTATCTCTGTGGGGAACCGAACTAACAGCCTGCTTTCAGCCTCTGAGTCGTAAAAGGAAACTCTTAAGCCACCTTGTATGTTTTATCAGAGTATGTGTCGTGCTGGCAGGTGCTGACCCTCCACTCCCCAGCATTATCTTCAGCATGAACACAAAGCAGACTTTAACACGCTTCCATCAACATACGTGTATTGTTCCGCCTCACAATCGCTGATTTGCATAATTTTATGTCGCACATATGGAGGCGCCCCATATTTCAGTCCTGACAAATCCCAGGAGGCATCCGCAGCTTTTCGACACCTGATTTGCATATTTCTCATTCTATCATTCATCCTTGAACGAAATTGAAAGTCAGCATTGCAGAAGGCGACATTTTCACACTTCCTGCAATACAAGAAGCCACAAGTCCAAAACCAGCATAAAGGTGGGAACCAGGACATGCTTCTACGACCTTGAGTGCAGCCTGATGGACGACTCACAAAAAAGTTGGGACACTCTCTAAAATGAGTTTCTGAGCCTGTGTATTAATCTCCTTCATCCAATCATGTGTTGACAAAGTGTTGAACCTCTCTCCAGGTCTTTCCAGGATGAACCTTTCATACCCAATCATGATCCTATCACCTGTTACCAATGAACCTGTTTACCTGTGGAAGGATCCAAACAGGTGTTTCTGGATCAGTCCACAACTTTCACAGTCTTTGGTTTGAAACATGTTGCTGCCATCAAATTCAGAATAAGATGATATTTACAACAGTCAATGAGGCCAATGAGGTCAAACATTAAATATAGTGTCTTTGTGCTGTTTTTAATTGAGTTTATGTCAGACAGGATGAACAAATCCTCAAAGTTGTACGAACCAGAAAATAGAGCAGTAAAGTGTGTAATATGTAAAGTGATTAATTATTTTCTCCTTCATGAAAACATCATCTTTAACTTTAACTAATCTCTGCCCATGTCAACACAGTCCAGATTAGCTTCACTCTGACATTATGTCAATGTTGTCTTTACATTAGTTTTCACCACATGAATTAGAAAAACGCTGTCAAGTCAAACTCAACAGAAATGGACGAAGCCTTAAGAAAAGCACGAAACAGACTCACAGGAGAAAATCACATTATGTACAATTATGTTGATAAAATGCAGATATCTCATCTCATCCTGGCTAATATATCCTCCAGAGTGCACTAATGAGAGATGCATTCGATACGTGCTCGTATTAAAATTGAACAATAAAGCACATATTGATATGGCTCTGTACAGTCACTTAGCAGCAGTCGGGATTCAGGAGGTCTGAGCGGCGCGGTCGGGGGGAGACATGTCTCTTGTGCAATATTCCATATAATGAAACATGCAACAGGTGGTAAATCCAATAGATGGTTTAATATGAAGGGCTCGTTTCAGCAGAGCCAGCAAACGCTCTCCCTGATGAGAGCGATGAAGCTGCGTGAGGCGCCGGACAAACCCACCAATCAGAGAGCGGCTGCGGAGCGCGGGATCATTCCGTCCCAATTAATCAAGACCTCGTAGATTAATTTCGTTTTTTTTTTCACCACAAATGAAAATGTGGGTCGGCTCCGGCACGGTCACCTTTTCTCCTCACAGCACGCGAGCGAGAGGAACGAGAAATCTAAATTGTAATATGATAATCTAAACTGTGTCCTGGAGAGCAGCGAGCGAGCGCTGCCTCCAGAACGAGATGGACTCACTGATGTTTGATCTGCTGCTTCTCATCTCTTTATCTTTTATCATAAGGCATCACAGACAGACGGGTTGGTAAACATGCTCTGTTAAATCTGAGGGAATTCAAGATAGAGAAAAATTCCTCTGTTATGAAAAATATGTGATTATTATATTGGATTATAATCATTGATAGACGATTTTTGATAGACGATATTTGTATCTAAAAATGTATAAGTATAGAATGGAAGTACAAGTACCTCAAAATTACACTTAAGTAGAGCACTTTCAATCAACAGGGATAAGTTCTCCTCTACATTTAAAAAAACAACCAGGCCTTAATGTTCACTTGAGTATTAGACAGTTTCTCCTTATCTTTATACTTAAGAAACCCCTTAAAGTTAGTTAAACTGTTGCAGCAAAGATCTCAGCAACCAAATTAAGGAAGAAAAATTAAGGCTCCTCAGACTTGATCTTGACCGAGTTGAATCACTGTCCAGCTCTTTTTTAATTAATAACTCTTCTCATCTGGTTTATATCAAGAGCTTAAATACTTGTACTCTGTTATGAAAAATATGTGATTATTATATTGGATTATAATCATTGATAGACGATTTTTGATAGACGATATTTGTATCTAAAAATGTATAAGTATAGAATGGACGTACAAGTACCTCAAAATTACACTTAAGTAGAGCACTTGAGTAAATATACTTAGTTACTTCCCATCAGTTCAATTACCTGTCTGACATTTTATCCACAGCAGACTTTAATTTGTGTGAAGGTGAGACGATTAAGTGAGGAGGTTTTTAAGCTGGAACATCAGGCATCAAGCTACGTTCACAACACTGACTGAGCTTTCATTCAACAGGGATAAGTTATCCTCCACATTTAACAAAACAACCAGGCCTTAATGTTCACTTGAGTATTAGACAGTTTCTCCTTATCTTTATACTTAAGAAACCCCTTAAAGTTAGTTAAACTGTTGCACAAAAGATCTCAGCAACCAAATTAAGGAAGAAAAATTAAGGCTCCTCAGACTTGATCTTGACCGAGTTGAATCACTGTCCAGCTCTTTTTTAATTAATAACTCTTCTCGTCTGGTTTATATCAAGAGCTTAAATACTTGTACTCTGTTATGAAAAATATGTGATTATTATATTCGATTATAATAATTGATAGACGATTTTTGATAGATGATATTTGTATCTAAAAATGTATAAGTATAGAATGGAAGTACAAGTACCTCAAAATTATACTTAAGTAGAGCACTTGAGTAAATATACTTAGTTACTTCCCATCAGTTCAATTACCTGTCTGACATTTTATCCACAGCAGACTTTAATTTGTGTGAAGGTGAGACTCTTCTCTTCTCATCTTTCCTGAACAATCTCAGGCAGCTTCTTCTCTGATCCTTCCCGATTAAGTGAATCCCGATCTTATTACTTCTGGATCGACCTCTTTAATCTGTTTGTTGTGATTCCAGTTCAGAGCAGACTTTTAATAATCTTGTCATAAGATGCCGGAGTCGCCGTAGCCGCTGCTCTGTCCTCGTTACACGCTCTTTGCTTTTAATCAAGTCTCACTTCGGCTTCATCCGTCTCGTCCTTAATTACTCGCCGTTGCTGTTTGTTGTCCTCTCTAACATATTCACGTATCCTCGAGCAAACTTCAACCTCCTTTTTGTTGTAAAGGTTAGCGTTAGCCAGGGAGCAGTGTTTAGCAATGGAAGCGTGGCTCATGTGACCAGTTTCTTTTCTTTTTTTTTTTTTTTTTGCTTCAAGGTCACTCCGCCTGACTTCCTGTTCCCTTTACGACTCCTTTCTGTGGAGTTTTGAGTTTCAACAGCCTTTAAATCTGTCGGTTATCGACGTGTAGGTGAAAGTGCACGAGCAGTTTTGCAGATTGTCACGCTTCTGATCCTGCAGCAGGATTTATCAACACTTTCTAAACAACTTTCTCTGCAACAGCAGGTAATTACTTACACGGGAAAATAAATTGCAGCATTAAGTAGTATTAGTGGTAGATGGTGGCGGGGGCCTTGACTGAGCGTGCTATATTTAAACCGCAATTTCAACAACTCTCAAACCACTAAACCCAAGCGGGGGGCCATTGAGTCAATCAATCCACCATTGATTTCTTCCCCTAGAAAGGAAGTATGCTGTGTTTTTAAAGGCGAGGAGAAAAACAGCTTCAGAACGAACGAACAGAAGAACGAGCGAATCGAGGAAAATCGAGAGAGGCAATTTATTCAGAGGCTTCAGAATAACCATGTGGTGATGGTCAGCGGCTCCATATTAGACGCCGGTTGGGGGGGGGGGGGGTGCAGGTGCACAGACAGTGGGCGCTCGCAGTAAATCGAGGGAGAAGGACAGTGTGGCGGTAAATAATGAGTTTGGGGAGCTTTCCTCATCCCCAGTCCTTCTTGTGTTGAGAGAGGTCAGTCACACACTGGGCTGCAGGCTAATTGACTTTTAATTAGCGTCTGATCAAACGCACATGCAGCCATGCCGACACCGAACCCCGCCGCCTGCGATGGGGGATGGGTAATGAGAGGTGATCACAAAATGTCCTTCACCATCAAGCGACTGTGACAGCAATTAACTGTATTAAACATCTGAGGAGGTTTTTAAGCTGGAACATCAGGCATCAAGCTACGTTCACAACACGGACCTTTCAATCAACAGGGATAAGTTCTCCTCAAACAACCAGGCCTTAATGTTCATTTATTAGACATTTTCTCCTTATCTTTACACTTAAGAAACCCCTTAAAGTTAGTTAAACTGTTGCACAAATGATCTCAGCAACCAAAGTAAGTAAGAAAACTTAAGGCTCCTCTGACTTGATCTTGACCGAGTTGAATCACTGTCCAGCTCTTTTTTAATTAATAACTCTTCTCATCTGGTTTATATCAAGAGCTTGAATACTTTAATGTGTACTGACATAAATAAATAACTTGTCGGAAAAAGATGTCACCTCTATTATGAATGACTTCTCTAATGAGACTCCTTCACTGTCAGACGTATAACTGAAGTTATTTTGTTGGATTCCTTAATGATGAACTTTGCACCTCATATCTCAGACCAGACGTCTCTTCTCTCAGACTGTGATGGACTGAAAACATCAGGGTTTTTCTGGCAGAGGCAACACGAACCCTCTGTTTTTCACAATATAAGTATTGGACACAAAGAGGAGTTTTTAAAGAATCTCAGAAGAATCCTTGAGAGTGTAGGTTATGGTGGATATTAATTTTAAAAGAGAATCGACCTCTCATTTCAAAGCCTCTGAGATACTAAAAAACGTTTGAAAGTTGCATGAGCACCACAAAAGCAGAGTTCACTAAACAACAGCACTCGGCTCTTTGAGGATCCCTGATGCTTTTCCTTTGTCAGATCTCTGAGGTCAGAGATGCATATTCTTGTCGGAGAACTGCTGAAATTACACCTTTTGCTCTCTAATTTTATGTTTTTGTCAATTTGTTCAGAGCGCTTGATGCCAAACAGGCAGATGCTTCCCCTCATCCACAGCCCATATATCAAAATGACTGAGTGGGTTTTCGAGGCCCCTGTTCACTGTGGCAAACCGGCTGCTCCATAAATGCTGATGATTGGAAATGTTAGTGGAGGAGTTGAACCTGATTGTGTCAAGTCTTCTGCATCATTGTAAACAGAGAATAACGGCTTGGTAAGTTTTTGTCTCAGAGATTGAAACGACAACGACGGAAGCACAAAAATGAGGACAACAACACAACACAACCGCAATCCTTCCATCACCTTTATCATATGTTTATTACCATGACGACGAGAGTCCGCTAACCTTAATGAAGAAGCTATTTTAACCCAAACCAACACATGTCAGACTTTGACAGCTCATTTCAACTCTTCACCCTCCTGCTGATGGAGGCGTCAGACACAGAAAAAAGGAAGTCAACAGAAAACGACGACATGTGCAACAAGCTTTGCCTAAATATGGGCATGAAGCTAAAACGCCAACATTAAAAACACATTTTCTGTCTTAAACTCTCTGCTCCCCTCCGCCGCTCCCTCCTCCGCCGTCGTCATTGTCACTCTGCCACCGCTTTCTTCGCCCTTTCATCTCCGTCCTCCCCTCTCGTTTCTACCTGAGGCGGCGCGAGCGGCGGGGGGTCTGCATAATGACGGCAAACGCGAGGACTGTCACGGCTCGGGCGTGCTCACACGCGTTCACCAGCAGGATCAACAGCAGCTGCAATGACTGACCAGAGTGAAACAGATGGGAGGGAAAGAGAGGGAGATACAGCGGCGAGGACGAGATAAACACCTTTTGAAATTAGGGACACAAGCAGACGTAACAAGGCTCCGGCTAAAATCAACCGTGTGTGAAAACGCTCTCATCACAGAAGCAGACGTTGAGGGGAAACAAGGCGAGTTCTGCGTCTCCTGCTGAACAAATCGAGGGCTGATATGGTCTGTTCTGTCTGTGCCAGGTATCTGTGTGGGTGGAGATGAAGCGTCTGACTCTGATGTGCTCTGATTGTAGCTCTCATCTGAGGTGAATGTCAATAGGCATGGTGGTGTGAGTGTGAGTGCTGCACCTTGGGCAGCGGTGTCGTTGACATTTAACTCTGACAGGGATAAAAACCGCCTCTGCGCGGCGACGGATGATACAGGCCGGCCGCGATGACTCAGACTCAGTGATAAGTGGAGAGAAATCAAGCAGCTTCTCCTCCTGTGATTGGGCTCATTGTGCAGCGGGGACGTCCACAGACGGGACAGCAGCTCCGCATTAATATGTGCTGCGACGCCAAGTCACCGTGACCCCCCAATGAATTAATGTGCAGCTTCACAGAAATGTCCATAAACAGTCTGCGTGAGTATCTTTTAATATGAAAAACGACCTCCCCGCCGGGTGAATCCTGTCCTGCTGGACGACACTGAAACATCAAACACCGCTCATGACAGAGGACATCACTTCCTCTGGAGACGTCTCTCATCCGAACGGTTCAGAAGTGGGATGAGTTATTTTGGGTGTCGTCCCGCTCATGTTACAGACAATGCTAGGTGACAGATGGAGCATGAAACTCTCCCTGTTGAATAATCTGTACAACATGAAAAACAGGAGCTACAACTGTTAGAAACTGTCTGGTGTATTGATGAAAAGAAACAAACTGAAGGGCTAAATATAGAAAAACGTAAGATGTGAAATGATGTTGATTGGGTTTAAAATTCTGTTGCATGCACCACAAGCTTAAGTTTTCGCTTTCAGCATCATGAATCAGTTCGCTTTTGAAAATCTGGGTCAATTTTGAATGAAATTGGTAACCATGAAGCAATGTTTGGGTTCAAATTGCACCAGTGGAGCTTCATGTGTCTCTCCTCCAGAGCATCACACCTGAACATCAAACTGGAAAACACACAATTCCTCATAAACAACGCTGAAATATTTAAAACATAAACCCATTATACTGTTAGATTATCCAGGAGACTCTTGTGTTTCTCCATTGAGCGACACTGAGGATGTTATTGAAGAAAACCTTGGGATGGGTACGGACCAGTGCCTCCTCTTAATTGAATCTTTTTGCCCTGGGCTTTGTCTGTCAGGCTACACGCCGTCCTAACCCTCTGGTGTCACTACCATTAAGTTTTAAGTCCATCACATTGTGCAGATGAGATTTGGCTCTTTAATTACATGGATTTTCCTTTAAGGAATTCAAGCACTGAACTAATAACCCCACAAGAATGAATACTAATATCACTTCTACAAATACTCTTTCCAAATTTCTTTCAAAAGTTGAACTCTTGGAGAAATGTCTTTAAAAAACGCCTGCTTAGCAAACCTGCGCAGGTAGCCCCCCCGGAGTGACTGCGGATTCAGCAGAGGAACCTTTCCTCCACGTTTATGTGCAAAAGCGATTTTCTGGTATCAAACCGGCTGCTTTTCCACAAGGTGAGCTGGGGATTGAGACGGAGGACGAGTCGAAGTCAGGAGGAGGAAGTGAGACAGAAATCTAACAGCCCCCTTTTTTTTTCCTTAAAGAGGAGAAGGTGTGAGGTCTGTTAAGGAGGAAGTAGAAAAAAAAAACAAATCTCAGAGGGAGTTGTCAAAATGTGCAACAAAGCCTGAGCAAACTCTGCTGAGCTTTTCCAGACTGGAAATGTGCAACATGAAAAGACGTAGCACGGCCAAACGCGGGATAAACACTGGCTCGGCCCATCTGAATCCCCGCCAGCTATAAAATGGCAGCCTCATATCTTTCCGATAGCCACCATGGCTCCCAGTGGAATGAATCCTTTGAATGGTCCATTAAATCATTAAAACAACCTCCCGTTCAGAGACCCCTGCTGCATAACTTATTAACTACACTCTCTCTCTCACAATGCTAAACCTCTCTCACAGGAACACTCCCAACCCAAACAAAAAAAAAAAAAAAAAAAAAAAATCAGAAAAGATAAAAGGAAGCAAAGTTAACAAACAGACTAAAAATTTGACTCCAAATTCACATTAAATCACATTGCTCCTTTCTTGCAGCAGCGTCTGATAATGAAGCCGTCTGTTGATTTGAAGTCAGACTCTGACAGATGAGACGTTTTTACGGCTGCTGTTCTTTAAGCTGAACGCTGCTGTTACAGGATGTGTCAGCGCTGTTGATGTGACTTTTTTTTCCCAACATAAACAGGAGATTTTCGTGCGACTACAAACTCTGGGCGTCTCTACCTGAGGCTGGTGTCGTGCCTTCAAAAGCAAAGCTGCTGCACTTCTCGGCCCCGGCTTCGTCCTCCAGCTTCGCATCTGGTCATTTTATCCCCGAGCTTATTGAATTTCTGTTGAGATTGAGTGCTAACGCTTTACAGTGGCAGTGGGGGCTGTATTTACTTTGTGTTACCACTGCTAGCCTCAATAAATGTGGTAATTCCTCATATATAATCCAAAGAGGTCTCTTAACTGCGCTGTAGATATCGGGAAGTGAAGTGCCACAAAAGTGGTTTTATGCTCTGATCATTTGCGAGTCATAAAGCCTGATTCTTCTTCTGCTTCTTCTTCCTGCACTTCCTGTCACTCCAGCTAACAGAACTATAACATAAATAAATCATATCTTCTCCCGACTCAAACGTCTCTGGGTGTGTGTGCGCCCATTCCTCCAGTGTCTGGGTGTCTGGGCCCATTCTGTACCTACGGTTCATCCTGCCTCGTTGCATAGCCGAGCGGTCACAGAGCGTTCCTCAGATCGCCGGTGACAGCAGGCTGTTGGCTGGAGGCGACTGGCAAGCTGGAGTTTCACATGCTTCTAACATTAGGATACATGAGGGCCAAAAACGAACTGGGCACAGAGAGAGAGGGAATTATTCAGTGACTCTAAACTGGATCAAAAATTAAGATTACATGAAGTCTCTCAGGCCTGTTTCATCGCATTCATTTGAAAACAGGGCCATTAAAAGACATGTTGTGTTTTTTCCAAGCGGCAACCTCCGCCGCTGAAAAATGAAGCCAATGCAGAAGTGCAAAAAAGCTGCAGTTCCTCGAATAACCACTAGAGCAGGCTGCAGAAGTGAGTCAATTACATTTGAGCCCCATGTTAAAATGTCTGATTTTACCACAGAAAAAAAACATATTTACAGCCTGGTTCAAAACATGGCTCTAGTCTCATAAGCTGTTTTTCTACTCCATGACAACTCTGGGGGGAGGGGCAAATTTTTTTATGAGGCGTTCGTTTAAAATATACAGCATACATCATTATCCACAATTCATAGTTGTCAATCTAAGTGGTGCCACTTTGATTGACAACTAGCCACTGACGGTCTAAAGGACGTCACCCCGGCTAATTCTAGTCACTGAGTTTGGGAAAGAGATCGTCGTGGGGTTAGCCGGCTAGCAACGATATTTAGCATTTAACCTAGCTGGTTAGCCGTAGCTAGTTTGATTATTTCGAATAAAGCGGCTTTTTTCAGCCAATAGCGTTCATTCGACCAGCCTCAGCTCCGCCCTCGCTCCACCTCTTTGTCCATATTTGGAGTAACCGGAGGTAGGCTACCAAGATGGCTACGCACTACAATTTGCTTCATTTTTGCTCTTCAGAAACCTATGGGTGACGTCACGGACACTACGTCCATATTTTATACAGTCTATGCTCTAAACTGGGAGTGGGATCAAAAATTAAGATTACATGGAGTCTCTCAGGCCTGTTTCATCACATTCATTTGAAAACAGGGCCATTAAAAGACATGTTGTGTTTTTTCTTATGCTCTTATGTCGGCGGCGGCGGCGTCCTCACGCAGGCTGTGATCAAAACACCAAATTACCTTCTTTCACATGATCTGCAGCTTTTATTATTGCCCGTGTTTGCGTGCTCCACCCGGAGGCTCCGGGCTGACAGTCTGAACCGCAGCACCGAGGACACAGTGTCAGGAAGCTCGGTCCTGCTTGTAACGACAAAACTCTGGGTTTGATAGCCCAGCAGCTCGGGGCGGCTGTCAGCGCTGTCAGCCGCTCCCCCACTGTCCTCCTCACTACCTGCTGCGTCTCTCCTCCGCGCTTTGTTTTGAAGGATTTAAATAAGGAGGTTTTTGTTGAGTCTTGGAGCTCAGTCACATTCTGACGTCTGAGAAAAGCAAAACAGCTCCGAATCAAGAAACAACAGACGACGAGAAGCGGCGAGAGGCGAGAGCAGCTCGGTGTCAGAGCGAGCTCCATCCAGGGGTTTATGGATAAAGGGGTTTGTACGGTGGCCAAGAGAGCCCAACTTTAGAAAACTCAAGCAAATGAAGGACATATGTGCGAGACTTTGACAAGACAGAGGCGGCATTTAAAACAGAATACTGCAAATAAAGAAAACACAAGAAAGACTTTTAGCAAAAAACAAGAGAGGAGAAGTTTTCTGGAGCTGAAAAATGATAGACGGACCAAAAACAGAGCTAAAAATGAATGTTAGACTCATATTCAGCGGGTGGACAAAAATAGGGATGAGCCGGATACTCGTTTCAGACGAGTATCCGTTACGGATAAAGCATTTTGGACGAATATGATTATGATACGAGTAAAATCCGTCAATATCTGTGTTCATGCTGAAGGAAAATCCTCATTGTGAAACTGACAGTCATCACGCTCTATGATTGGCCAGTCACACACAGCGCCCGCCCCTCCCTACAGAGACACGTCTCTGCCGGTCTCTGCCGGTCTCTGAACGCGGTGCTTTTGAGAAGAATACAGTGAACAAGGCTGACATATTATTTCCCTGTTTGCCATCACTGGATGTTTGCCTGAATCACCAAGTTCACACAGATCATTAAAAAATAAACAGTCTTGCAGACCACTTACACACATACACACATATAGCTGAACACACAAATAAGCCCATATTAATATTTTTATAGTATGTGGCTGCATGCAGTATCTGACACTTTCTCTCTGCAGTTCATGAAAATAATATTATAAATATTATGGAGATATACTGTATATAGGCTTTGAATACAGTAGATTAGCGACTTCTGATCAATCCATATCAATTTCAGACTTAAAATAATGTACCGTTTTAAGCCCCACCCATTTCTGCACTCACTTCCGGTTTAGGCACCGCCCACTCCGAGTACAGATACAGATAATGTAGATGGTTAAACAGATACAAATAGTGGTGTACTCGCTCATCCCAAGACAAAAACATGACTGAATGAAAGATAATGTTTAAAGTTGTCATTTATACTTTAAACTAAGTCTACAACCAGCAGATCATGGCGCTATGACTCAGTCCCTCCAGGATCTTTTGAATTGATTGGAATTTTCACAGCTCAAAATTAGTTTGCAGTTTTTTTCCACCTGTGAGCTGAACTGACTGATTTCCACTTCCTGTCAGAGTTAAAAATGACTCTCAGGACCTGATATAAACCCTGCTGCTCTGGCCTGTGCAATTAGCTGAGCGTGAAGTTGAATGCTCTCCTGTAGCACTTCTTTTACCCTTAATAAGTCTATATTGTAACCTTATTGCTTCCTGCCACGCTGCAAACCCAACGCTGGCTTTGGCCAATTAGATGAGATAGAGAGATTCGGCCCTGGGAGCTTGCCTGAGGCAAACTCTGCATGAAATGACAGTTTCCAGCGGAACAAAGTCTTTTCCACCTGAGTAACCAAAACACTGGTTTGTGTGGATCCAGGCTTGATTTTCATTTGACTTCACCTCATACATGTGTGTTGTGATTCGGATTATTTTCATCAAGACGATTGGTAAGTCGTGTTTCAGTCGGACTGTTTCTTTGCAGGGAACATTGAAAGAGACAGGCAGCCTTCACTGGTGCCACGCTACAGCGAGACATGTGTCTGGGACAAGGTAAAGGACGGCATAGAAATGATTGAATTCCTCCCGTCTCCGCTGCAGCGCCGACAAAAGTCTAACCTCGCTCGCTGAGATGCAGAGAGCACGAGTTCACCTTCGCTCGCTTTCATGTTGATTTTGCTCCTTCATTTCATCTGCTCCCGCTCTCCTCGCTCCCTTATCTCGCCCCACATCTGCCCGCGACCACGTCCCCCTCATCTCATCTCAATATTTGCTCCAACGACTGGAAAAACTCTCTCAGCGTGAGAGATGGCGTGCTGATACACGTTTGTGTCATTTAAATTAAAGGGGGAGGAAAAAAAAAAAAAAGAGCGTCTGACAGGTGACGGCGTCTCGGCGTCGAGGGAGGAGCGCGTGAAGACGGAGGTGAGCGGCTGATGGAAAAAGTGATGGAAAAGTCACATTAATACCTGAGTGAAGTGTGAGTCAGAGAGATGAAGGAGAGTAGAGTTAAATATAGAAGCAAGGATGAGAGAAATCCTGTAGAAATGAGTCAAAGTCAGAAGGCAGATGAAAAGTGGAGCACAAACACACTTGACTCTTCCAGCATGAGACAGTGTTCGGACCATTCAATCCACTCCTCATTAAGGACATGATTGATTTTCTCTGAAGTCACGAGCCGACCTCTTCATTTACTACAAAGAGTCGCTTTAACCTCAGCAATCTGCATTAAACATTAAAGGCGACGCGAGTCAATTGTCTGTGGTTCGAACACACAGCCAGGCTACAGACACAGTGAGTCAAAGTCTGAAGGCCGACGGATCTGTAACGGCTCTATTTCTCTTGTCACTCGGCCCTGAGATGTTAGTGAACACACCGAACCCGGCAAACCCCCCCCGGATCTGGGTGACAGCTGATGAAAATAAAGGAACAGAGATATAGAGGAAACCTTTTTCTCCCCGACAGCGTCTTTATGTTTCCTATCAACAGAAAACGACTGAATAAGACTTCAACAACCGAGACGAGTTAAAACTTTATATATTTTTTGGTATCGTGCACAAAAACGATATTTTTTTGACATTTTGGTTTGAGGAATATAAATATGTCTTACTACAAAAAGCCTTTTTCATTTAACAACAGAAGCCAAATGTTAAATGTTGTAAACACAAGAAGCCACACAGGAACTTTCCCAAATAAAAAACACTCCAGGGCAAGATTATGTTTTAAGTCAGGAGCTGTCAGGGGATCGACTCCGAGCCCCAGTCTTATTAAGCCCTCACCTGTCTGGGAGTCAGCTTGTGTTTTAGGGCTGCAAGTAACAACTGTGTCTATAAAATGTCAAGAAAAGAGTGAAAAAATGTTCATCTACAAGTCGCTGATTTCTAACATGTCTGCACTTACTCTGAAAAACGGAGATATTGTATTCAGACTGCATGTGTGAGCAGTAACACACACACACTGATTCACAACATGACTTGATTGCAAAACAGCCAGAGGCGACTTTGCAAGCCAACGTGCACAGGAGGAAAAGTTTTTATTACCGGGACAATTAAGTGCCGGAGTTTGTCGGCTTAAAAAATTCAACACCGAACATTTCAGATTTAGTGTCACTGTTATAAAGACTCAAGGGTAGGACTCAAACGCATCACACAAAAACCAATGTTTGGGACAAGAAATTTAATGAAAACAAAAGAAAACTCAACAAACAAAAACTCACGGCATTGTCAGGTCCAGCAGGTCAAAATCCAAACATCAAGGAGCAAGAAAACCAGGTCAAAAAGAACAAACGGCGAGAACAAGAAGAACCAGACAAAGAACAAGGGGAAACACAACTAGGAACTAGTACCACGATGAACAAACGATCCGGCAAGGGCAAACTGAAATGAACTGGCTTTTAAAAAGTCCTAATGGGTGATAGACTGCAGCTGGGAACACAGGTGATGAGATGAGATGGGAGGGTCTGGTAGGGTTAGTGGACAAAAACAGAGACCAGAGATGAAACAAAATGACAGGTGAATAGTTACAGAACTTAAACATGACAAGACTACAACATGACAAAACAAGACTAAGGCAGAACAAAGACACAGAACCAAGACATAAAACTAAGACAAAATACAGCAAGACAAATACAAGACATGAACTAGACAGGGCAAAACAGGGGACTAAGACAGGACAGACTGGAACAGAGACAGATGTGCAGGAAAAAACTAGAACAGGACAAAAAACTGAAACTAAACAACGGCCAAACTGGCCTAACTATAACAGTCACTGGTGGCAGAAGACTGTGACTTACTACAGTTGCTGGATCACATTTCCTTCACTTGGAGCTTTTTTGGGATAAACAGTTTCTCTGAAAACGAGTTTGTCAAATATTTTAACTGCTGTAAAACATCACTTCATAAGCTGCCTGTTCACCAAGCTGAGCGGCGGCAAATCATTAACGTCACATGAATCATTTTTGTATTAATTAGTTTTAATGGTTTTGGACGACATTCAACTCCTCACACGAGTCGTTTGACAAAGGACATATTGGATTTGTCGTTTTAGTTTGGAGGATTTGTTGCTCTATTTTCACTTTAATTAGGAAAAAAGTTAATGACACATTTTGAAACGAGGACGTGTTTTGTCATTTCCAGCCGGCTCGTTTTCGCTCTGAGCTCAAACACCGTCGGGATTTCTCGCGGTTTCCGGCTGTTACACTTCTCCACATATCTCTCAAGTGTCCTCCTGCTACCTTCCTCATATCTCCAGCAGGAAAGTGCAGCCGCATTCAAACAGCCAAACGTTTTTTAGCACTTATTCTCTCGCAGCCTTTCATCTTCTCTTTATCTGTCCAATTTAATTAGAAGTCTGCCGTCTCTCGTGCTCCTTTCTGCCTCGCCTCTTTCATCTCTTGTCCAACACAGATCAATTCTTCATGGCGCACATCCCCCTCCGGTCCCTGTTGATGCTATCAGGCAGCGAGGACCAGTGAGCCACCGCGAGGTTCACACATCCCAAAAACACCACAAGACCTTGTGAAAATTCAAGACATCGATCAGTCGCCTGTTTTTTTTTTTTTTTTTTGGTGTTTGTAAAACTCTCTGCTCTCATGTTTTTCCTCTGTTTTAGATAAAGAGTGGCTCAGCTCAAAGTCGCCATGTTGCTCATGGCTTGTTATTCCACTGATGAATAATTTCTAAATCATATGGAGTAGTTCTCTGCAGAGGAAGTATAATGCTCTTATCCTCTGACATAGAGGTGGAGGATTAGTCGGAGGGCGAGGGAGACCATCGGGGAACCAGAGAGAGAACGAGAAACAGGAAGAAGAGCAGGCGGGAGATTAATGCAAAGAGGAAAATTCCAATCATTAATGCAGCACGTGTATAATGTGAATGTGGCCCATACTCTTTTTCCTTGGCCCCCTCTGAGCTAATTGAATCCATTTGTTGGATTTGTATTGTTAAATGTGATTTGAATCCGTGTGATTCATGACCGTTGGAATCCCACAGGTGATTAACTCGAACGAGCCCTCGCAGGTCAGACTGAGAAAGTGTCTGTTTAAACCATTAGATGGATAATTAATCAGGGCACATTCGTGGTATCGCAGCAGTCTGCATTACAGCACAGGGTCTAACAACTCAGCCACCGGGGGGACGTGGTGTAATTGCGGTAATCCTTACGTCGTTTCCGTGAATTACCCTAATGTGATTTGATGCAAACTGCGGTGTTTCGTCATACTGTA
This sequence comes from Centropyge bicolor, assembly GCA_037975185.1. NCBI lineage: Eukaryota > Metazoa > Chordata > Actinopteri > Pomacanthidae > Centropyge > Centropyge bicolor. The sequence continues at coordinate 3,602,701 of JBBMOC010000042.1, forward strand.
TTTCAGAAATCTACGTGCAGACGGAGGCTCCAGGTCGAGAGCTTTCGTACATGCAGCGCTGGCAATTAAATGCCTCCATCCACGGAGAGATTACATTATAAACAGCCCACTCTGCTGCATGCAGCACCCACAGCGAGCGAGGCAAAGTACAGCCATCCATCCGCCGACTGTCTCTGCCAGCGATGGAGGCTAGTCGGCTAGAGGGGGCGCCGCTAAGGCTTAACGGCACAGGCAAGCAAAAAGCGAAGGAGTGACCCTGAGAGGGGTGGGGAGAAGCCGGTTGTGTGTGAGGGAGGAGAGCTGGCCGCTATTAGTCCCGCTGGATTAGCATCTGACACCCGGCACCTTCAGATCCTCCGTCAAGAAGAGGAGGCCTCCAGCTGAAGCAGAAACGGCCGTGACACGAGGTCCAGCTGTCATCGACATCAACACACACACACACACTGGAGCGGGAATGGAAAGGGATGACAGGACAACCCGAGGGCCCACAGAGCCATTCACTACCACTGTGACAGCGCCGTGTGTGTGTGTGTGTGTGTGTGTGTGGCTGTGCTGGAGGTGTGTGCTTTTGTCAGTCGGAGACGAGAGCTCAGCTGCCCAGAACACAGGATGAAAAACTAATGATGTCTCAGTCCGACTAAGCTCTAATCCCAGATGACATTTCTGACTGGAATTGTTTTTGTAGTTCAGTTTTAATGAAAGTGTCGAAGGGGAGGATTTCTCTCTTTCCTGCTGGGCTCCAATTACAAACACAAGGACACAACAAGCGAGACTGAAACAAAGGTCAGACCTCATCTGCCACGCTGTGGACGTTCACTGTAAACGGGGACTAAAGCAGCGGGTCACACGGTGGATTCCTGCTCAACCTTCTTGTCTGGGAAATGATTTAGACTCAAAGTACCTCAGTGACACATAAATGATGACAATGAGAATCATATATGTTTGGGCTTTGGATTTTCATGTCCTGCTAGATTCTTTCTTGACCTACTAGTATAGTATATATTAAAGTAATACCACCATATTACCTTCATATATACTGTGGTAAAAAATTGCATCGTGGCTTATATCATCCAGCCCTCTCTATTATTTATTGCCCTGTTTCATGTTCATGTGAAAATATCCCAATGTTGCTGCGTTGACCTCTGTACTCTGTGTGCTCAATTATAAATGTACATACTGTTTTCATAATGTAGACTTAGTTAAGCTGCTATAGGTCCAAACTGCTGGGAGAATCTCCCATGATGCACTGCCTTCCTCTCTCCTCCTCTCTCTCCATCTGTATGCATTCATATCCCATCAATCGATGTAACTAACTTGACATCTTCTCTCTCTCTCTGGTTTCTGTTAAAAGGGAGTTTTTCCTCACCAAGCAAAACAACACTAGTATACTAAAGCATCAAAAGTATTCATGATGCAAATTAGACTTTTTCAGGCTGTTAAATTATGGAGCACTCAAGGTTCTAAAAGATAATATTTTTTTTTATCTTGCACACAGGATAATTATTTGTACAAATTTTATCATGTGCAACAAGTTAAAAAAATGTCTCCTGTTAGTTTTATTACGGGGCAGATTACAACTCGATGACCTCATCATCATTGAAAACACCTGTGAAGCTCTGTGGAGCCTTTAATCTACAACAATGCATTATATTTAAAAGGCTAATCATATGTTTTGTATGTAATACCAAAGTAAAGTAGTATAGCAGTTAAGTAATTGCAGTGGAGTAGAAGTGGAAAGTAGCATAAATTGATATACTTAAGTACAAGTATCTAAGGACTGCACTTAAATACAGTACTTGACTTAACGTACTTGATAATAATCCCTCTTTGCACAGAAGGCTGTATGTGCACACAGCGACAGAGTACAGTCATTTTGTTACTTCGAATTATGGTCAAACCTAAATCAAAGATGCAAAGTCTGTTAAACTCAACAATAACCAGCTCCAACATATTTGACTGATGATTGTCTCCATCACCATCAACTGACTGTTTTTATTTTAATTGTGTGACTAGAAAACAATCCCAGTTAATTGCTGCCATTTGGAAAAAAAAGAATAATGTCTGATGTGAACATGTGCTTTGAACATATGACACACTCTTCCTGTTATCAGTCCAGAAACTACATTCAGAGCTTCGCTTGTCAATTTCACTGCTTCCATTTAAAAAACAACTGAGAGTGGGTCTAAAAAAAGAAATCCACATTTCACAAAATGACTGCTGGCAGAAAAGCAAAGTACATTTTGGGTCGCTAATGAATTATGAGTCTTCTAAAGACCTTTTCACACACAAAAAGCTCTGTTTTTGAGGACACAACCATCTGTGTTTTTAAATATTGATTCCAGAAGCCAGATTTTTTTTTTTTTTCCCTGCGTGGTTATGAAGACATTTGGAATGAAACTCCTCTCATATTAAAAGCTTCAAACCAACAGAATCTTCTTTGAACCTCCGAGACTCGAGATTGTAGCTTCTGGGTTATTTTATTTCTCCTTCCTCTCTCAGCTCGGCTCCATAAGTGTGACTGCTCGACGTCTCTGCTGTGCATTACAAACGTCCAGCCTCCAGATACGGAGGTTTGCATCTCTCAGTTTCAAACACAAGCACACCTACACACTGACACAGGGGCCCTTATTAATAACAGCATTTTTTAATTTCTAACCATCTGTTGACGGCAAATACAAAACAGAAAATAAACCTAAATAAAGTGTGAGAAGCAAAAAAAGCTGCTGGCAAAGCACAAAAAAACTCAATGACAGGGCATTGGATGCTGAAAGGGCTTTGACTCCATCTCCTTAATGCACAAATGAGAAAATATCTGGCAGAGCTAATTACTGTGTTATTGTGTCTGAACTAGAGTCACAATTTAAGGGATGAAATTGCTTTGATTGTTATTAAAGTGCTGCGAGAAAAGAGGGCAGAAAACAGAGCGAGCCTCACGATTCAATAATTGAACTCTGGCACTCTGTATTCCTGCATACTTATGACTGCTGGCCTCCTTGGACCGACATAAATTATTTGTGGGACTTTGTGACCGCTGCTATTACTGCCAGTGCCCTCTCAGTGGAAAAAACAGAGCTATCAGAAAACAGTGGGAGAAATGCTGGAGGCAGCGAAAGAAGGAAATGATCAGTGTTACAGTAGCCGCTGCTCATTTATACAAGCTTGGCTTTGGGAATGTTTCTGTTTCTGTGCTGCTATTATCACCAAGTCCTGCTTAAAGGAACACTGCTTCGTCCCTTCTATCATTTCAGGACACAAATTTTAACACCAAAGTCCAGGTTTGTTTTAGCCCAAAGCTAAACTCTCTTTCGTCTGCCCTGCCTCTTTATCTGTGTTTATCAAACTGTGAGACGAATGAGAGTTGGCGTTGAAGGAGGTGCAGGAGACGTGAGGTAAAGATGAAGCATCGGGGCGCATGCTGGAGTTAAAACAGAAGTTAGTGATTGTGGTTTGTACTTCGGCCTCGTTCGGCCTATCGACACAGCGAGCCGCCGGAGCTGCAGCGGCGGTTGTGATACACAGCTCAAGGAGGCAATTAAGGTACTTTAAAACCCTCAGCGCTCGATTGCTGCAATTTGTGTCCAAATTGTACCCCTTCACTGAGTCATAACTTCAACACGTATTTTTAGATTCAGTATGATTTAGACTTTCCAAGGTTGTCATTATCTCTGATGTCCACTGTGAATAAACGTACATGAATGTCTTTAGAAATCAGAGAAAAAAGATGCTTTTATCTCCAGAACTGGCTTCACAATCAAGTTTTCAACAATGTCAAAGTGACCGAGTCATAATTGTCTGTAACAGCCCTTTAAATCTACAGAGGGAGAGCATCCGCCATGTTTCTACAGTGGCCCAGAATGGACAAACTCTACAGAGGGCCTTTCCTGTCTCCTGGCCACCGTAGGTTCTCCCACACACTTGGAAGACGAGTGTGAGCAGAGGAGTGTTCAGTTAGTTCTGATCTGCAACCTCAGCTCTAGATGCCACTAAATCCTCCACACAGGACCTTTCAGCCACAAAAAAAGCAATCACAACCTATTTATTTGTGGAGGAGGTTAAAAGACTGTGGAGGAACCTCTGCAAAATACATCAGAGGAAGAAGAGAGAGCTACATGATTGTATCCGGCGGGTAGCGGGAAAGAGAGAGAGAGAATAGAACGACTCGAAGGCCGAGTTCCCGCCTCATTCACGGAGCACAGGAGGAGGTCTGTTCACAGGTTTCACACCTTTTTCTGCAGCAAAAAATCCTTTCTGCATAAATCCACAGCGGACTGTGAGAAAAAACCTGTGCTCAATAATTTCTAAACTCATTATCGACTTCAGAAGCAGTGGCGGGATAACACAAGGCTACAACAATCCAACCTGCAGCCGAATCAATGGACGAGCAAACACACAAAGTTCTTCTCTCCTCCATGAAACGAGGACCTGAAAGAGCCGAATCCTCCCGAGAAGGAACAGCAGAGTCTTATCCCGACGTCACCTGCTGCAGTTTGACAGAGCTGCCTCCAGCGACTCAGCCACTCAACGTTTGCTGCTGTTTTTGCCATGTTTTCCTTTTGTGCTCCACATCAGCTTTTTTGTTTTGGAGCTGTCAATAGTTCGGCTCGGCTCCTAAATCATCTGTCAAACGCAGCCATTACTGACGCACAAAGACGAAGTCGGAGATGAACCGACTGACGCCGACAGACTCACCCAGCAAAACAACACCAACGTTACTTTCAGACTCTCACATCTTTGCTTTAAAACAGCCCTTTTGATCTGGTTTGTTTCTCTTTTTTTCTACACTCAGTTGCCAGTTTATTACATACACCTAGCTAATTATAACCTTCATGGTGGTTATAGAATTCAGGTTTGACTGGTTCAGATTCAGATTCAGATATTTATTAGTGTCCCCGTAGGGCAATTTGTGTTGCAGTAAGTACAGACATGTAAACATAAAAACATATAGAAGACATACGATAAAAAATCTAAAAGGGAAGGATAATACAGTGTGCTAACAAACAACATCGGTAAAAACAACTCATGTAGCCCAACCAAGTTGGGGAAAGTGCAACCAGTGCATACAGTGCAAATGACAACCAGTCCATAGGAAAACCTGCCTATAAGAAGCCATAAAATCCATAAAATCAGGTACGACTCCTCCTACCCTGTCCTGAATTCAACAGGGAAATGGCTGTGGGGACGAAGGAGTGTTTGTACCTGTTGCTGGTTGAAAGGTGTTGATTTGACTTTCATGATTTTGGAGGATTTTCCATGACACAAACAGGTGTTTCTGTTATTCAGCTTGCCCTCATTGATACAAACAGGGTGGTCAAAATAATGGAAACACTTGTCAGGATAACATCATGCAGGTCAAAAATGTGCAACCTGATTAGAAACTGACCAATATGAAAAGGACCCGAGGACAATCCCAACCTCAACAGAAGCAAAGACCTGATCCAACATGCAGCTGAGAGAGAGGTCATCAATAAAGCTGAAAGACTTAATAAGTAGCTGTGTTGATAATTGTGATGATTTTTGCATCAGTGCATTCTGGATGAGCAGATTAACTAATTATAAAAGAAAATAATTTAATGGCAGCCCTGAACACCAACACTGGCAGCAGCATCATATGTCACCAGCTCACGAGAGGCACGATTGAAAAGATGAGCCATATATGTCATTTCCCAGCTGAAGATAATTTGAACCTGGTCCCAGGTCTGATCTTGATTACTGGGAAGCAGACAGACCATCAGGACCAAGGACATCAGGACGTCCACCATGTGTGCAGTTGGGTTTTCTGGCCCTGAGTGTGTCTCTCAGGCTCTCAGTCTTTTTCTTCTTCTCATAAATCCACCTCACAAAAACCCCCTCACGTAAACATCAGCATGTGGACTGTTGGAGCCCGCTGGGGGGGGGGCACAGCCTCGCTGTAATTGCTGCCTGAGAGGCTAAACGTGTGAGGAGACCTGGACTTTGAAGCAGCATCTGAAGGCATGTGTGTATACTTTGACAGATAAAACTCATTGTTGCAGCCTGGACTCGGGCTTCTGTTGATCTCTTAACATTTCTCTTGCCATTTGGAAGACGTGTGGGTTCACTGCCGCAGCTCTGCCTTGACCTTCATGACAGGAAACTTTAATTCACTACAAACTCATCTCAGGTTTCTTCGTTACACACTTCACACTGTGGCAGGTTTCTTCCGACTTCATTTCATTTCTCTGTATAATCAGAATCAGTATCTATTAATATCTTATTTCTTCCCTGGGCTACATCCTAATATCACATTCGACCATTTCCTGTATCACTGCTGCAGAGCTACCTCCAATCAATGAGGTCGTTATGAGCTCATCTCATCATTAAAATGGATCAGCAGTCGTCCCTACATGTGGTTCTCCAAACACGTGCCAGTGTTGGAAACCAGAGAGAAACCAGCCTGGATTTAACATTCCTGTGTTCGTATGCAGAAATGAATTAGTTTGAAGAGAAGCGGCCGTGGACTGTCGGACCGCGGAGATGCGGAGGAGGAGGAGGAGCCGAGGAGAATCTGCCGACACGCATGAGGCCGTGTGAAATCTGTAAAGCCTTGATTAGGTGGGATTGACTCTCCCTCTAAGTGGAGATTAAAAAAGGAGAATTTTCGAACGGTACAGAAAATATGGGGCTGGTAGACAAAGGGGGAGTTTGAGGGAAACAGAAGTAAACTTTGTTAAATCGGAGTCTCGGCAGCTCAGACAGGGATAAGAGAGAACGCTGGCTGGGGGAAATAAGTCCAGCAGCAGGGAAGGGATTCAGGCCGGAGCTGGAACAGTGGGACACACAGGCTCTAATCTTCACTCTGACAAAATGCAGCACTCCTCCACACCTCACCCCACTGAGCTCAGGTCCAGGGGAGCTGAGACAACTCAACTCCGCTCCTGCTTTAAAAACAGGAAATAAAAACTTCTAACAGAAGAGAGAGCGCAAATTAAAACAACCAACTTTGAGGCGATTAACATAGAAATGCACGTGGGAATGAAAACGCTGACGTGCTGACCTCAATCAAATCAGAAGAAAACAGGAAACAGAAAGCAATTAAATCACAAGAGAAACGAGCTAATTGGCTACTTGTTGCATCTATAAACACTCTCACTAAATAAGAGACAATGC
>JBBMOC010000042.1:3619627-3655684 GCA_037975185.1 Centropyge bicolor
CCCTCGCTCCACCTCTTTGTCCATATTTGGAGTAACCAGAGGTAGGCTACCAAGATGGCTACGCACTACGATTAGCTTCATTTTTGCTCTTCAGAAACCTATGGGTGACGTCACGGACACTACATCCATATTTTATACAGTCTATGGGTCAAACTGGGGGACTCTAACAGCAACACTTTATACAGTACCTGTGGCGAGAGCTGCAGCTTTATCACACAGCAAACAGATCATCAACAGTGAAAAAGGCTTTTTGCTTTGAATGGCTGTTTAATGCATACGATTCTAAATTACGTCTGTGTGAAGGTCTTGGGGGTTTCCCAGATAATCCGTGAAAATCCAGAAATAATAAACAAGACTGACAGCCAGAGCAGAAATATCATGGCTGATTTGAAGCAGCGGAGTAAAAATAGCAGCAGAATAAAAGTGATAAAAAAAAAAAAAAAACGCTCTCAAGTTTTTAAAATGAGCTTTAGATATATGAAAAGAAGTTTTCGGCTGCAGAGATAAAGCGGAAAACTTCTGAAGCCACTTAACTTCTCGGAGGCAGAGAAATAAATCATACGTTGCACCTTGTCCCCGAGGATCTGCACTAAAGGAGGGAGTCTATGTAGCATTATTATGACCAACTGAGTGGAGTGTGTGACAGATGGTGTGATTAGCACCTCGGCTCCTTCTGAACCGCGGTGAGATAAACACCTTTATGGAATTAAAAAAGAACAAAGCCGGTTTTATTAGCAAGTATCTGTATGTGTTTTACTTAATTATGAACCGAGCACCTTTGTAACGAGGAGGTCTCAGCAGCTTTGCCTCTATTAAATAAAAGTTAATGAATATTTCCTCATTGAGTGAATGCAGCTTGTTTCCTCTAATCAATGCAATTTGTTAGAAAAGCCTCGCACGGCCCAGACACTTCGATCATTGCGGCACATGAATGCAAGTCGTGACCGTTATCGGGAGACGGGGGGCAGAAGCCGATCGTTATGACAGTTACGGACCTGTGGGGTGTGTTTACGAGAAAATCTGCAAAACAGCACGCGTGCTATGAAAATGTGTCACGCTCCCTGGAGCTTTAACCCGTCGTTCACACTGTTGTTTATTAGCCTGCGAAGCTGGACATGATACGCGCCGCAAATTACCACAGGCCCACCCTGATAAATCCCGAAGATACGATCACATCGGACACAATGCCGCATGCATAACAATGACTGCTGCTTTATGGGCGCAGCCTATTGACTCAACCTTGAAGCAGAGCGTGTGCTTTCTGTAAATAAGCGAGAAGAAATGTGTGCTCATGATGTTCTCAGTGTGGCACAAACACAAACTGGTCTGCATGCTCATTCAAAGACCCTCAGGAGTTCTTTGTGCCAGTTGTGATCCACAGTCATGATATTGTGATGCTTTAAATGGACGCTGATTCTAAAAGCCAGGAAAAATCGCTGCTGTGTTTAAGGATGTTTTTAATCTCTGCTGAGATTTATGCATCTTATTCATAAGCCTTAAAACATGATTTACGGTCCCTGCTGCGTTCCAGTCAATCTCAACGTTTGGCTAATTAGAAGTGTGTTTGGGGGACGGCGGGGGAAAGTCTGCTGCTGGGCCACTCGTCACCTCCCAGGACGACACAGTGGGACTGGATCATAAAGGGGAAGCGTAATGGCTGCTATTTCCCCGGCTGGATAAAGTTATGTGGGCCATTCGGCTCCATCCTGAGAGGTGGCTCAGGTCCGTTTAACAGACGAGTTAAAGCCCAGCATCTGTGCAACAGTGGATATAAGTTACAGCCATAACAACATGGAGGAGGGGGGGTGTGTTTACTGTGATGAACACATGCTGCAGAGTCTGTATGAATTCCATGCGTCTTGTTAATGAGGGTGCGAGACAAGAAGGGTGGCCTTCGCTAAGAGTTATGGAGATGGATTTCTAAGCTCGTCTGCGTTAATGGCTGTAAAAAAATAAAAAAAAATCGCTCTCCAAAAATGATTACCTTCCCACGCATGTCACCGCGGAGGATGAACGCCGCAGGTACTGAGACACAGATCTGCTTGAGCATATTCAATATCTATTTCTGTCTCCAGCTCTTTCCCAATTTGAATCACTTTCTGAATTGTTTATGTCGTCAAATGCGATGTGTACAATGGCGTGTGAGTAAAGAGCAAAATCAGCGATGCACCATTTCATCCTCTAACAGTTATGCAACTCGTGAGCGTTGCTAGAAGGCGTTAGTGAGAACGCTAGATGAAATGTTTAATTATGGATATCTGAGGGGGGGCTGAATTCGTATATGCCCCCACTGCTGCAGCACCAGCGAGTGTGTGACAGGCTGCCACGTACAGCACGTGTACAGTATACGCACACACTCACATTAAAGCTGTGCATTAATCATATTATAATCATGGCCTCTTTTTTTTCTAGCTGTTTAAAATCATAATGAACGCTAATTAATGTGCATTGGCTTGAGAGCAGCCTCCTTAATTACAGCGACTCATAAAGCTGTGACATTAAAACGAGACCACAACACAAACACAGCACATGCGCAACAAGTAGATGTCAGTCAATGTAATGTGACATAAAAGAGGAGCAACTTTGGAGAAACCAAAGTAAACTTCATGTTGATGGATAAATAAAGATCATCACAACAAAACAAGAGAAAACAACATGCAGACACACATCTGTTCATGTGGAGACGAGGAGATAATTAGTTAATTACTTAATTGCGATTGGACAAAAAAACATCTGTTTATGTTTCAGGTTTTTTTTTACATTACAGTTACCACTTGAAAATAATATGTTTTTTTGAGAACGACAAAAACTATGGAAGTGTTTTCTGATCTGATGGCATCAGGACGACATCAGTGTTTCAAAAATAAAGCCCTTTTCTGATCAGACCCCAGTAATGCACTTGCATCCGTAAATATACGTAATATTCTCTGTTATGCTAAAGCTTCATTTGGATGAAATAAATATTAAAGAGGGAGGTAGGTAACAACACATTTGACCTTATTCTCAGTAATTAAACTCATCGTTCTGGATGGCATCTTACAGGAGCTCTGGATATGAGGATGAATTATTGAAAAATCATGTTTCCTTCATCACCACTGGGCTCATCATAGTCTTTAAATTAATATTATTATTAGTATTAGTAAAGGACAGACTGGCCTCTAACAGTCCAGTTAATGAGAATAGAGGTTTTGTTCTCGTATTGTTTGTTCTTTCTTTCCTTTGTCACATGAGACTAAAGTAAGAAGTTGTGAGAATAGTGCAGCAGTGACTCATTACAGGACACACAGTGTGTGCAGAGGACTGTATTCTCTCACATGTGCAAAAGTTTCCCTTTTCCATTTCCCACAGAGTCTGATTCTACCAAGCTGAATAATTTACCGCAGCACTCTCCCAGCCACATCACAAAGCATAGCTAATAAATGGGCTAGGTCCTCAGGCATTTATGCACCGCTCAGCCAGTGTAAGTATTAAAGAGGAGAGCACCTTGTCAAGCACTGACATCTGCCAAACTTATTAGCCATGACTAAATGAATGAGGACGAAAATATTTAGTCATTCAGCTCAAAATTCTCTTCGTCTAATGGCATCTAAAAGACTGGAAAATGTTGGGATGCTCGACTTTAAAAACGGAGAAGCAGTGTTGAGATTCTAGAAGTTCGACCTACAAGAAACTTTGATATTATGCAGGTCAAGACGAGGGCGGCTGATGATGCCCGGAGAAGAGGAATTCTGCAGACTAATTTGTCGACAATGAAGCCGAAAAAAGAGTGAAACAAGCCATAGCTACAGAATATCAGCAGCCCTACGAGACCGTGATACTCATCAAAAACCAGAAACCAAAACTGCTGGAGAGTTAACATATGGAGAAAAACTTTTTCGGATTCCACCCTCAGGCAAAACTTTTCCGCCCGAGGGCTTGAAACCAAAAGTGTTGTTAGCTGAATCAGAAAAGTAAGAATCCTTTATCCTCGGTACAGTAGCCACTTCAGGACTTCAGCTCGTCAAGCTCATCTACATTGAGTCAGTTCAACTTTCATTAGTCCGGAGGCTCAATGAGATGAAAATTTGCTCTGCCTCTCCTTCACTTCCACTGAGGCCCATTTGTCTGACGACCTCGGCTCTGTCAGGTCGGATTAAACTTTGATCCGTGAGTTTGCAGGATGAGCTAATAGAAACTACGTCGTCTTGACGAGTCTTTTACTTGACGAAGGAGAACTCCATGTTCCCACCTCTCAGACTGGGTTCAATACTAAACTCCCAGACTCCAAACTGCTCAGAGTTTCTCGCTAAACTTTAACATGTTGCACAATGCTAACGTATTAGCTAACGTACAGGAATTCCAGAGGTGTCTTTGCGTGCAGAGTTAGAAGTCAACCTGTAGGGGGCTCTACATGAAACTCAGATCAACAACATCACTAAGGTTTGTCCTTTTGTATTGAGTCTGATAAATGTTTCTATTAATTTGTCCATCAGATTTATAGATATTATTAAGGGTATGCTAAATATCAGAAACACCTCTCAATACAAGACAATACAATTCAAGCAACATAAACTTTCTCCAAAATGATCTTAAAGCTGCATCTTTCTAAAACAGCTTCAACAAAACTGAACACTGTGATCGTTATAAAGGGAGGATTAATTGCAGGACTGTTGTATCGTTGCATCACTTTTAGCTAAGTGTACCTAATAAAGTGGCAACTGAGTACAGTCTGGCACAACAAGCAAAATCAAGGAATGGTCATTTTTTACCAAACAAGAAAAACATATTCATTAGTGAGATTTAGACGGTTGGTGGTTGGTGGATTTTCTCGCCATTAGGCAGCTGTTTCCTCCTGTTTACAGTCTGCTGTGAGTGAATCGGCTGCTGGAGAATCATAATTAAGGGACAGATATGAGAGAGGTATGAAAAGTCTCATCTAACTCTCCTCCACTACGCAATTAAGCACATTTCCCAAAATGTGAAGCTACTCCGAGGAGGCCGGGGAGAGATTGTGGTTACGCTTAATAAAAAGGCCAACTTAAATTGCAGGTCTGTGTCGGGAGGCGACCTCTGATCTCCTGCATGAAAGCCAGACAAGCTACACGCCCACCGCCCCCGACTTCAACACCCTCACCTCCCTCCTCGCTACATAAGAGCAAGCTACTTACTGCACTGAAGCCCGACGCTGGCATTGAACGCATCATGAGGTGCAGAACCATCCAGTATGGACGTAATTCTTCGGGATGGTGGGCTGATAAAAGACGACTGCACATAAATGTGAAAGCACATCAATGCATCCGGCCATCCACCCACACACATATCTCTCTGTATCTTCCTCCTTCCCACACCCACACAAGTTGGATCAGCTCAGCCACAACAGGCGAGAAGAGAGATTTGACAGTTTTCTCTCTGATGTGGTTCTGAGAGGCTCGGCTAAGGACGGAGGCTTAGCGCACCAGTACTGCTCCGTATTACAGCTCTGCAGGCCTGCTGGGAGGTCGAAGACATGGCTTGGCCCACAGCTCCGCGGGCATGATCGCGAGGGCGGGGGGGGGGATAGTGTGATGTTTGGACACGACTGACAAAATAGCACCATCATAAATTCACGGCTCAGAAGCAGGCTGACCATTTGTGATGCTAACTCAAGCTGGCAGACGGAGTGAGAGAGGCAGAACAGAAATCAGAGCGAAGGTGTGAGAAGTCAACAAGGTGGGAACCAAAACACCAAATGAGGGATTTCTTATCCTGAATGCGGCACCTTTCCGAGAAATATGCCAGATAATAGATGACACCTTCAATTAGTGCGGCTGCTTTGATCACATCATTAAGGACGTGAGGGGAAGCAACTAACAGTTGGCGCCGCTTTGCGACATCCTCTTTAATTGTACATTCATTTAAGGCATTTTTCATCCGCTTCATTACCGACTGGATGTAAGTGTCATTTATTCTGCGCTAATTATCAGGCAGAAAATAACTTTTAATAACAGCCCGTGTCACTGGTGGTACAATGAAACAAATTGAATCAAAATTCAATTTGTAAGCAGCTGATGAAACACACATAACAGGAATAGATTAGAGCTTTGTTGTTGCCAGCCTCAATACACATGTGGACAGCGAATTCCAGCGGAAAAAAACATTAGGCATGTTTTTCATTCATAATTAGATTTTCATGTCGTCCTTTGGAGGAATTTCCCGTCGCAAAGCTTCAATGAAGAAGTATTTCATAATAACATGTTGCTGCCAAACTCATCAAATCAACAGCCATCTAATCTCGGGTGAAAATGAGGCAGAAAAGCTTTTTTTTATATTCAATTAAATCTTCATTTTAAATGGGGAAAAACATTCTGAAATATGAACGTCACAAATTACATAGTTTAATAATATATGCTTCATGTACACGAAAGACTAAAACTGCGAGAGGGAAAAAAAATCTTTCTCCAACTTTTAGATGAGAAATAAGAGAGACGATTATTCTCTGATCCGATTATTAAAACATCACATGCGTAGTCTTTCGTTAAATTATCTTTTGTTAGATAGTCAGACGGTGTCAGCTCTCGTTTCACAAGTATAATCAGTGTAAAATGCAATCATGACCTCAGCAAATGACGGGATGTCAGAGCCGCTTTGAGCCGTCGTCTGCCAAAGGAGCTGTGAAATCAAGCCAATGTGTAATCTTTCTCTGTTTCATTAGCTCGGCTTGAGAATTGATGCAGACGACCCTTTTAATCCTTCGACCAGCAGAATTTGTTTCAAAGACGAGAGGAAGGGAAAATGTGATGTGGAATAAACGGCGCCGTCCCTGGAGCACGAGCCGATAACCACGTCGCTTCTTCGCAACTCGGCAGATGGGAGACGTGCGGCAGAATATTTTGGGGAGAAAATGGCCGTCCTCAGGAGGAGAGCACTCGTAGGCAAACGACCTGAATCACCACGGGCAGGTGCGTCACTCGCCACGTGTTTCCACGGGCAACATCACGGGGTGCAGCCGAGTGGATGGGACTAAACACGAATCTAGTGTCCGTGTTGCCTACTGGCGATGGGAGGACGGCAGAGGGGGTATTTTCATTTTGCATGCTTGATTTTGAAAAGGAGACTCTGTCCTCCAGTCAGCAGTGTTTACACAGAAACTTTTGATATGGCCGGGTGAGGCCAGCAGGGGGTTGGGTCAGTCCCTGCAGGACTCAGCTCAGCAGCCCGTCTGACTTCTGCTCCAGGTCGTTCTCTGCTCTGTCTGTCTCTTGGTGCGTTTGGTTAAAGCATTTAAAAAGCTGTCATCATCAGTGAGGACGGCTCCAGAGTGTCCTCTCTCTGTCCTCTGCCCATGCTCGTCCCCCGGGGGCCACAAGTACCTGTCCTTCAGAAGAGCAGCTAAGACCTGCTGTCAGGACCGCCGCTCTATCTGCAAATCATGGCGCCTCGGGGGAAGTGAAGGAGGTGAGGAGGACGAAGGACTGAAACGCTGAGTGAAGGAAGAGGATAGTGGAGGAGCACTCGGGCCTCACGCTACAGGAAACAAGGCAGGCGAGTGTTTGCTAATCACTACAAGAGGGTTTACACTGGCCTTTATAAATGGCCCCTGCTGGGAAGCTCGGTAGCTTTTATACTTAAGTGAAGCTTTAGAAACAGCAGGTGAGCATTGGTGACATTTTGTGTTCAAATACCAACTTGCAGCATAAACAAAGTAGAGGAGCAGTTCTTTGATTCATTGTACTGTACAGGATGCAGAGTATGTGAACAACTGACACGTGGGTTACGATTAATTTAGTTCTTGCAAAGTCAGCCACCATTTAAAAGTCACTAAAAATGTGAATTCAGATCTTAAATCTTCCTCTTTAACGAGGCTATATTAACTTTTTTTTAAAATAACAATGAAGCAAATGACAATGTGAGAGCAATGGGACAGAGAGCTATCAGCTGGATCTGCTCAGCTTTATGGAGCTTTATAGTGAGGTTCGGCTCGTTTTCTGCTGGCGGCCACGACTTTACACTTCTGGTTCTCTCTCACTGTCGTCGTGACGTCGGCTTGTTTCAGCCACATCAGGCAGCTGTTCTCAGCAACAAAGCTCTAAGAACTCACTGGACACCACCTGCTCAGCACCGAACATCTGGAGGACAAAGTTAGAGACTCATTGGAGAACACAGAGGAGCATTTAGCAGCTAAAGGGTTAAATATTGCCCTTGTCCAGTTGGTAGAGACCAAAACAGAAAGAAAAGAAACAAACAAACAGTTTACTAACAAGTTCACCACATTAACATAACCTGTCAATATTTGAAACATTTATGAAAAGTGTAGTCATCAGAAACTCAATCAGGACCATGTGGGCCTGTTTTTGCTTGTGGGTCTGACAACATGAGCAAACACCCAAACTGTGCTGATCGGTGTCGAGGAACCTGAGACCTCACCTCTACCCAACTAAGTCCCACTTTAATTTAGTGAGAGCAGCCCAGACAAAAATGACAAATGGAAGTTCGGAGCTTTAATGCCCAAAGCAATAGTCGCTTCCTAATCCTCTGAGGCAAATTTCTGATTGTGGACAGATGTAGTAGCCAATGTACGGTGGCTGGGATGGGCCAATCCAGGGAGCAATTTTGATGTAATTAGATTTTTCAACAACAGGAAGTAGTAGAGCTGTATCCAATGAGCAACAACCAGCAATGACAAGCTGCTGCTGTGGGTTTTAATAGAAAACAAAAGGCATGGGTTGTCGTACATTTTACATTTAATTTGGTTTGGGATGTCACTGAAGCCTTGACTGGTTCAGAGACAGAAACCATTTCTACATAATGCCTCAGTTACCTTATTGGTTCTTTGTTGAGCTGCTCGGCTGAATCCTGTCTGAATGTACTGTTTTATAGACTCTGTGGAAACAAAAGGAACGACTTCTGCTGCTACCTGTCAGAGGGTGGAAGGAGGGGGAGGAATGAATTTCAATTCAAGATTCGAAGTTTTTATTCCGAAGTGAATTGTGTCCACCAACCGTCTGCCACCAGCTAATAATCTGATTCTGTGTCTCCAGATAATTTTAGTTGTCGTCATGTGCTTTAGTTCTGCCGCTGATGAAGATTTAACGCTCTTCAAAAACAAACAAAAAAAATGCCTGGACGCCATCTGTTGAGGACAGTAATGATATGAGAAGTGCATTCGCCGCTCGGGCAGTAAATAGAGCTGCTGTGAGGTACAGTGCTGCAAACATATGGAACCTATAACATGCAGGAGAGAATGACTACAGCCTGACAACAGTGGGATGTTGTCATGAATGTCAACAGCCTTCTTCCTGCCTGAGAGTCGGCTCCACATTCAGATGCATCTCCGAATTTAACATGATGTGGATCCACACCAAGCGGCAACCTCCGCCGCTGAATAATGAAGCCAATGCGGAAGTGCAAAAAAGCTGCAGTTCCTCGAATAACCGCTAGAGCAGGCTGCAGAAGGGAGTCAATTACATTTGAGCCCCATGTTAAAATGTCCGATTTTACGACAGAAAAAAACATATTTACAGCCTGGTTCAAAACATGGCTCTAGTCTCATAAGTTGTTTTTCTACTCCATGAAAACTCTGGGGGGGGGCAAATTTTTTTATAAGACGTTCGTTTAAAATATACAGCATACATCATTAAACACAATTCATAGCTGTCAATCTAAGTGGCGCCACTTTGATTGACAACTAGCCACTGACGGTCTAAAGGGCGTCACCCCGGCTAATTCTAGTCACTGAGTTTGGGAAAGAGATCGTCGTGGGGTTAGCCGGCTAGCAACGATATTTAGCATTTAACCTAGCTGGTTAGCCGTAGCTAGTTTGATTATTTCGAATAAAGCGGCTTTTTTCAGCCAATAGCGTTCATTCAGCCGGCCCATAGGACCCGCCTCAGCTCCGCCCTCGCTCCACCTCTTTGTCCATATTTGGAGTAACCGGAGGTAGGCTACCAAGATGGCTACGCACTACGATTTGCTTCATTTGCTCTTCAGAAACCTATGGGTGACGTCACGGACACTACATCCATATTTTATACAGTCTATGATGTATATAGGCTCCTGTGTTATATTGTGTTCAGCTCCGGCGTGAATGTACTCAGAGCTAATGGTGGGCCTGGCTGCATCATGTGTCTGTGTGTGGAAAAGCGAGACAGAGAGTGAGAGCTACACAAACACTTTCATCTTGCCAAGGCTGACACCAATCTCTGCCAGCCTCAGAAGCCTCAGCCCCAGCCTCATTTCACTGCATACAGTATCTCCTTTTACCTGCTTGTTGATTTTTTTCCTGCCTACTGTAGCCTTCTATATTTACACAGGCTGCATAAATCTTCCAGAGAGACGTGTGTGCACAGTGCAGGTTTAATTTAGCTAGCCTCTATTGCTTTCATTGTTTATAATGAGAGGAAGAGCAGCTTTCTCCATTACCAGAGAGAAAACCTCAGTAAGCTGTGAAACAGGATTTTCTTCTTTAAAATAGTCGAGATTGTCTCAATTTTTTCTGGCTGTTTCTTTGTAGCAGCCCTCCCACACATGTCCTGACCCGCACAAATACTGCACGGCGCAGCAGGGAATGTGCTAATAGGAGTCCATATTTCCCTTTTTGCCCGTGAAAGATAGGCCATAGGGGTTTGAGTAATGAGCCAGTGCCACCTGTGCCCGCGATGCCAGAGGGACGTGGACGATAATGCTGATGAGCTTCTGAGCCCCCAATGTGCCACTGAGCTCTGTCCCTCAACCTCCTCACATCTCCATCCATCTTGGAAACGTTCTTCACTGGAACTTTGCATCTCCCATTTCTAGGCGTTTGAATCACAAGCTTGGCGCAGACACTGGAAGGAAAACAGCCACACAGAGAGTCCTGGGTGTCATCTGCCGGGGAGGGACGTGTGGGAGCACATTCACAGCACCGCAGAGCTAATGTGGGCTTTCTCACAAGGTCTGTGTCGGGGATCGCACGTGTGAGGAAGGAGTGAAAAAGGGATTTCTAATTGCTGTGCTAATGGAGCAGCAATTAACTTTAAGAGACTGCAGTGACTGGAAATTTCAGTGTTAAACAGTCGGTGCACCACATTCTTACAGATGTGAATGAAGAGGTAAACTTAATGGGCAGAAGAACACTCCAGCTCTTACAACCTGGCTCTCATTTTCACACTTTTAGCCAAGTGGTATAAACGTGGTAAAGTCTGTCATAAGGTTGAATGAACTTCCTCATTGACAAGAAGAAGTCATCATGTTGTCATTGATCAGTAAAGGCACCAATATTGTTTCCTTATTGTCAACAAATCCCATAAAAAGACCAACTAGGAAGTATTCACATTGCCTCTGTATCCAAAGCCTGGTTTCTTTACTGGCTTCCTCTGTTGTCCAAACCACAAACACTGTACTTCATTTCGAGCCCTCAGACGCCGTCCCGATGCCAGAAATACTCACTGGAGCACCAAATGTGTGTTAAGCTGCCACTGAAAATAGTCGACCAAGAATTGGACTATTTTCTCCAGTTTGAGTAAATTTGCTAAAAGCTACAGTGTTCAGCTGTTTTAGGAAACAACTGAGGCTTTTTTAAAATTAGACCAGATATTTGTGGCGTGTTTGTAAAGACTTCTTCTGTTGTTATCTTCAGTGGGAACAAATGGACTTGGAGACTGATAAGGACAATCAGACAGTACTGAGGTTTGGACTGGTGGACGGTTTGTTGTCTCCATCATCTCTTTTCTCAGTTGAAACACGACACAGACTTTCAATAATCATCTCAGCTATTCCATATGTTTGCACTCATCTCGACAGGACTGGGTTCATATTACGCATCTTTGAGTTCAGATGATATGAAACTGATTCACTTCAACGGTTGGTGTCGCTCCCACTTCAGCAGCACAGCAGGAGGAAGATAAGGACTAAAAAGGACAACCTGGATTTATGGTGGAAAAAAAAGGGAGATAAAGACTCTTCACATGCTTTTTTATTTTCCTTTGTTTGTCCTCAAAAAGGATTTTTATTCTAATTTCTATTTTGTCTGCAGCTTAATATTATATATTGTTTTATCTCTACTCTATTCTTCTTCGCTGTTTTGCATTTGTATATATCAAATGCAGTATTAATATCCAACGACTGACAAAGCCCCAAAAACACCAACACATAATATCCTAATTCTATAATAATATCATAGAGAACAAACAAGAAGAGGAAATGCTAAAAATCTTACACACACACACATTTTTTATTATCTGCCACCCACTGTAGATATAAACAATGGAAATTATTCACACATTTATATATTTATATATACAACGGCATATGGATGAGGAGGTAAAGCTGAATTAAAGGGCGCTGTCAAGTAGACAGGATGAATTGCTGCGAATTGCTTCTTGTGTTTCCATTATTCATAAAGGTATTCGCGTCTGAAGGAGAGGCACAAACAATGCCGAGACATTCAGTTTGTTACATTATTGATGGAGCCTCAAGATCTCTGAGAGGTTTCGCTCTTTGATATTGTTCAGGTTAAATCTGGCAGGCTGCTGTGTTCTGCGCCTCTTGGTGCCCACCTCCTTTTTCCAGGTTGTTTACCTTTTTTTTTTTTTTTTTTTTTTCCCTTTCGACTTACAAATCTACCTCCACCCCTTCTCCTCGCAGCCTCCCCCCAGAACAAGACGGACTCTCCTCGGTCTTGCAGCGAGGGATGAAATATTTACTGTGCACCGTAATCCCGAGATGACAAAGCTGCAACGGAAACACATTCTGATTCATTGAAATGACTCCATGCTTATGGTGTGTTAGATGATGAAATACCTACTTAGAGCAGTATTTACTTCACAACACACTCTGTGTTGTACGTCTCAGGCTGCTCGAGCTGAAGATCGAACGGCGAGGTGAGAATCCGATATCGAGTTCCTGACATGTGGACAAGATATAAAATATGGATTAAGTCCAACATCAATAGCATCCAGTTCAGCACAACCGACTTGCCAGAGGGTCAGCTGGGGTCACTGGGAATTCACCACGAGTCCTTGAGCTGGAAGAAGATTCAAGCTCAGTGTGGATAATGTATGTGAGTGTGAGAGTGTGGGCCCTCGGTTCGTGCTGGCTGAACCAGGTTTCATCAAAGATGCACGGCCTTAAAACTGAGTCCCAGGAGAGTGTGTTTGTATCCCGCAGTTGATTCCTCCTTCAAAGTCCTGTGTGGGTCAAGCCAGAACAAACATCGACTGGCCGTTTTAAGTCTGCTCACATTTGCTGTGGACCTTCGCTCTCAAACCCTGATTTGAACAGGTTTGCTCGAAGGAGTCTGATCCACAGCAACAGTTGAAGGCTGGAGGAAGCACGATCAACTCCTGTGGAAGAGCTGGGGATTAGCTGCTTGCTGAAAGGCACAAAGGCAGCGGTAATTGAAAAGAGGAGGGTGCGTCTCGGCTCCTCTCACCTTGAGACGCCTTCTCGGAGTTGGAAAAGAAAACTAGCCGTAAGAACCCTGAATCTGTTTTGGACAGATAGCAGCAGAAATTCTGCCAGCAGGCACATTTCCTGGGTGAAATAGTAGCAGCATTGCATGCAGGAATCTGATAAAAAAAAAAAAAAAAGAACAATAAGATGAAATGGCTGTTTCGTTTTGCTGCACATAACTGAGGTGGCTGACAGCAGCAGCGTTATGATCCACGAGCCTTTGATCGCATCACATGCAGCTAGTAATGCATATTAGTGGAGGGATAAGGAGGGTGAGGCCAGGTGAGATTCAAACAGCATGGCTAACACTGTATCTCTAACACGGCTGAATCGGCAGTTTTCGCCCAGGGCCTGGGAACTTCTGCTTTCTGATGCCGCGCTGCAGTTTGACCCGAGCTTCCTCCGAGCCGGCCTCCTCCCTGCGGACTCCACCTCCGCAGCAGCACACCGCACTACTCCTGACACACAGAGGGAAGCAGCGCGGGGAAGGTCAGGCCGGTTGAAACGGTCGTATGACACGAGAGCTCTGAGAAGGCTACGACAATCTGGAATTCAGAGTAGGAGAACAGAAGTCTACAAAGTGTGTGGGATGTAATGAATCGGAAAGATGTTCTTGGCTCCGCTAACTTTAGCCGATGCCAAATGAAATCCTGTGTACGTGCCTCTCAATACTTTCGCAGTTAACCTTTTCTACCAGACTCCAGCTTCTGCGTAATTTACTGAAAAAAAAGCAGGAGAAGAAGTATGAAGTTTAGACGGCCATTAGGGCTCCTGTGAGTAAGAGATCAGCTGCACCATTTTCTTCACACTCTAATTGCATCTTGTGTGTGTGTGTGTGTTTATGGCTCGGGGCTGATTGCTGCCCTGTCACATGATAAGGGACACCTATGAGGAGAGGCAGACAGAGCCAGCATCACACGCTGGGAAGCCCATATTAGTGTCAGCGCCGTGCCGGCCGGTGATTGATCCGCCAAACAAGTCCTGTGGACACAGCCGGCTGTGTTCCCCGTCCCTGTGCCTTCCCTCCAGCACTAACAGGTTGTTTATGTGAAGGTGCTGTGCTTCTCACACGCCGGTCCTTCAAGTGCATGTCGGGCTGATTTAACAAAAGCACGGGCTCATAAAGACGGTGGGATGTCATTCAGCATGTTCCACTCCATATAAACTCAACGCTGGCGCTCGTGACAAGACTCAAATAAACAGTAATAACTGTAAATTGTATAACTGTAAAAAGTTTCCAACATAAAAGAACTTGAGGCTTCGTTAAAGTTTTAGTTCCGCTGTGATCTAAAGTTAAGAGTTAACTGAATTAATTACTGTACTAGTGGCTTTAGTGTGGTATAATGATAGCGTCGGGGGGGCACAGTTACTGAGGGGAAAATCTACTCATGTTTGACTCATCTGAGACAAACATATGAAACTTTTCTACCAAGTGATTTACTTCAAATTAGAACTGGATCGCTATCACGTTCATGCCATATCAGAGTTATTGTGATTATGAGTTTCTGATTTGTAAAGAGTGTCAACTTCCAAGTTGTAATTATGACTGGGAAACTTACTAATACTGACCTGCCATCCTCTGTTGTTTAACATAAATAAAACCAACTTTAATGGCCATTGGTTTTATACTGTCAGCGCACAGTAAACTAAATGGCTGCAAGTCATTAACATGGGAATCATGAATGCGGCATAAACCCACACAATGAATGCTGGGAAGTGTGCTCATAAGCTAACAATGCTTCTAAACTGGTTATTGGTCCACGAGCTAAGCTGGATATTTAATCAACTCATCATTTGAAGTCACAGAGATAATGAGNCACGAGCTAAGCTGGATATTTAATCAACTCATCATTTGAAGTCACAGAGATAATGAGTTGTGAAATGATTCTGAATGTGATGATTAGTCTCTTGAAGTTCATCTGACTTCAAACTGACAAACTCATCTACTGTCATTAGACCCAGTTGAAGAGCTAATTGAATTAAAGTTGTGAGATGTTATTATAGAATTATCTGCACAGTGTAACAGGTAATGTAATAGATCAGAACTATGTTTAGTCTCTGTTGACTTGGAGTCAGAGAGTTGTTGATGTAGCTCCTGGATAATTTCTGAGACAGTTTTAATGTTGTAGTGTTTTGTATTGCATCATGCTAAAGGTTGTTCCTTATATTGCATCTATTATCATTTACATACCTGCCTCCTCTCAGCAACACACACAAACAGAAGGCAGAGACAACACTGTGGGTGGGCGTTTGTTGCCCAGAGGTCCTGAGAGTGAATAGAGATTTGAGTTGTGGGCGCAGTAGTATGCATATCTTTAGAACAGGATGTGTTTGTGTGAGGGAGATGAGCCGCGAGGGAGAACAGTGAATGGTGGAAAAAAGGTCAAACAAGCCATAATAGACGTTCTTCAAATGCAGCAATCAGTCATCAGTCATCACTGTTGTCTAACGCTTGACAACACACAAATGTTTTCCCTTCACAATTTGATGGAGACGGAGAGCAGGTGACAGCTCATCTGCTCTGACTTATGCACGCCTCTCATGAGGTGCGCTGGAGATTGGGTACAGCTCCGGCTAATAGCATTCATGGAAAGAGAACAGCATCCATTAGCTTTCTATTTCAAACGCTAACCTTTAACAAGTCCTGCGGTTTATGCATTGATGTGACCTTATGAATACTAACCATGTGTAATCTTTCCATCTGCATGCAGCGCTGGCGTTACAGCGGCAGATTAAGGTGACTGTTCGCTGTGGCCCACGGCTGGCTGTCAAACACCTACTGGAAGCCGGCTGCAACCACGGGCTGCGGCATATCAATGACCGGCGCCGCCAGCATTCAGAGCAAGACACGGCGCTGTTATGGTTTTTAATATAAGCCGAGAGTTGGAGCTCATGAAACCACTCGAGCCATTTGTTCTGGAGAGGGAAATTGGATTGGGGGAGCGGAGCATGGTAAGCGCAGGGGCCACCTGTGTTAATGAGATTGCTGTAGTCGAAGCCGCTACCGCCCGACTCCCACTCTTGTTTATTTTCAGCCATATCAATAGCTTATGGTCTTGCTTTACAGAATCCTACTAAAAAGGTCAATGACAAACGAGAGCAGAGGAGACCTGCGTTATTACCTGGATGTGCTTAAAACTCAATCAGCAGGCCCTCCAGGCTCAGCGGTGATTGACCGGGCTTTGCGCACTGCTTCAGGGGCCCCTCTGCAAATAAGCCTCTGTCAGTCTCCTCATCGCGTTTTTATATGGCTGATGTGGAAAGTAAGAGGGGGGCAGAGTCAACAGGAGGTGCAGATCTTTCAGTTGCTCCCAAAGCGCCGACAATAAAACTGCAAATAATTGGAGCTGAGGACTGAAAATAGAAGGTGTAGCTGAAAATAAGTCAATGAGACGTGAACGTCTGGCTCCTGAACGATGCCGAGAAAATCCATGATGTACATGCACCTTCCTCTTTCAGCTCTCAAACACATCCCATAAACACAACCTACAGAGCAGACAGTGGCAATGATTAATCAATTAACCTTTGTAGAGGTGAACTGTTGAAGCCATCGTCTCATGAAGGAGGGATTTCTGTTACAGAACCACCAATCTTTAACGAATAAAATGAGAGACTGAGCAACAAGAGAGAAACAGTTAAAGCCAACAAACATGTTCATTCTCACAGCTGTTAACTGACACTATCAATAGACGGCTGCCAAATTTATCATGTGCAGAATTTAGGGTGTATAATTTAAGAAAAATAGGACGACAAGTAAACATCACAGATAATTGTGTGATTGTGAATTCACACTTTTTTATGTTTCATTTATTCTTTCATTTAAATCCCAACAATTAACAAACAGCTATCTGCACAGTTTATATAGTTAAACCTGCATGAACTGATTCTTTGGCAACTTGCAGGCACCAGAAACAAGCTGTAAACACAACAGGGACACATTATCGCCTTTTTTTTACGCCAACCTGCTTATTTACACATCCAGCAGACACAGAGCAACACTGGAGCTCATTTGCAGTCGTGTTTCTGGCCAATATTCACTGATTTTCACTCCTGTCTGTATCTGTAGCTGCTGAGTGCTTCAACATCTTCACCAGTGAGAGATGAACGGGCCATTAAACCAAAATAATGAGCTGAAAGATGCTAAAACGCTTCACAGAGTCTGGTGATATTTCTCTGTGCGTTCATCACTGAAATCGACCTCTTTCTCATTTGTCCTGTTGACAATATAAAAAAAATACTACAGCAGCTTTAATAAAAAGCCCAAAACATTAATAACACTAAATCTCTGTTGTTCCCATACAGTCCTCACACACACATATGGGAACTTGCTGAAGCCAAACACTTTGCGACTGTAGCTTTACACTCTGCAGTTATGAGATTTCTCTGGCGATAGAGCTGATACATTACAGCGACCGAGCAAAGAGGTTCACCTTTTTTCCACACGGCGCCTCGAGTGTGATCTAGCTGCTGCTCTCCAACTCTGAGCACTGTTTAATTTGTCATTGCAGGCGCAGTTATCTGGTCCTGGATGGAGCTTGAAAAAGGTGGAGATGTGTATCAGCTGCACGGAGAAAGGCTCAGATCGACGTGGTTCGATAAGGTATCACTTACGTTTTATTGGGGCTGGCTGGGACGCTTTAGTCCGGCTCGGCTGTCCCCTGCTGTGCAGCTGGGACGAGCTGCGGGGGGGGCTCACAGTATATCAGTATTGGAGATGCAGCAGCAAAATAGACCTCCATAAACTACAGCACGAAGCTAATAGATTTATTGATCGGCCAGCCCTCCTCTGGTCCACATTCACTCTGATACAGTGGATTCAGCACACGAAGTCCTGCTGCTGCAAGAGACCAGAGTTATGGGATGCATTTGTATTCCCAACCAGCGGCTTTGTCTCTATACCATCTCTCATTCCCAACCTCTGGCTGGACCTCTCTCCTCCTTCTCCCCTGCTGCCTGACAGTTCAAAGCATCCTCTGTACTCTTCAGCCTGTCATATCCAACCTCCATCAACACCGGATTTTTCCACTTGTTCTCCAGGACAATCACATGCAGATATACGAATTTGTCCAAGGCATGGACTGTTTATTTACTCGCAGGTCTACGTGCGTGTGTTCCCTATTCCCTGTTTAATCTGGTTGTTGCAGCCTTTTTGCTCTTAGAGTGACAGTGCTCTAAATGCAGTGATAATGAATAGGCCTCGGGGAGTCTTTGCTGACTTGCAGCAGCAGGCTAATGAGATTAGCAAAACCACTGAGGGCCCGTTAACGGCATGAGGCCCCCTATGTGGTAGAACAAGATGAGGAGGAAGGCAGGGCTGGGGCATCAGCGTGGCTCAGATCTGCAGAGCAAAGCTGACGATATCCAACAAGCTAACAAAATGCGACAAGCTAACGAATGTACGATTTCACGAAACACTTCAGCTATACATTTTATTATAAACATCATGACTGGTCACAGCATCAAAATCAGACTGCAAAGTATTATTGTGTTTGCTGGAGCACCTCTGTCCTTCATGGTCTCACCCCCTTTGGATTTACTGATATTGCAGACTGGTTGTTTAAGCTTTGCACAGTAGCCATTCTCACAGGACAATTTTCCCTCCATCATCAGCGGCTTCATCGCATTCTTACAAAATGCCCAGACACACTGAATGCCAGAAAATCATTCAGCTGGGGGCGAAGTGCTACTACACTCAAATCCACACAAACAGCTCACAATGGGAATAGTCAATGCGATGGTGAATCCACAACCTCGAATGCATTACTTTGACATAAAAACGGACCTGTGAACATTGAGGTAACAAAGTAGGCCCATCAACAAGGCGACACAAGCTTCCCAAAGCTGCAATGAAACAATTCAGCAGAGAAAGAAAACGTCTCTCTGCACTAGAATGAACGTGGTTCCTTCAGAATATTGTTAATGGACCCGGCGCTGTGCTTCAGATTAAGCACTCCGTTTGCGTGGCAGTGGGCTGATGCACCTTGTCCTGTTTGTGAGCGAGACAAAAGAGACGAGACAAAAGCGAACAAAACAAGCAGCACCATCGACCCGAGCTGGCAGAATGAATGAAAATCATCCAGTTTGATCAAATCATGTATGTACAACAACAACTGCTGACCATGAGCTTGTGAAAGACCAATAAGAAACAGCAGCACGTGAATTCATACACTGAGTTTCAGTGAAAGGAACGGACTGATTCTGTGGCTGAATGAGAGTCGTGTTGTCAGCAGTGTAATCACGGTACCTTCAAATGGCCATCACGTGTTTGTGCCTGATATGCAGCATGATATGTTTGACATTTCAGAGCTGAGATGCATTAGAAAACTCTTGAAAGACAACAACAACAGCAAGTGAAATTCAAACCAAATCTAGACGACACTGGCAACAGCGAGGCCACAACCTTTGACCTTGACTATCTTTGCCATCATGAGCCCGTTAACACAACAATTATGGGTCATTAAACTGATCAAAGTTAGATTTCAGAGCACCTTGGTTGCTGAATGGTTACAGCGAGAGTCACATGGTCGCAGGTGTCGCAGTTCAGTTCCGGCGTCAAGTTGAAAGATTGAGGACTGAAAACAGTAACCAACAATGTTGTGACAAGTTAGTACTGAACTCATGATTAAATGTTCTATTCTGTACTAAAAGTTAGCTTAGCACTGTTGTAACATTGTCAGACTCACAATGCTACCCACAATGCAACTGGATGTTTCATACAATCAAGTGTGTTATGCTAGTTAGCATTTTATCAGCAGCTCTCTCTGGGGCTACAAACCTTTTTTTTAACATATGCAATAGTACTTTCCAGTATGATTTTGTTCACAATAATGTTGGTATAATCTTTGACGGTTTACGTAATGGCGTCATATTGTTACGCACTACAACAACAAGCATGGTGAAAAACGAAAAGGGAATTGTACAAACCAACCATAATATGTACGAAGTGCAAGAAGACTGTCACAACAAAATACAACAAACTTATTTCACCACCTCAAGCAGAAGCAGGTTGAGTACGAGAAGCCCAAAATTCTCACAGATGGACCCTGATGTTGTGATGTTATTTTAGGGCCATATCTCCCACCACCACTCCCCAACATCGACAGACTCTGATGTGGGAAGTACTTGACTGTATAAAAGGCCAATTGATTTCTGCATCACTCTCAATATATGCAAGCATTTGTCTTCATCTCGTCTCCACTAACAATGAACAGTTGATGCAAATGCAATGAATGGCGCTTGCTGAAAAAGGTAGGGTTTGATGAAGTGTGAAAAAAAGAGGGAGACAAAAACACACAGAGAACCAATAAGTGACAACCACCATGAGCCACCTCTGCACAGGTATTCATCAGCCACTTCTCATTTCTCCTTCACTGACACTGAGGCCACAGCAGCACGGAGCAAAATGAACATAAATGACAAAAATGAAAAAGTTTAGAAGACGGTTTCGGCGCCTGCATCACCGCAGAGAAAACATCTGCCATGATTCAGGCGAGTCAGGGGAGGAAGAGCAGGAACACAACTCCCCGAAACCCACAACCACCCACACAGAGAGGGAGACAGATCTGAGGCACAGAGGCAGAACACTCCTCTGCACTGCACTGCAAGAGAAACTTTCTGATAAGGAGGGTTTGTAGCGATGCTTAGCCACAAGCTCATCCGTGTTATTACGAGACCATGGCTGCTGTTTGTACCATCTTCATCACAGTGTCTTTGCTGAATGGGCATTCGTTAACAAAAGCTCTATTGCTGATTTAATAATGACCCTCTGCAGGAACACACGAGCTAATCTTCTTGTGTTTAACAGTCAGCTATAACAGGAAGTTACGACAGCTTGTATACTGTGTTTTTACAGTTGTTTTTACAGCCATATAACTTAAGCCATTAAAGCAGGTGAGTCACCGGAGAATCCCCACTGAAAGATAATGAAATGAAACAATATGTTGTGTCAGCATGATGCAATGCGTTTGCAACCATGAAACTGCAGCTGATAAGTGACAGCGAGGAGATGAAAGTACAGGAGGTGAGTGTTTCCATGCAGAATGCTTCCAGAGAACACAACAGATCACTTACAGAGGAGAAGTTGTGGGCGCCGCAGGGCTCTCCTCTGTACTTGCACGAGAGGAGCATGTCGTCCAGCTGATGGCTCAGTCTATCCATAAACTCCAGGTTGGTTCCCTCAAAGTTTCTGGGAGGCAGAAAGAGCCTGAAGTCCGACAGCTTCCTGAACCAGGCCTGACGGTCCTCTTGAAGCAAGTCCAGAACCATGGGCCGGACTGTCCGGTTGGCCAACAGCAGGCCCAGCCAGTGGCCGGCGAAGTACAGGTCGCTCTTGGTGAGCTTGTAGAGGCGGATGGGGTTGTTGTTGCAGATGGTGACCGCGGGGAAGGCCAGTTCTTTAGCCCACTCCGTGTGGACCCGTGTGTACGTGGGGAAGGAAAGCCAGTGGAGCAGGCGGTTGGAGGACCAGGATAAAAGCAGCCCCAGGGATGTGCAGAA
Organism: Centropyge bicolor; assembly: GCA_037975185.1. NCBI lineage: Eukaryota > Metazoa > Chordata > Actinopteri > Pomacanthidae > Centropyge > Centropyge bicolor. The sequence goes on from JBBMOC010000042.1 coordinate 3,641,510, forward strand.
GGCCAGCAGCCAGAAGGCCCTGCGGCCCACCGAGCCACCGGGGACGCAAACATGCCTGAGGCCGTGCAGGCGTGTCCTTGACAGCAGAGTGGAAGTGACCCGAGCCAGAGTGGGCTTCGTGGGACGCCGCTGACGAGCCTTTCTGATCATGGCTGGGGATCCCCGCCGGAGACAGCGCCCCTCCAGGGCCATAGCTGCCCACAGCGCTCCTACAGCCGTGGGAAAGGCTTCATTTCCCAGCCAGGCCTCAGGGGCTGGGGCCCACATGTAGCTCCAGGATAAATCCACTACTGTAATCCACACCTGGATACGAGTCGGGCCTCACAGCTTCTACTGACCCATGTGGCCTTCGCTGGAGATACACTGAGTAGAAGCTGGAGAAAATGATCTAAAGTCGTCTTCTCTTCAGCAGCAGCTACTTGTTGGTCATCTCTCCTGGCCTCTCAATCTGAGAGTGCTCCAATCATCCAACTCAGCAGGAGAAGAAGAAAGAGAAGAAGAAGAAGAAAAAAAATCAGCTAGGCAAATGTGCTCCAAGCAAGGTGGCTTCTACATGAGTGACTCCAGCATCCACCGCAGTTAGTGTGACAGCGAACGAGAGAGGATGAGACAGAGAGAGCGAACGAGAGAGCGAGAGGAGGAGGGAGGGAGGGTGGGAGAGAGGGAGAGAGGAGGGTAGAATACAAAATACCAAGGGCTAAGCAGAGAGGACAAAAAAAACAAAAAAAACAAATGAAAGAAGGGAAGGTAATTAAAATAATGAGACGACAGCGGAGGGAATTGGTTGGTGTGGTGCAGTCTGTTACAGCAGAGCTTTGTTCCAGCGCTGTGCTTTCTCTTCTTCTGAGTTACGTGTGTGTGTTTTTTTTTTTTTTTTGGCTTCACTGGTTTGCAGAGACGCTCGGCAGCCACAGGCGGCAATCAGTTCCTTGTCACTGTTAAACGCGAGCTTTAATTTAATTCACAAAAGTCTCCCGTGCTCATTTGTTTTTCCCGTCCCACTTTGGACGCCTCGACTTGCTCGTGATGTCACTGGGCTGCTCCTCGTCTCCCCCCCCCCACTTGGCTGGAAGCAGTGTTATTAGGTCCTTGCAGGTAACGGCGTGGGAAGCCTCGTCTGGTGGCGGAGCTGCTCCTCCACCTCGGCCACAGTGAGAAACATGCTACAACACACTTTCACATGGAGAAGGAGGCGCTCATGCGCAGACACGGACATGCACTCGCAGCGGTTTCCTGCGGGAAACCAGAGCAGAGATAATCTGTTCTGTCACACTCTGATCTCAACATCTCTTCTGTCATTCTCTCTTCTTCTTCTTCCTCCCTGGGTTTTTCTCCTCCACTCAAACACAGCAGCTCTAATCTCAATATTCCTCTCATGTCTCCGCTCCTCCTTCTAAAAATACTCTCCCCAAATCAAATCCATCAACTTGCCCTCACGCTCCTCCTCCTCCTCTTCGCTCTCGTGTCAGTCAAGCCCCGTAAGCTCGACCTCCTGTCAGGCTCCCTCTCTTCCTCCTCCTCCTCCTCCTCCTCCTCTTCTTCTTTTCCACTTTGTGCACGCGCTCCCTCACTTCTCTCCCCCGGTCAGGGAAGGCTTCTCTGTGCGCTCTCCTCCCTCTGTGTCCTTGTCAGCTTCATCCAGCTTGCTCCCTCTCTCCCTGCTCCGACTGACTTCTCCCCCCTCTCTGTTTTCACCCCCTCGCTCTCTCTCCTGGCGTTTTGCTCCTCCGTCGCGCTCCGGTCTTCGGGCGACTCGTCCTCCCGTCGCGCCTCCTCTCCTCCTCCTCCTGCTCCTCCTGCGCCACAGCTCCGTCCACGCAGCCGGTGAGCCCGTCACTGATGAGAGCGCCTGTCTCTCTCTGTGCTAACTCGTGCCGTCCTTCGCCCCCCTCTGTTTGTCTGCCGCTGCTGCCGAGCCGCTCGGCTACAGAGCGGCGAGAGACTGTTCGCATGAATGTGAGGGTTTGTGTGTAGCAGAGAAGAGCCACACATGGAGCTATACTCAGAATATTTATATCACAGTGTTTGTGTCTGTTTGGTTATACAGTTAATGTGAATAGAAAAGAGAGTTGGGCAGAGGGTTTTGCATCTCAAGTCCTCCTTTAATACTCTTCTTTGTTTTTGAAATTTTTTTAAAGGTATTTTAACTTTGGGAATATCAGGCTTATTCCTTTAATTTAAAGTATTAGTTTTAGTTCAATTTAGCTTTTTTGACTTTTGATAGTTTTTAGTCAACAAAATCTGAAGATAATTTCATCCAGTTTCAACTCTTGACAAAAATTATTTCAATTAATTAAATAAAAAATTGTTTAGTTTTTGGTGCCAAAAAATTCTCCACAAACATTTTTTATTATAGTTTTAATTAACAAATTAACTAAATTAACACTACACACACGGAAAAAAAAAATTATATATAGTTTTGAAAGGAATATTTTTCTCTGTAATTCGGAAACAACATCAAATTCAATTTTGGATGTAGGTATGTTATAATTTTGCATTTAGCCTGTTTGTGTCATCATTGACTTGAGACTGATCAATAAATTAGACAATTTTGTGACGACTGTTGTCATTACACAGTTTGGCCACCAGAGAGCACTGATGAGAGGTTTGTAAAATGTAAAACAAACTGTAAAATGACTCAATTAGTAATAATCTTTCCTTAAGAACTAATTTTAAGGATCAATATCATTTTTTGTTTAGGCTTTGATTATATAGTTTTGAGATTCCTTAAATATAAACGTCAGTTAACATTATTATTTGATGTTTTGTTTTCAAAACTCAGACAAAAAGACAAAAAGTGCTGTGATGATATAAAACATTTACTGTTTTTTGAAAGAAACAGAAATGACCCAATCCGACCGCATGAAGAACGGCACCTTTAAAGTAAACGAAAGATTACAGAAAGAAAAACGAGCAAAGAAAAATAACTGCCGCCAACATGTTGAGTACAATTTTTGATATTTCATATTGTCCATTAAACTTGGATTTGAGCAGTATTTCCATCTGTGTCCTTCGTGGCTCTGTATAAACACATCAAACACCCACACAACATAAACTCTTAAGTAGTCTGTGCAAGGACGATATCCTTTTATCTTAGTTCCCATTTAGACCCACGTTTTCCACCTCTTTAATGGCGAAGCTTCAGTTCATACTCTGTCTGCCAATATCACATCAGCCAGTGAACAATCTGTGTCGAACAAAGTCAAGCTAAATAGACTTCATCAATAAAAGGAAGCAGAAAGCTTCGGAGCCAGCTCAGCATCACGGCTGCTGTTTGCTCAATGCTCGAATGCATTTTCTCTCTTTGTGAGGAAAAAGGGTGCTTTTTATAACATTTCGTACATTTCTTAATTGAACTCGCCCGAGCTGCTCCCACCTTCTGCACAAACAGAAAATCCAAACTCAGAATACAGATTAGCTCCGTCTTTATCATTTGTCACAGGCTGCGATGTGCAGCAGCTCTGACTCATTATCACATCAGATCACTCCTGCAGCGGTATGTCACGAATCACCAAGGCTAACCAAGATATTATAAAACACTTTTGTAACAACACAGACTAATATCGTATTTGCTGAGCTAAATGTGGCGGCTTGACAGTATTTTGACTCCGACACGCGCTACGTTCCGTTGTTTGGCAACACGGCCTGACGCCTCGCTGTGATCTCATTTTTGAATGCGTGATGAAAAGACCTACAGAAACCTTTCACACTGTCACAAGACATTAACGCCGAAACCCAAAACTGTATGTGCACACACATACGCCTGCAAATTATACGCACACACAATGAGAGACGTCGTTCCCCAAACAGCCGAGCCACGACTGTGTGGATGTTGAAAGAGTGAAACACATCCATGTATAATGCATAACAGGTCAGAACACAAAGAACGGGGACACAGAAATGTCAAACGCATGAACACACACTTACTTCCTCCAACACCTACTGTATGCTACAGTGGCACACACACACATGTACACACAGCCTACAGCCACAGTCAGAGGCAGCCTTCCAGAGCCTGGATCCACAGGCTGAATAATTAGCTGGGAGCCATAAAGAGGGTTTCTCAGTCCAGCGATGCAGTTGGTGTAAAGAACAGCTCAAAGGCTCAACATCTCCAATTTGCAATTCTAAAACATAAGGGAAATCACTGATTAATTAGGGATATACTGTAGCCAACCCGGGCGTCAGATACAATTACGCAGCACTCTGCGGCTGCGACGCCGTGCCTCGCCTTTCCTATAAAATATTCTCGTACGCTTTCATCAACAACATTGTCTCAGATCAAAGGACACGTAGCGGTAATCTGGTCGTGAGAGAGCAGCCTGTTAATATAAACACAATTAAACATTCATGGGATCATGTTAATGAGGCCTGGAATGTTTCGGAGAATGAAAATGGCTTGATAGCACAACGGCGGCTCGGCGAAACTGTCGGGCGCCATGAGGGCGACGGAGGTGATTCATAAGGACGCGAGCTTCGCGCCGGCCTTGTGTGTGAGGGCGCAGGTGAGGCGGCGACACGGGCGAGCAGATGAAAGAGGAGCCGGGTGAATAAAAACAGTGTCGGCCATCTTGCGGCGGGCCACGATTCATCAAAACCCCGGCTTGATTTAAAACGACAGTGATGGCAGGCAAAGCAATCAATGGCTTTTCTCTGCTTTATGAGTTTTCTATTCTGACTGCGGGAACATTTGTCAACTGGGAGAAAAAAAGCTTCACACCTGGGGGCGGCTTCACCTTCTGCCTCCTTCCTGTACACACTGGTTTTTAAACGACAGGAAGGATAAATCCCCGGTTTGCCGCTGATTAAGTGAAGAGATTCATGGTCTGGTGGTGGCGGCTCATTTAATCGTCATTATATTTAATAGTTGTTGTCAGGGATCATGGAATAATCTAGAAATAGCTTCCTTTGTGATGAGGCGCTGGAGGTTTAGCTCGGACCTGTCTGTCAGCGTTGAGTTGCTGATGATAACATGTTGCACAGGGCTGATCTGCTTCCATCATTAACACCTTTTCAATGGGTTTATCATTGGTTCAGCCTGCGCTCACGACTCAATGTTAAACCATTTCCTGTTTTACGATCAGAACATATCTCTTTGATGAAGCCGATGAGGCAGAACCGTCCTGCTTCATTTGTCCCTGCAGTGTTGAAGTTGAAGGCAGTTTATGGTCAGAGGTGCTCTTAACATTCAGACAGCCTCTTTCAGACACACGCATTCATATTAATGTGACAGGTATTTAACATGTCCGTCTCGTGTCTGAGCGAGCACCCTGGTTACATCTACTTACGAGTCACGACGGCAATCTGAAGTCGGACCTTGTGACATTTCCATATCGCTTTCCAAAACGACACACGTCTGAATTGAGCGCTGTCAGATTAATGTAAAGGCTGTTCACAATGTTAAACATGCACAGAGAGATAAAGAAAACATGCAGAGAGAGAGAGAGAGAGAGAGATTAAACGTACGTGTCGCACCGCCTTCTCAGATAATGTATTATTTCAATCATCGTCTCTTATGCAAAGAATCAGTTTAATAAACACTGCCAAAGAGCCAATTTTAAGATGCTCAGGAGGCTGATCTCTCCACATCTTTCTGATGTTCATTCATGCCGACTGCGTCAATGAATAAATGAATATCCGGCTAATGTTTTACATACAGCATGTGGGCAACTTTGAGTGAGAGTCCCAACTTAACGTCCTGTCATTAAACGCCATCAGACGTTATAAAACAGGAAGCAGAGCTTGCCATGAAACAACATTAAATGATGACACTGGTGAGAAAACATATCAGTAGTTTGACGAGCGTCCCTCGTGCTCTCTGTGGTCATTAAGGCTTCAACCGCAAAATCATTTTTAAAATCCATCAGTGATGCAGCCTGTGTCGCTCCCTTCTTCTCCTGCTGCCAAATCCTGTGAGACCTTGCAGCTCTGGATGTCCGCTCGTGTCCGAATGAAGCCGTTAGGATCATTAACACAGTGGTCACCTTTGTCTCAATGAGAAAATTCAACCACTTCTCTAGATGAAGCCAGAGATGTTACATATTCTGTCTGAAAGGGGCTTAAGCTCTGAGCATAAATACTCTTCATCTACTGTAAGCACTGCAGCACCCTGTGGAGTTTACATGTAGTGTTCCCACCAAAACACTGTGTATCTAACAAATGTGTTCAATGCATTTCCCACTTCCTCAAATATTTGATGAGCCGATTTTTATCAATTCAATTATATTCCAATAGTGCCAAGTCCCGATTATTAGTGATTTTATGTATACTATATATATCATTAGTGATCATATAGCTGTTGATCAGTAAAGCAGATGTACACTCATAAAAATTGCTGCTCCATAGCGCCACTACTGGTCACTTTTGGTCACTTGCATTGCACAACACTGGCATGCTGTCACCCTGTACAGCTGCTAACATTAGCCTGTTAGCAAAAAATAGCTTTGTGTTTCCAACATTCTCTCAAACTCTCTTTTTAGCTTTAATTTGGTCTCCACCATCTCCTGAGACAAATATCTGGCCCAGAAATAAGCGATAAGACTTAATCAAACAGTAAATTTGTGGAGCAGAAAACAAAGCTGAAAGACTCTAAAACGCTCTATAGAGCTGTAATAACTTCAGAGTTAGGTGATATATGTGGAGCCATTTCTATGAGCCACAGCTTTTACATTTAACACAAGTCATCTGATCCATTGCATGAATCATGAAAATATAGATAAGTGCAACTTTAAGGAGAAAATAAAGATGCAATGAAATTTTTATTTTCCCACAAAAGCACCAAGTAGGAAACGGCTTTTTTTAAAAAACTGAAATGAATAAATATTTTGCCATGCTTTGATATAAAGCATATTCAGAGTCGTTTCCATAAACATGAGCTGCTCACATTTCACCTCTCTCACCGTTTGACGACACCACACCTGTAAAGTCACAAACGAGAGCAGACCTGAATTCACAGAAAGAAACATCAGACGTTACAGAAGTTGCCCTTTGTACCCGCCTGTGTACTTGTTTTGATTGTAAAGTTTTTAATCCTCCGACTCACGCAGAGAACAGGAAGAAACACCGCCGAGTTCATTCTACCTGGAGACAGCGGCGCTGTCAATTCAGTCGGGGCAGGAGGTAACATGACTCACAGGAAATGACAAAAAAAAAAAAAACACTGCAGGTAAAACTGAACATTTAAGCGGGATGGAGATGTTGAGCTGAGCTGTAATTCAGCCTCGGGCAGGAAGGGAAAGATCCTTGACTGAGGTAGGAAGATACCACAGGGGGGAGTGGTGCATGGACGAGCCCTTTCATTTCATGACTCATTTTAATAACAGCAGGTGAATGGCGATTTCTTCAGTCGCACTGTAGCTGACCTCGGCAGCTCTCCCAACGCTGCTTCAGGTGCAGGGTTCAAGTTTACATTCAATCACTTTAAATTACTGGAGGCTTTAATAGTGTCTGTAGGGATTTGGGGTCAAGGGAGAGATGTAGTGATAATTCGAACAGCTGCAGAGTCTGGAGGTTAAAGTATGACTACAAAAACATATCGAATACTAACACTCATTAAAACAGATGAACCACAGTCAGATTATTTACCGTCAGAGAATCCTGTTTTCACTCAATAATGACAGCATTTTAATTGAGGCTCAGCAGCTCATCGCAACTAATGAACAGCAGATTCATTTTCAGCTCATCAGTCGAGGTGAAAGTGAACAGGCCGGTCGGCTCGACGGTGCCTGAAGGCCACACGAGGCGACGGCTGCTGATGCTGCAACGCTGCCACGACAAACCCATTATATCCCATATTGACATGCTTTTAATTAATATGAGATTAACGTCCAGCTCCAAACAGCACAGCTCAACAACAGCTGGCTCACCCATGTTGAGAGACGTCGATTAGCGTGTCGGGTTACACCTGGTTCAGCTACGATCTGCTGGAAACCATAGACTGTATAAAATATGGACGTAGTGTCCATGACGTCACCCATAGGTTTCTGAAGAGCAAAAATGAAGCAAATCGTAGTGCGTAGCCATCTTGGTAGCCTACCTCCGGTTACTCCAAATATGGACAAAGAGGTGGAGCGAGGGCGGAGCTGAGGCGGGTCGAATGAACGCTATTGGCTGAAAAAAGCCGCTTTATTCGAAATAATCAAATTAGCTACGGCTAACCAGCTAGGTTAAATGCTAAATATCGTTGCTAGCCGGCTAACCCCACGACGATCTCTTTTCCAAACTCAGTGACTAGAATTAGCCGGGGTGACGCCCTTTAGACCGTCAGTGGCTAGTTGTCAATCAAAGTGGCGCCACTTAGATTGACAGCTATGAATTGTGCATAATGATGTATGCTGTATATTTTAAACGAACGCCTTATAAAAAAAATTCCCCCCCCCCCCCGAGAGTTGTCATAGAGTAGAAAAACAGCTTATGAGACTAGAGCCATGTTTTGAACCAGGCTGTAAATATGTTTTTTTCTGTCGTAAAATCGGACATTTTAACATGGGGCTCAAATAGCTCAAAAAGTAATTGACTCCCTTCTGCAGCCTGCTCTAGTGGTTATTCGAGGAAGTGCAGCTTTTATGCACTTCCGCATTGGCTTCATTTTTCAGTGCCGGAGGTTGCCGCTTGGCTGTTCCACGTCCACGCCAGGACCCACCAACAGACTGCTGAATGGTGGTAATGTCTGTGTGTGTTGGATTTATAAACCTCGCTCATCAACCTCGACTCCGGCTGCTTGAAGTAGAGATGGCAAGTTTATTATGAAGATTTTTATATTTAACACTGGTGATTTGAGCCAGGTTAGATTGTCATGTATGTTATTGTTCATGGAAGCAACTTTCAACACGTTTCTAGTCTTCATTTAATCAACTAAGATGTAGACGGATGAGTGTGTTGATATCTGACTGAGATGAAATTGATGACACTGTGTATCAGGATAATCTGCAAACATAAAAAACGTCTTCTTCCGCTTCTCGAGCAGCTCAATTTGCTTCGTTTCATCCTGTTTCATTGGATTTGAAAACATTTCTAAAGACGAACAAAAAAGCCTTCACAAAGATGCCTTTTCGGTTAATAATTTAAAGGCATTAAAAATCAACATCTTAGTCTCTGTTTGAAGCGAAGATAAAGCTGAAAGCATATTGATTTTGCACAAATGTAGCAATTAAACCAGTTTAATTGCGCATTACCCAGCAGACATTATGCTTCCGTAGCCATTGCCTCATTGTCGTTATTAATTCCGAGGACGTGCAGGTTCCTGTACTTCCTGTGAAGGGATGGCCGAGGGGAGCAGTAAAGGGCAGGAGTGTGTGTGCCGAGTGCGGCTGGGACGCTGCCAAACTGTCACAGAGTGTTTAGGTAGTGTCAGCTGGGGGAGATTATTAGTTTAACCAGAGCTGATGTTCTAATCATAGGGATGGGAATCCAGCTGGATAAACAAGCTACCAATTCTTATCATAACAAAGACACACTTATTTAAGCATGCCTTCTAATGACTCAGCAGCCCCCCCCCCGAGAACCCACCGGGCCCCCGTTCACTCAGCACGTCAAAGCACCTCCAGCTTTTTGTTGCCATCACTTGTTGTTCAGACTGTAAAAGGCCTCGTTGTGTGTCTGACTGTGAGCCAGATGTGAGGCAGCTGCTCCCCATTGTCTTCATACAGAAAGTGGAGCAGCGTGAACATACGCATCGTTAACCGTAAAATATTAATGTGAAAAGCATAAGATGAAGATAACAGTTTTTTTGTTGCCAGATCCTACAGCGGGCGGTGGGGTCCTAACATCTGAGACCACATCGAACGTATTTCCATGTCAACAAGGAAATGGTCAGAATCTCTACGTCCGCAATCAGATGAAAGCAAATTTGTGGCACTGATCAACTGAACTCCTTCGTACAAAAGGTCAGACTTCCGTGAGTTGTATGACTTCCATTGAAACATGTGTTCAGATGCACTCAGGTGGATTAGATCAACTCATCAGATGCTTGTTCAAGTAGCTCCACTTGCAGGTTTCCAGCAAGCGGCAACCTCCGGCGCTGAAAAATGAAGCCAATGCGGAAGTGCAAAAAAGCTGCAGTTCCTCGAATAACCGCTAGAGCAGGCCGCAGAAGGGAGTCAATTACATCTGAGCCCCATGTTAAAATGTCTGATTTAACGACAGAAAAAAAAACATATTTACAGCCTGGTTCAAAACATGGCTCTAGTCTCAAAAGCTGTTTTTCTACTCCATGACAACTCTGGGTGGGGCGAATTTTTTTTATGAGGCGTTCGTTTAAAATATACAGCATACATCATTATGCACAATTCATAGCTGTCAATCTAAGTGGCGCCACTTTGACAACTAGCCACTGACCGTCTAAAGGGCGTCACCCCGGCTAATTCTAGTCACTAAGTTTGGGAAAGAGATCGTCGTGGGGTTAGCCGGCTAGCAACGATATTTAGCATTTAACCTAGCTGGTTAGCCGTAGCTAGTTTGATTATTTTGAATAAAGCAGCTTTTTTTCAGTGGCTTTTTTCAGCCAATAGCGTTCATTTGACCCGCCTCAGCTCCGCCCTCGCTCCACCTCTTTGTCCATATTTGGAGTAACCGGAGGTAGGCTACCAAGATGGCTACGCACTACAATTTGCTTCATTTTTGCTCTTCAGAAACCTATGGGTGACGTCACGGACACTACGTCCATATTTTATACAGTCTATGGTTTCCAGCAGATCGTAGCTGAACCAGGTGTAACCCGACACACTAATCGACGTCTCTGAACATGGTCGTTAGCTGTTATTGAGCTGTTATTGAGCTGTGCTGTTTGGAGATGGACGTTAATCTCATATTAATTAAAAACATGTCAATATCGGATATAATGTATTTTGTCGTGGCAGCATTGCAGCATCAGCAGCCGCCGCCTCGTGTGGCCTTCAGGCGCCGTCGCGCCGACCCGCCTGTTCACTTTCACCTCGACTGATGAGCTGAAAATGAATCTGCTGTTCATTAGTTGCGATGAGCTGCTGAGCTGCTCAATTAAAATACTGTCGTTATTGAGTGAAAACAGGATTCTCTGACGGTAAATAATCTGACTCTGCTTCATCTGTTTAATGAGTGTTAGTATTCGATATGTTTTTGTAGTCATACATTAGCCTCCAGACTCTGCAGCTGTTCGAATTATCACTACATCTCTCCCCTGACCCCCAATCCCCACAGACACTATTAAAGCCTCCAGTAATTTAAAGTGATTGAATGTAAACTTGAACCCTGCACCTGAAGCTGCGTTGGGAGAGCCGCCGAGGTCAGCTACAGTGCGACTGAAGAAATCGCCATTCACCTGCTGTTATTAAAATGAGTCATGAAATGAAAGGGCTCGTCCATGCACCACTCCCCCCTGTGGTTTCTTCCTACCTCAGTCAAGGATCTTTCCCTTCCTGCCCGAGGCTGAGTTACAGCTCAGCTCAACATCTCCATCCCGCTTAAATGTTCAGTTTTACCTGCAGTGGCTTTTTTTTTTTTTTTTGTCATTTCCTGTGAGTCATGTTACCTCCTGCCCCGACTGAATTGACAGCGCTGCCGTCTCCAGGTAGAATGAACTCGGCGGTGTTTCTTCCTGTTCTCTGCGTGAGTCTGAGGATTAAAAACTTTACAATCAAAACAAGTACACAGGCGGGTACAAAGGGCAACTTCTGTAGCGTCTGATGTTTCTTTCTGTGAATTCAGGTCTGCTCTCGTTTGTGACTTTACAGGTGTGGTGTCGTCAAACGGTGAGAGAGGTGAAATGTGAGCAGCTCATGTTTATGGAAATGACTCTGAATATGCTTTATATCAAAGCATGGCAAAATATTTATTCATTTCAGTTTTTAAAAAAAGCTGTTTCCTACTTGGTGCTTTTGTGGGAAAATAAAAATTTCATTGCATCTTTATTTTCTCCTTAAAGTTGCACTTATCTATATTTTCATGTTTCATGCAATGGATCAGATGACTTGTGTTAAATGTAAAAGCTGTGCCTCATAGAAATGGCTCCACATATATCACCCAACTCTGAAGTTATTACAGCTCTACAGAGCATTTTAGAGTCTTTCAGCTTTGCTTTCTGCTCCACAAATTTACTGTTTGATTAAGTCTTATAGCTTATTTCTGGGCCAGATATTTGTCTCAGGAGATGGTGGAGACCAAATTAAAGATAAAATGAGAGTGAAGGTTGGAAACACAAAGCAGTTGTTTGCTAACAGGCTAACGTTAGCAGCTGTACAGGGTGACAGCATACCAGTGTTGTGCAATGCAAGTGACCAGTAGTGGCGCTATGGAGCATTGTTTTGTAATGAGTGTACATCTGTTTTACTGATCAACAGCTATATGATCACTAATAATATATATGTAATATATAAAGTCACTAATAATTGGGACTTGGCCCTATAGAACAATAATTGAATTGATAAAAATCGGCTCATCAAATGTTGGAGGAAGTGGGAAATGCATTGAACACATTTGTTAGATACACAAAGTGTTTTGGTGGAAAGGCTGCATGTAAACTCCACAGGGTGCTGCAGTGCTTACAGTCGATGAAGAGTATTTATCCTCAGAGCTTAAGCCCCTTTCAGACAGAATATGTAACATCTCTGGCTTCATCTAGTGAAGTGGTTGAATTTTCTCATTGAGACAAAGGTGACCACTGTGTTAATGATCCTAACGGCTTCATACGGACACGAGCGGACATCCAGAGCTGCAAGGTCTCACAGGATTTGGCAGCAGGAGAAGAAGGGAGCGACACAGGCTGCATCACTGATGGATTTTAAAAAAGATTTTGCGGTTGAAGCCTTAATGACCACAGAGAGCACGAGGGATGCTCGTCAAACTACTGATATGTTTTCTCACCAGTTTCATTATTTAATGTTGTTTCATGGCAAGTTCTGCTTCCTGTTTTATAACGTCTGATGGCGTTTAATGACAGGACGTTAAGTTGGGACACTCATTCAAAGTTGCCCACATGCTGTATGTAAAACATTAGCTGGATATTCATTTATTCATTGACGCAGTCTGCATGAATGAACATCAGAAAGATGTGGAGAGATCAGCCTCCTGAGCATCTTAAAATTGGCTCTTTGGCAGTGTTTATTAAACTGATTCTTTGCATAAGAGACGATGATTGAAATAATACATTATCTGAGAAGGCGGTGCGACACGTACGCTTAATCTCTCTCTCTCTCTCTCTGCATGTTTTCTTTATCTCTCTGTGCATGTTTAACACTGTGAACAGCCTTTACATTAATCTGACAGCGCTCAATTCAGACGTGTGTCGTTTTGGAAAGCGATATGGAAATGTCACAAGGTCTGACTTCAGATTGCCGTCGTGACTCGTAAGTAGATGTAACCAGGGTGCTCGCTCAGACACGAGACGGACATGTTAAATACCTGTCACATTAATATGAATGCGTGTGTCTGAAAGAGGCTGTCTGAATGTTAAGAGCACCTCTGACCGTAAACTGCCTTCAACTTCAACACTGCAGGGACAAATGAAGCAGGACGGTTCTGCCTCATCGGCTTCATCAAAGAGGTATGTTCTGATCGTAAAACAGGAAATGGTTTAACATTGAGTCGTTAGAACACAGGCTGAACCAGTGATAAACCCATTGAAAAGGTGTTAATGATGGAAGCAGATCAGCTCTGTGCAACATGTTATCATCAGCAACTCAACGCTGACAGACAGGTCCGAGCTAAACCTCCACTGCCTCATCACAAAGGAAGCTATTTCTAGATTATTCCATGATCCCTGACAACAACTATTAAATATAATGACGATTAAATGAGCCGCCACCACCAGACCATGAATCTCTTCACTTAATCAGCGGCAAACCGGGGATTTATCCTTCCTGTCGTTTAAAAACCAGTGTGTACAGGAAGGAGGCAGAAGGTGAAGCCGCCCCCAGGTGTGAAGCTTTTTTTCTCCCAGTTGACAAATGTTCCCGCAGTCAGAATAGAAAACTCATAAAGCAGAGAAAAGCCATTGATTGCTTTGCCTGCCATCACTGTCGTTTTAAATCAAGCCGGGGTTTTGATGAATCGCGGCCTGCCGCAAGATGGCCGACACTGTTTTTATTCACCCGGCTCCTCTTTCATCTGCTCGCCCGTGTCGCGGCCTCACCTGCGCCCTCACACACAAGGCCGACGCGAAGCTCGCGTCCTTATGAATCACCTCCGTCGCCCTCATGGCGC
>JBBMOC010000043.1:0-11040 GCA_037975185.1 Centropyge bicolor
TACTACTATTGCTATTATTTCTGACACTGCTGTTGTTGATGTCATATAGCACAGCGTATTATAGAAGTAGTATTATTATACAACATATTATATTATTACTATTATTATATTATGATAACTAACTAGTAGTATATCACTGCTATTACTATTATATGTAGTGGAGTGTAGTCTTCATCACATTACACTACTATATTATTATATTATTATATTATACATGTACATGTATGTTATACTCTTGGATGTTATACATTGTATATGCTATATCATACTACTATTACATGCTATATTATATTATATTATTTTATTATATTATACTACCATATGCACTCTATTATTACCATTAGCATACCATACCCACTGCTGCTACACTCAGGTACACACATACACATATGCATATTTTCTGTTGATCTCCTACAAGTGCCTATTTTGATACAAATTCCTGCTACCTCTACTGCCTAATTTATTGTGTCCATTTTCAGATTTTATATATTTTTATTTTCTATTCTATTTTATACTTTGTATTCTATATTTAAACAGTGCAATATATGAGAATGCGATGGAGATGCCAATTTCCCGGAGGGAACCTCCCAAAGGGATTAATAAAGTACTGTCTGTCTGTCTGTCAAGATAGAGGACTGGAGGCATTTTAGCAGGACTAACGACCATTCTTATACAAAATCTCTTGGTAGTGGCCCAGCTACATGGAGGTGAAATTCTGACTTGTTGAAATACCCCTATATTGTACAGACCATATTGAACAGGAGGCGTTTCTTTCCTCCTGACATAAAATATATCCAACCATTTGTACACATCTTTATACACACATCACTCTGACCTGCTCCTTGGACATCTCCTCCTTGGTAAGGCCATCGATCAGTGTGGGCGTCCTCGCCTTTGCAGGCTTTTTACTTGTGCCTTTGTTTTTGGGTGGCTGGACAAAAGTCAACAGAATAGAAACATGTTAAAACGGCATCATATTGGCAACCGAGTGTATTTCTTTCACACTGGTATTGTGGTATACTGCTATTGTGGCTAAGTGGTCTGTACCTATTGTGGATGCAATGATAAGAAACGAGAAGCACAAACAAGTGGTCAAATGCAAATAGCTTCTTGAAAGTTAACAGCTAACGTTAGCTGTTTACTGTAGTTAGCTCACTATGAACCCACATGATTGTAACGAATGAATTTAAAGAACTACAGAACTTGCTTACCATTGTATATATTGCTTAAATAACACGGAGAGACAGTCGATAGTTCTGAGCAATTAGCACACAGCTTATACTAAAACTCAAAGAAGTCCGCTTCCTTAGCGAACAAGTATTGCCATAGCAACACTTAACGATATGGTCATGGCCCGCCCTACTTCGCCTCTGATTGGCTAGTGCTGGTTACCTTCGTTGGTTGTGTTAGTTAGGATAGGGTAAGAATATCACGGCAAGCCAATCAGAGGCAGAGGACGGCTGGCCTTGCCTTTGCCATCCTGGGGAAAATGAATGAAACGCCACAATAATCAGTAGAAAGATCTAAGTACATTTACTCAAGTACTGTGTTTAAGAGGAATTTTGAGGTTTACTTTAAGTATTTGTAATTTATGTTGTTTAATCCTTACCCTCTAAGGCATTTCAGTATGAAATATTCTACTATGACGGCACTATATTTGACTGCTTTTCTTATTTTTCAGATGGATTTTACATCCAAAACTGCAACACCAGCATTTATCAGCTTTATATAATCCTTTAATATATATAAGATAATAAAAAAGTAGTTGTCAGGAGATATTATATTTATTAATGTTTGTCAACAACTTAAACTCCCTCTGTGAGCAGCATAGGTGGAAGCTTGTGTATAAACAGATTAGAATGAAACACAGTTCTCTCATGAAAAAATCCTTTCATTCCTTCCTGAAAAACTGTAAAACCTATTCACATTTTTCCATGTGAGTTTTCCTGATCTCATCAGTCTGCAAAATTTATATGTACATCATGATATACATGATGAAGTATCATTTGACATCATCACACTGTGGTCCTTTTTATAATGTGTACATACAGTTATGAATTGTTTCACTTACAGGAATATTGATAGAACTATCAAGCTTCTTCACATTAAGATCAGGCAGACCAAAGCAGCTCTCTTTATGTTGCTGGATATTCAGTAACTTGCTCATGGACTGTCTGTCAGGGCGGGTATGACAGTCTCAGTATATTAAAGGTCCTATCTAGAATAAATATGTATCAGTGGTTTTATAGCCATGCCAGTGGCATGGCTTTAGGGATGAAGTGTCAGTCTGTCAGTGCACACATTGAAACTTTCAGCAAACACGAAAGACTGCCATGTTTTTTTGTAGTTATTTTTGTCCCCCTCAGAATGAATTTTAATAACCTTGATAATCCTGACTTTTCAACTAGTGTCGGCATCAGGTCAAATTTAAATGTCTGCAATACTTATATTTATGACTAAATACCTGCAAACCTACCCAACTACCTCAGCTGTACTTTGTGTTTTGTGTAAATTAAAGTGTGTCAGTAAATGTTCACATGCAAACCTAAGATGGTGAACATGGTAAATATTATACCTGCTCAAAATCAGCATGTTATCACTGTCATTGTGAATGTGTTAGCATGTCAATGTTAGCATTTAGCTACTAGATAAATGCTGCAAGGTGTTTGTAATAGTTCACAGTATGGTTCACAGTATATGAATGAGGTGGACACAATAGTTGAAATCGTTTTTATTATTTGTTATAACAAAACAACTATTTAAAAACATGTATGTACACTTCCAGACTGAAAATATTTACTTTTAACACAGGAGGTCATGGTCAAATGTTGAGCACAGGGATATCAAAGAGGTCACAGAGGCCTTCACTCTCGTCCAGATTACAGACGTATTCTTGTTCAGATGGGGGCGGAGATAGACGGAGGAGTGGAGAAAAAACTGAGGAGCACAGGGAAACGTTATTAACACACATTTACACAAAGTACCAATATATGAGAGATATGAAAATATAATAAAGGAAGTAAAAAAAGAAATACACTTACCTTCAGAGGCTAAAAGCTTGGTGATTAGATCTGCATTCAATAGTTCTACAGAATGAGGGAAGGCATACTTAATCTGACATTTGTGCACATTCAAGTAAATCTACCTAGAATTTAATGAACATGAAGAATTCCAGTTCACAAGACACAACAAGAGCCCTACCTTTTGTGGGCTGTAGGAGGTCTGACAGTTCTTTTGATAAATCTCGCACTGGAAAAGCTAAAAAAACAACAACAACAACAACAAAACAAAACAATGTAAAAGCCCTCAGCACTGAAAAAAACATTTGTAAGCATTATTGTATGAGTATACAAGAAATAATGAAAGATTCAAAGAAAAACACTGCAGAACCAGAAAACACTGAGACACTGTAATTAACTGATAAACTGGTTTCAACAGTCACTGAAGAAACGCTTGCACTCCCATGCACTCTCATTTCTATACTGACCAATTAACAGATTCTGGTCCCGGCTAAAGTGGTCATTGCAACAGCAATTTTTTGCCTCTTTCAAAAGAAACTGAGGGGGGAACATGTGATGTTGCTTTGTTTCATGCACTAAAATCATATTCTCTCCAATCTAGACTTTTGATCAACATGGCAAGGGTTCGAGGTTCTTCTGAAAGTGTATGAGCTCATAACACAAAAAATACTCACATCTAGATGCATCCGTTCTGTTAGGCTCAACATCTATAGAAGATGATGACTGATGATGCCTCATGTCGTCTGTGGTCGTCCGTCCAAATCTGGTGCTTTGTTTGGTATTAGCTAAAGACTGACAAGGTTCAATACTGCTTTCTGTCTCATCTGAAGTGGACATGGCTAATTTGGCATTCCGTAAAATGTCTTCAGGTGGTGGGACTGGCAATATGACAGGAACAGAGCTGACAGTGAGTTTGTTAAGTAGAACGACGTCTATCGGCCCATTGATGCTTTTTAGATGGATTTGGTACTTTGCTGGGCAGTTCTGGACCTGAAAGAAGATGTATGTGCATACTAAAATCATCATATCTGAACTAATGGAAGAATAAAAGAAACTACAGCAAGTTCCAGGGCTACAGAACTTACAGCTTTGGGAATGGGAACGTCTAGCTGTGTGCCAGATGGTGCTCGTACTGCCAAGAGAGTGTGTCCTGGAGAAAGAAGAGTTTAAAGATTCTTGGTCAAAACACAATAGTTGAAGTAAAATGTAATGTGATTTCTTTTTGCCTTTACTCTGAACAAACTGCAATGAGGTCAGCTTCAGTGGGGATGTTTGTGCCTTCATAAATTACACAACAGTGTCTGTCCAGCTGTGTTAACATTAGTCCAACTAGGCAAATACACTGAATCACCAAAACATCAGCTGATTGAGAGCTGCAACCTATTCTGATAACTCTATATCTTGCCTGTTCAGAGCTTAAAATTCTCCTGTAATGTATTTCTCTGGTTCTCTCGTGAGCAAAATCAATGAGGAATGATTTAACAAATGTCTGGATATTTTCATCAAAAAGCAGGGCAAGGATGTGTCTAATGATGCTTGGATTTTTGACTGATTAAAAAAGAAGGAGAAAAATGTATGAGTGATTATACATTACCACTGAAGCAGTTGCAGATATCTTCATGATTCACATAGGTCAGAGTTGATTTGGGTTAAGGTTCAATTTGAAAAGATGTGTTTGAGAACAGACCTCAAGGATTTGGTCAGTGTATCAGAAAGCAGCAGGACAACATTTGTGTCATAAAAAAATTAACCACATGAAATCCAATCTGGAAATCTGCCCAAAACGTTGTCCAACATTTCATTTCCTGTTTAAATTTTGTTGTTAAAGCAGGAAAAGTGAAACATCTCATACAAACACATACATTTCTTTATTATTTGTTGTTTTTTGTAAAAAAGGATATTTGCTGCAGTCTTCTGTTGTGTTCCTAATGCTCTGTTCGACCCAGAATTTCTGTTGGTCTAACATATATTCCTTCTTCTCCAAGTCCTCCAGCTCAGACTTCAATTCAATCCGTCTGTTGGTTAACCATTGTGTATTTTCTCCTTGGAGTGTACCCCTTATTTGTAAAAAACATGTACATTATATTATAATATAAATTTTGGCACCACACTCTACATACACGCACATCCAAATGCATGCACACAAGGCAGGATTAGAAGCTTACTTCCACTGTACGATGCTTTTGGATAGTTTCACAATCACCCCAACACCCTCAAGCACATTTGTGATGTCGTAGATTCGTCTTTTCTGTCCAGACAGGGCCCTGACAGCCTGAAAAGAACACAAAAAAACATTTATTCACCACAGCCTCCTTAGCCTCATCCTATAAGAATGTCCGTTTTATAGTTATCAACACAGTTTATGATCTGGGTGTCTCTAGGGATCAGCTGGCCAGCCAGACATTTAGAGATCACTTACACTAGATATTAGTTATATAACATAAGATAAACCGTTATTCATCTCATAGTGGGGAAATTCACAAACCAACTTAATGAAAAATTTAAAAAACAAATCAAGTACTTAACTGTAGAACAATTTTGATAACATAGAGCCTTTGTTTCAAGGGAGGTGCATGAACAAATGCATTTTGTTCATTGTGCAAGAAATATGATAAAGTGTTGGGATCATTGTTTCGTATAATCTGTGACTGACAGGTCTTATCTCACTTACTTCATTAAGGTTCAGCACACCGCCTTCAGCTTCTTGTAACAACCTGACAAACCTTGTGGTAAGCACATTAAGGCTCTTCAGACTCCTCTGGTATCTGGGGTTCTGGTCTGGCATGGCAGTGTCTCCGTCTGGACTACTTTCATGGTCCATTCTGCTGGATGTGAGAGGAAAATAAATAAACCCAGGAGCCTCCATGCACTATTTTGTATTTTGTGTATTTGGGCAGATGGCAGTATCTCATTCGCTCTGCTGAGAGGGTGATCTGCAATCTGACGTGCCTCTAGGATCTGTACACCTCAAGGATCCTGAGGTGAGCAAGGAGGATTATACCTGACCCCTCCCACCCTACACAAACTTTTTGATTCCCCCTCCTCTGGCAGGAGGCTGCAGGACATCAGGATCAAAACCTCACAGAACACAAACAGTGTTTTCCAAGTGTCTTATAACAAGATTAGAGATCCAATTGAAACTGATTGATTACTATTTTGCACATCTCAAATACTCCTTATACTGTGTCTTGTGAACCATTGCGCATTCCTTGGGGAATACTTTGCATGTACTATGCTATTAGTACCACCTATACAGCCACTTTATTTAAATAAAACATTGTACTTTTTTCAGATGTTGTTGTCAATCTTCTGTTTACTATTTATGTTGCAACACTTGCGGTAGTTACTGCGTTAGTTAATCTTTTTTATTCATTTTTCTAACTATTATGTTTATTACTATCACCATCATGCACCAAAACACCAAGGCAATGAAACTCTACTTGGCCATTAATTGATTCTGATTCTCTCAGATTTATTATGACAGGTTTGTACCGGAAACACTAATGCTTCGTGTCGCTTTTCCTTCGTACATAACTTGTTAGAATCAGTTTTATTTATTGTATAACTATTGTATAACATACACCTGAACACAAATTGGCTGTCTACACGACACCAGGGCTAAACGTGAAAACTACGACACTTCGTTGTTTTTACCTGGAGGTTTGTTTTAGTTTCTGCTGAGGACGCGTTAGCTTACCGAGCTAACGTTAGCAGTCCAGATGACGACAACCGATAGTGCTTTAAATGGAGACACGAGTCAAGGCGGACAGTTTAGTTTATCCACAGTTTAAATCCAGTCCAAATCCAAGGTTTTCGACAATGTCTCACTGTGCTGATGGTCCACCTCCTCTGTTATGAAGCTACGCGCCTATTTTTTCCCCGCTAGTGGCACAAACCTGCCTTCATAATAAAAGTCCAAACACAATAAAATCCTCTCAGTAAAATTATAAAAAATAAAAAGGCAAACTGGAAGAGATATTAACTTAAGTATTCGTTTAATAGGTATCTTATCTACACTAAGCCTTAAACATGACTCAATTCATCAGACATATTACATGAAAACATTTAATACGTAATCGATTTGATGCTGAAGGACAATATGTTATATTATGGTATAAATGTCTCAGTCTATCCTGGTGTCTATGTCATTATACCAATACTACTTTATTAGGACTAAAAAAAGCTCTACATGGGATGTGTCGTGTAGTCTGTGAGACCTCAGACTGAACTACATGTCCAGTGGGTCTTACCCGTGTGTTTTGGTGTTCAGAACTTCCGTGTTGAGTAAGGCCCTGGTCACGTGGGCCTCAGCAGCCGTCATATGACCCCTGGTTCTTCATGCGGAGCTGCTGTAGGAGGAGAAGGACGTAGATTGAGGACTCGTCTTTGTCTTAAATAAGTGAAAGGTATTCGTGAAAGAAGAATCATTTCACTCAAAGATGTTCGCCGATTGTTTCTTGTGTTTGCTGGCCGTGTTTCCGCTCGGCTGCCTCGCCCAGTACGCTCCTGATGAGGTAACTTACCTGCCAGGTATGATGTTCAAACCCAACTACAGGCAGTGGTCAGGATACCTCCAGGCACGGCCGGGAAAGTTTCTGCATTACTGGTAAGAGACAGTAACCTGCTGGCTTTCTGCAGCGTCTCAGTGAACGTCAACCTGCTCCAGTTTTGGCGTCAGTTTTGTATGAAGAAAGCGTTGGTTTGCAGGATGTGGACCATGAAACTCAGGCTGTTTTTCCACTTCCTCATAAACAATGCACAGTATTTGTCAACAAATTAAAAACACCTAGGCCACCCTGCAGGGTTCCTGTATATTTAAAATTATTTTATTTTCAAGTTCTTACACATGATTACTGTTATTTGAAAATCAATATTGTGCACATCTTTGGAGTTACATAAGTCAACTTGAACAAAGTTGTTTTGACAGCTTCACTTTTTTTTCTAATGTGGTGTGCAGCAGGTGTAGATGTATGTGTGGCCATATGCCATGCAACACTTAACCCTGATCCTGATCTCCTGCAGGTTTGTGACTTCTCAGAGGGACCCGGTCAAAGATCCTCTGGTGCTCTGGCTGAATGGAGGCCCAGGCTGCAGTTCCCTGGATGGCTTCCTGTCAGAGAATGGACCATTTCATGTTAGGATGCTAACTTGGGAATAACTGTAGTTGAGCACTGATTAAAAATGACTCTGAATTGACATTGTTGAGTTTCCTTTTCAGGTAGATGATAACGGAGCCACTCTGTATGAGAACACATTCAGCTGGAACAAGATTGCCAATGTGCTCTACGTAGAATCTCCTGCAGGAGTGGGATATTCCTACTCTGACGACAAAAACTACACCACTGATGATAACCAGGTAACCAGGCTGACCCCCTTTGAAAAATAAAGAACAGCTTAGAAACAGTCTCTCACATTTTCTTCTCTTAGGTTGCTGATGACAACTACAAAGCCCTGCAGAGTTTCTTCGTCAAGTTCCCAAATTTCACTCAAAATGAGTTCTTCATCTTTGGGGAAAGTTATGGTGGGATTTATGCACCAACCCTCAGCCTGCGTGTGGCTACTGGAGCTGCCAAAATCAACTTCAAGGTGAGACGCTTCATGCAACAAACCTCAGATGTTTGGCTCATCAGCGCCATCACCTGCTCAGTATCAGTACCACCACCTGACTGCAGTTATTTTGCCTAATGGGCACATTTGTGAATCTCAGGAAAGATGTTTGCAGTAGAGCAGGTTGTTATTTAATAGAGTTACATTGGCCTCAGTATACATGAATATGAACAAAAGGATTTACAAATATATTTGAAGATTTTTAGTTATAAATGGCTCTCCATATTATTTTAACTACCAACATTAATTTTAAACATATTTTTGTTTTCAGGGTTTTGCAGTAGGAAACGGTATCAGCAGCTTTGCGCTCAATGACCAAACTTTGATCTACTTTGGTTACTACCATGGCCTCTTTGGAGAAGAGTAAGTGGAACTTTGTTGTAGTGGAAGGAATATGTTCAAAAAGTAATGGCATGTTAGTGTGTTCCTCTGACATCCATATAGCAAAGATGCGCTCAACATGCATAACCTCCAGTTTGATTTTGCCACTGTTTTGCATCAATGTATAGAAGCGAAGGTACTGACAAACAGCCATGGGGTTAGACATTACTCACATAGTTGTTGCAGTGATTTTCATTTGCAAACTATTTTTTATGTGCAGTTTGTGGCGTGATCTGAACATAAATTGCTGTGACAAGGGGAATTGTGACTTCCACAACTCCAGCTCAGAGATGTGCAGGACGCTGGTACGTGTGCATTATTTCTTCAGAATTCAACTGGGCCTTTCTGGTGCTCCCGGATGAATCACTCAAATTTTACATGTCTCCCTTCAGGTGGATGAGGCCTTTGGTATTGTGTATAATAGTGGACTTAATGAGTATGCCCTGTACTTGGATTGTGAGGGTGGCAGAAGAGTCCACAGAGGCTATGAGCGGACAATGAGTCACTTGTTTAAGAACTACAGGAAACACCCGCACATCCACAAGGTGAGTGTTTTCCTCTGTGAACAAGTGCTGCTTGCTTATGCACCTGTGAACCACCTTCTTATTGCCTTGTATCACTAATGATAAAAATGTTTTAATAAAGCTTTCAGATCAGATCCGTCCCTTCGTGTCTCTGGGTGGAGTCCCTCCCTGCATCAACAGTACGGCTCAGATGAACTGGCTGAACAGAGGTGATGTGAGGAAAGCTTTACACATTCCGGATATACTGCCACCATGGGACATCTGCAGGTACAGTATGTTACAGCAAAATAATTCATGTGATGTAACCTTTTAATTGTAATAGTGACATTTTGAGAAACGTACTGTATATAAAACTAATAACTAGTCCGTTTCCGGCGCCGCGTGAGAGGCCGCTAGTTACATTAGCTCCGTCCCACTTATGTGGTTTTTCGTATTTTTGTAGTATTTTTCGCTAATTCTATTCTTTTTCCTTTCTACCACCATCTACTCTAACAAATTACAAGCATGGATATGCGAGTTGTGAGAGTTTTTTTTTTTTTCAGCTGCAAACATCCTGCCCCCAGGCCCTCGTCATCATCTCAGGAGACTTCAACCATGCATCGCTGTCTGCCACTCTCCCCACTTTCACCCAATATGTTGACTGCCACACCAGAGACAATAAAACCTTGGACTTACTGTATGCAAACACCAAGGATGCATACAGCTCTTCACCCCTCCCCCCGCTTGGACGCTCAGATCACAACCTGGTGAGACTGCAGCCCATTTACATACCTATGGTGAAGAAACAACCCCCCACCAAAAGGTATGTGAAGAAGTGGACTCAAAATGCTACTGAGGCGCTGCAGGACTGTTTTGCCACCACTGACTGGGAAGTTCTGTGCAGCCCACATGGAGAGGACATTGACAATATGACAGACTGCATCACGGACTACATCAATTTCTGTGTAGAAAACACCGTACCCACCAGGAAAGTACGGTGTTTCTCCAACAACAAACCATGGGTGACCCCTGAACTGAAAGCCCTGCTGCTGGAAAAGAAGAGAGTTTTTAGATCTGGGGACAGAGAGGAGCTGAGGAGGGTGCAGAAGGAGCTTAAAAAGAAAATCAGGGAAGGCAAGGCCAACTACAAGGCTAAGATGGAGGAACAGCTCCAACAGAACGATGCCAGGGAGGTCTGGAGAGGCCTGAAAAACATCTCAGGTCACAACAAAAGCCAGGACAGGAGGCCTGAAGCAGGAGACAGGGAGTGGGCGAACCAACTGAATCTGCACTTCAACAGATTCGACTCTGCCCCCACTCCTTCCTCCAGTCATCAGAGAGCTGTCCAGCCAGACTCCCAGTCGCTCCATCTCTGCCGACTGCCACCCCGCTCACCCCCCCTCTGCACCTCCCCATCCACCCCGGCCTCTCCATAACAACTAAAGAGGTGAGAAGTGAGCTGAGGAAGATCAAGGCCAGGAAAGCTGCAGGACCCGATGGCATCAGCCCCAGACTCCTGAAGGACTGCG
>JBBMOC010000043.1:11312-28714 GCA_037975185.1 Centropyge bicolor
CCACCCCCGGCCTCTCCATAACAACTGACGAGGTGAGAAGTGAGCTGAGGAAGATCAAGGCCAGGAAAGCTGCAGGACCCGATGGCATCAGCCCCAGACTCCTGAAGGACTGCGCTGACCAGCTCTGTTCGGTGATCCAGTACATCTTCAACCTGAGCCTGAGTCTGGAGAGGATCCCTGAACTGTGGAAAACTTCCTGTGTTGTTCCAGTCCCGAAGACCGCACACCCCAGGGAGCCAAACCCCTCAGACCCGTGGCCCTCACTTCCCACCTGATGAAGACCATGGAGAGGATACTTCTCAAGAACCTTTGACCACTGGTGAGCACAAATCTGGACCCCCTGCAGTTTGCTTACCAGCCGGGCATAGGAGTAGATGATGCTGTCATCTACCTCCTTCACAGATTCCTGACCCACCTGGAGAATACGGACAGTGCTGTGAGAGTCATGTTCTTTGACTTCTCCAACGCCTTCAACACAATACAGCCTTCACTGCTCAGGGGGAAGTTAGAAGGAACGGGAGTAGACTGTCACCTGGCTGCATGGACGATCGACTACCTCACCAACAGACCACAGTATGTGAGGCTTCAGGACTGTGTGTCTGACACGGTGGTCTGCAGCACAGGGGCCCCACAGGGGACAGTGCTCTCCCCCTTTCTCTTCACCCAGTACACGTCGGACTTCAGTTACAACTCTGGGAACTGTCACCTCCAAAAGTTCTCCGATGATACAGCCATCGTCGGGTGTGTATCGGGCGGGGACGACCAGGAGTACAGGGAGGTCATCAGTGACTTTGTCAGCTGGAGTGAGCTAAATCATCTTCAGCTCAATGCCAGCAAGACGAAGGAGCTGGTGATCGACTTCAGACGGAAGCCACCCCATACTGCACCGGTGAACATCCAGGGATTGGACATCGAGAGGGTGGAGACCTACAAATACCTGGGTGTTCACCTTAGCAATAAACTGGACTGGTCACATAACACAGACGCTTTATACAAGAAGGGCCAAAGCCATCTGCACCTGCTGAGGAGGCTGAGGTCCTTTGGAGTATGCAGGACTCTACTAAGAACTTTTTATGACACTGTGGTAGCATCTGCACTCTTTTATGCAGTGGTCTGCTGGGGAGGAGGGAGCACAGAGAGGGACAGGAAGAGACTGAACAAACTGGTCAAGAGGGCTGGTTCTGTCATGGACTGCTCTGTGGACTCCATTGAGGAGGTGGGTGAGAGGAGGATGTTAGCCAAGCTGAAATCTATCATGGACAACCCCTCTCACCCCCTGCAAGAGACTGTGGGAGCTTTAAGCAGCTCCTTCAGCAACAGACTGAGACTCCCACCCTGCAAGAAGGAGCGCTACCACAGGTCTTGCAATAAGACTCTTTAACACCTCATTATAGTTAACAACTGCATTTAAGTGATGACTGCATTTTCTCTGCATCTTCTCTGCTGCACACTTTAAATAATGTAATATCTTTTCAGTGCAATAACATAGAAATTTCTGTGCAATGGCATCTTTATTCTCATATGAATATAGAATGTCTATTACTTCTGGATGCCAAAGACAAGGAAAACATGTAACATAGTGTAAATACTTTACCTCACTTGTCACTTTATTGTCTCTATGCCACTTATTGTTTCTTGTTTTTTTATTACTAACTAGCCACTTTCTGGTATTTATTTTTGAGTTACTGTTTACTGTCTGTTACTGCTGCTGTGACAAGTAAATTTCCCCTAAGGGAGATCAATAAAAGTTATCTTATCATTTCTTATCTTATCTTATCTTATCTTATCTTAGTCATCTTGCCACCCCTGGAGCCGTGCTGCTGTCATGGCTAATAACAAACATTCAAATTCATTAGTTTGGGGAAAATGGCACAAGCCATTTGAAACTGCTTTGTAGAATCCATTGTTAATTTGTGTGTCATTACTTGAAATAAGCTCATTACAATCTTGAAATCAGAGTGACAGTAATTTCTAACTGAATTATTTCCCCCTCTTGTCTCTGTAAAGTTGGATAGGAGGTCAGGGATATTTTAATCATTATCATAATCAATTCTTTTTTTCTGTAGTGATAAAGTTGGAGAGCAATACACCACCCTGTACCCAACAATGAAGGAGGTGTATCTGAAGCTGCTCTCTCTGGGCCTGTGGGCACTCGTCTACAACGGAGACACCGACATGGCCTGCAACTTCCTGGGAGACCAGTGGTTTGTGGAAGACCTCAGCCTTAAGGTGGGAACTTTAATTTTATGAAATATTCAAAAATATTTATAAGAGGTTTTTTCCCCCAAAAGTAGACCCTGACACACTTCTTACTAAAACGTTGTTCTCAGATGACCACAAAGTACCAGACCTGGATTTATGATAACCAGATTGCTGGTTTCTACGAACAGTATGGAAACATCACTTTCCTGACAGTCAAGGTAAACACCAGTGTGATGTTTAGAGTCTGCCATAGAAGTATAATTGTCTTGTTGAACTTTGACATGGTTGCATTATTGTGAAACACTGCTGTCCTGTGTTTCAGGGTGCAGGTCACATGGTTCCTCAGTGGGCTCCAGGTCCAGCTCTCCACATGTTCCAGTCTTTCATAACAAATGGCTCCTACTGAGCCACAATGACATGTACCCTCACTTGTTAGATGGCACATTTTTCTCAGGGAAGATGATTTTTGAGTGTTGGCTTTGCTCTGCATCACATTGGATTTGAAATTGAACAAGTACCAGCTTTGAGGATGTTTGCATCTGTATTGGAGTAATAGAGTAGAAACTGAAACCTCTTTTTAGATTTTTTTTTAGTCTCAATTTTAAACAATGACAAATAATTGTGCTGTTCTGTATTGTACTGTTGTCATTTTGGGGTTTCTTGCCTTCAGTCTGGTTAGTGAAGTGAAAAAGTGAAAAGCCTCTGCTCAGTACTGCTTAGCCTTAAAATCTCCTTTGTGGCCTTGTCTTGTATAAGATTATTGTCCTGAACCTGGGTGACTACATATGTATGCATAAAAGGGTACTACTACTACTTTACTATTCACCCACAGTAGAGCTGAAAACACCACTTAAAATATCAGGACATTGACCTCACTGCTTTATTTCATATCTGATGAACAAAGCCAGAACAGAAATTGCCATTTTCCACATACTGAAACTGCACTTTATATGATCAAATAAAGACATTGTGAGCTAAGTGATTGTTCTGAACTTGACAATGACAGTGCTCAACTGTCTTATCAAAAGGGCAACTAAACTTGCATTTGCCTCTTTATTTAAGAACTGCCAGTAACATATCGATTGTCAGATTTATTCACATGCCTTGATTGTACTTCATTTATTGTTATATCACAGGTAGTTCTGTTACGTATTTCCATTAAAACTCACCATGAACTTCATGTTTGCAAGTCAGTTTTGTGTGTAATAACAGGGACACGTGATTTCTGATAAACAAATGAATAAAGTGTAAATCTTCAGCCTGAAAACAAAGTAAGTCAGCGACAAATTATAAATGCACCGCCATTCACTCATGACCAGATAAACTGTTGTCTGCAGCACCAAAGTTTAAAAAATAAATAAAAATGACACAAATGGTGCAACCCCAAACAATAAAAACTCTTTGTACTCTTATCATTTTGAAGAAATTTTAACAAAATAACAACAGTGACAGTGACACAGGCAGCACGACTGTTTTGACTGTAGCTTCTATCACCTCCTAAATGATGTTAAATGTATTTAGTCCAACAGTGTGACTGGTGAGAGAATTGCTTTTCTGGAAGAAGAAAAAAATCCCTTTAACAATCTCATGTCCACAAATAAAACACATTTCTGGTTTTCATAAAACCTGGATTAACAGTAAAAGCAAAAGGTTATCAAGTCTTGAATCTTACTTGAATTGTGGATTATAACATGCTTAATGTATCCAAGATTATTAGCTGTGATACAGTCTGACTAAAGATTAAACTCTGCATTGGCAATTTGGTTGAAAAAACAATATCATGAAATTAGTTTAACTTGCAATCCAACTTAATTATTTCAACAACTGCATTATTACTAGAAATTAAATAGATAAGGTTGTGAATATTGGGGCATTAAAAGCTCACATTTTGGTTTTAGATTTTTTTTTTTTAGATAATTACAAAGTCTGCAATGGTGAGACTGATTCAAGTAAATAAAACCTCACACTCTGACTAGCTGGCTTCTCTCCACTGACAAATCAGCTTTCTCTGTCTCTGTGCACCAAGACAAACTCTCTTCTATAAATTATGTGCAAATTGAAGTGAGTGTAGGATACATCCATTTTTTCATACATTCACAAAGACATATTTTCCAACTTGTTTGGCTGTACATATCCTGAATGTAGAGGTTCTGCTTGTGTAGGACACCCTGCAGATCTGTGTAGTGTTTGGGGAGGCACACTGCTGCTTTTCAGCCTGTCTGGCAGTTAATTGTTTGCACATTGAGGTAACTAATCTTTAAGGCCTGCAGGCTTACATGAATGTAACTTTGTACTTTTGCCAACTTGTCTAAATATGATTTAACTAATCAAAGCCAATTATAAAATAATCATCACAGTACTTCTGACTTTAAAAAGTATGTAAGAAAATATATAAGAAACCAACAAACCCCAAAAATAAATGATTTCCTAAATGTATTTAAAAATGTTATGATTAGTTTGCTTTCCTAAAATAGTTGAAAACTTTTTCAAGAGGTACTGACTGGAAATAAACAAATCAACAAGACTTGAACTGCTCAGCCCTATAGTTAATTCACACCCCCTCATTAATGATGTAAACCTGTCACTCAATTCAATTCGATTTGAGGACAAACTATGAGCAGCGCCAACGCAAAGTCTGGACCTGGATCATACCTGGCAACCACAGTATGTCATTTTCAAAAAGAAACACTTACTTTAACATGCAAGTTAAAATACACAAATTGGTACAATTTCATTATTAAAATCAATCTGATTATAAGACCTTTCCACACAAATCCTTCAGCTCTTGTAAACAGGACGGGAATGTGTTGCCCATACAGGGTCCAGAGACGGAGGAAGATGTCAAAAACGGTTTTCACTGCAAGTTAAAACCACCCTAAAACATGCAATTTAAACTTTACATGAAATAAAAGGCAAAGTGTCTGAAGTCACTTGGCATTGTGGGGTGTCTCTGACTACTAACTGACTGAGTAAAGAACTGAGGAGCTTTAACTGAATATGGAACAGGGATAACATGCCATAGAGGTCTTGATTTTTTTAAATCAGTGTCATGAGATGCTTCTCCATCTTATCCAGTAGTTCAGAATAGCAGCACGGGACTAAGCACCACCCACTCAACTCAACTCCGTCTTCAACAATGAGGACTCCTCTTTTTAGCTGACGACGTCTTGATAGATGGAGTTCGTTGTGGTGAGGCCGAAGATGAACGCTCCAATCGTAACCATGACAACACCAAAGACCACCAGTCCATGCCAGCTGTAACATAAGATATGATAAACCTTTTGTCGTCCCTCAGTGGGGACATTTGCAAGAGAGAGACCAATATTAAAGAAAAGCCTTCAAGGAAATAAGTTCACTGAAATCCACATTAAACAGTCTTATAATCAACTGTCTGGTGGCTTGTTTTAATGTTTTTTCTGCACCCTAATGCATCTTGAAGTTATACGTCATTAAAGAAAATTCATCCTCTCTGGCTGACTCATGACCTGACTATACATTAGCAAAGAGCAGCGACACACAATGCAGCACCCAAGGACAAAGTCCAGGTAAATACCCATGCAAGCACACGAAGCGCATGCAGCTCCACACACTGAGGCCCTCCAAGGACCATGTTGCTGTTCCACACACTATAATTTGGATATTTAATTCATAATTCAGTAAAATTCCAAGAAGCTGAAAAATATCAAAGAAAAAGCAGCATCTCACCTTGCAGATTGGTTGTCTGTCTCTGACAGCTTGGCTTGCATCAAACACAAACCTATCAGGTTAAACAGACATTGGACAGACGTTACAGAGTGTGTCAAAAAACCTGAAACCTTGCAAACAATGAGTGTTACCTGGGAATACAAAGATAAAGCAGGCTGCCAATCCTCCGATCAGTGAGATCACACGACCGATATCGGGGATAAAGAGGGCGAGGACGAGGGTGACAACAAACCACACCAGTGTCTGCAGGATCCTCCTCCTCCGCTCACGACGGACACACACCTCCACCTGCTCACCCTGGAAACGCAGCCAAAGCCCTTCAATGACTGCCCTGGAAGGACACATGGTTACATCGGAGTGCAGTGAGGAAATGCTGCATTAACTGTATTGTAAAGTAAGGAAAACTGTAAATCAAAAAAATAAATAATGAAAACAAAACTGTATCTTACCTGCCACAGAAGTGTAAAATGGGGTAAGACGTGATGACACAGATGACAATAAAAGCTCTTGCGATGGCCACAGCAATATCATCAGGAGGGTATGACATCAACACATCCTGACTGACATTGGAGCCGAATGTCAGGAAGCCACAGACACCTGATCAAACACAAAACACAGCAAGTATCTAAGTGACTTGTAAGAGTTCTATACAATTGTATCAGATGGTTTATCTAGACTGTGTAATTTTATCAAAATCAAACAGCTCTTTACAAGCAGTTTCCTAAAAGTATTCACAAGTCAATAAATGCAGGACTCATTGACAGGCTATTGGTACATTTTTGACTGTTGATAATACCTGTTCCTGTGTAAACGAAGAGACAGATTATCATGCTCAGAGTGACCACAACTCCCCAAGGTTTGATCTCTCTCCTGCTCATGCTATCGAACACCGGCACACAGCTGACATGGCACTGTGGAGAGAAAGGTCAGGTTAGATAAGGCAAAAATAATTCATAAAAACTATATGCTTTTCTTTTCAACAGTTTAATATTGATGATCTCAAATGATACCAAATGAAGGAATACCTGGAAACCAAAGCATATGGTGGGCATTGCATTGAAAACGGCAGTCCAGGAAGAACTGCAACAAACACAACTATTTAGCAACTCAAACAAGGCATGACAACGAGGATGAAGGCATTTCTGCTTGAATGAGTAGGTGGACAATGCTAAAATTATAAAAAAGCCTTTGGAAGTGCTCATGAATTGTGTATGCAATTGTGTGTGCAGCAGGGCTCACCTGGTGGGAACATAGCCTGGAGTCAACTCTTTATCCGGCCAGATGTACTTTATAATGACCACGACAGTAACATACCAGGTTCCCATCACACTCAGTGCACTGCAATAAAGAACAACAACAACTCAGACATGATCATCGTGCAAGGTTTTTCCTAATTCTCAGGAAGAAGACAAGCTGAGTGAGTTGACTTGAGGGTTTGTACCTGGCATATTTCTGAAAGCCAATCTCTTTGGGGATGGAGAGAGGAAGAATAACCAGGACCGCAGTAACAACAATGGTAAACTTGCGGTCAGTGTACCAGTAGCCGCTGACTGTGTCATCTGTTTCATGAGCCACTGCAGCTATCACTGCAACAAAAATAAGAATTATAGATAAAGAAGAAGAGACAAAAGGAGACTGTAAAATGTATTCTGGACTTGAGTAGAGAGTGCCACTGTGGGAAAGAAATGTAAATTGCTGTACACATGGAAGAGATTTTGCAAAGTAGATAATTAAAGTAACAACCACTCCATTCATTCATTTCAAAGGACCAAAGGAGGTGGAAGATCATAGTCCATTTCTAGAAATATGCAGGCAAAGGACTTCTACACTGTCAGCATCTGAGTACAGGGAAGTATAAGAGCCGGTCACATGAGGGACACATTTACTGAAGCAAAAGAGATGAGTGGTGTCATCCTTGATGCTCTTTGCCCTTGTCAGTGATGGCACAGTCTTGTTATAAAAGGTTATCAACATTACTACCAGACATCTTCCGTTGTTCAAACACAAAGGTCACTAAAATATAGGACAATAGTGACAAAGTCCATATAAATTTAGGTGACAGACCAGTAATGACAACTTCACAAAGCTAAACTCTGAGCATTGGGATTTTTAACTGTTGTCCTTACTATTCTGATAAAGCAGAGACAGAAATGGAGTGACTGGGGGAGAGATTTAATGCATCAGTGTGAATGTACTTACAGCGATCCAGCTGGTCTCCAATGACAATAAAGAAAGCAATGCAAGTCCCAAAGGTGTAGACAGCAATGGCTACTTCACATATGACTCCTGTGACTTTCCCACACGAGGCTCGAACGACCTCCTGATAGGTGCTTTCATTACTGACCTGAAGAAACCAGACAGTTAATTAATTAGTGGAAACTGATTCAGCAGTAAAAGGTATAACATTAGTCTTTTAGCAATTTACAGAATGTGGTATGTCTGAGAAAAAGAGGTCATTGAATTTCACGTTATTACATAACATATTACATCTGGCATTAAATCTGCATCTTAAATACTAGAATTCACCACATCCAGGAGCACTACTGTAATCATCAGCTGCTCATTTTGTCGACCATGTGCCCACAGTGGCTTCATTCTGTGTTTCTTTGCTGACAACTGTATGAGTCTCTTGTGACGATGCAGCATATTTGAGATTTAAAGTCAAGCAACAGCCTAAATAAGATATAAGATAAGCTGCCAACCACAAAAAACATAAACTTACTAGTGTGTTTTTCTACAGTAATTTCCATTCATCTTACATTTCCAAAAATTTGCCAATTTCCCGGAGGGAACCTCCCAAAGGGATTAATAAAGTACTCTGTCCGTCTGTCTGTCTGTCTGTCTGTCTGTCAAACAGACTTATTTTGAATACCAGCTGATCACACCTGTCACAGTTGTCTCTCTCCATTCCACAGTAAATCTGCAGCACAAGCCTCACTGCTGACTGCAATCATCTACATTTCAAAAGGTATGATTATAACCTGTAATGCTTTAGGCTGTCGAGTACAAACAGTAAGTCATACCCACGAAGTCAGTGATACTCATGGAATTACATGCATAAATACGAAGTTCATACAGCTGACTATGGCTGATTTTTGCATTTCAAAGCAATATCCTGCAGATGTTTTGGGGTCAAAATGAATAATCATCTATAATATAAAGTTGGTTTAGCAACTAAAATGCATTTAAGTGACTCAACCTTGGATGGACCCTTTCCTCTCCTTGGTTTTTGAACATGTAAGCATAGGTCTGAGCCATCAGGAAGTGAAAGTCTGAGTCTGCACTATGTTTGATGAGGAATATAAGGCTGCTCAAATTATTTAACCACTATGGAAGGAAAAATACTCATTATTGTGAAAGATGAGGAGTCAGATTTAAAACGCTGCAGTACATGGTGGAGAGAATGAAACAGAAAGAAGTAGAACGGTAGAGACAGAAATAAAGACAATCAGGAAGTAGGAATCTGACGGTCCTAAAGCAATACTAACCTGGGAGCAGTAGCCCAGGATCACCAGTCCACTGATTATGAAGATCAACATAAACTGAAACAAAGAAACAGGAAGAAACACATTTCAGTTCCCGATATTATTGTCAACAGGCAGTTTTATGTTTGATCACAGGAAAAAAGAAAATACATTCACTGTCAGCAGCCATCAGCTGATACGCTGTGGGCCTTTACAGATGTTGAATCCGGGTTTAGTCTTAAAATTCTAATATGAACAATTGGCCATTAATTTTAGTTGACTGTGAAGTAAAACACTATGTTATATTATTTCAGCTTCTCCTAATGCCAGAAA
Source organism: Centropyge bicolor (assembly GCA_037975185.1). Taxonomy (NCBI): domain Eukaryota; kingdom Metazoa; phylum Chordata; class Actinopteri; family Pomacanthidae; genus Centropyge; species Centropyge bicolor. Next base: position 21,017 of record JBBMOC010000043.1, read on the forward strand.
ATACTTGCTTCTCTCTTGTTTTAAGAGGGTATATGAGGATGGACATAGTAAGCAATTTAAAGACGTCCCTTTGAACTCTAGTAACGTCTGCTTGCTATTTGTCATCATTGACATTTTACTGATAAATAAATAGACTTGTGGGTTGCCGCTCAGGTTATCACATTACACTAATTGTTAACAGACTGAACATTCGCCTGTAGAAGGGGCATACAGTATAATGTGCGTCACTGGGATCTCCTCACCATTTGAAGCATCACTCCCGCAGTTACTCCTCCTGCCATATTGAAGGCTGCAGGGAAATTGAGGAGACCTGCTCCCAGTGCTGCATTCACTACGATGAACACTGCTCCCACAGGCGACACGCCCCCGCTCCTCCTCCTGTCCGTCTCAAGATGTCGGTCAGAATCCACACTGGGGCTCTGCAAGAGCCATGCCCTTTCTCCAGAGTCATTACTCCCCACTCCACCCCAGTCCTCAACATCAGTGTTAATTGCCATGAGTCCACAGGCTATAGCTCGGCCTGCCAAGCCTTACACACCTAAGAAATTTGTCTCAAAGTTCTGGATCCAAGTGGAGTAAAAATTTATCAAAAAGTCTAAATGAAAGGGCAGGGGATCACGCAGTAGCAGTTAGTATTTTATGTCCAGCGGTTCCACAACAGTCAGGAGGCAGCAGATGAAGTTGTCACGAGTATCAATATGATGGTGGAGACATTCAGTTATCTGTAATGAAATATTTGTATTTAGAGGACCTTGCATTTGTGAATTAGAAACTGAGCATTCACAGTGCTCAGTTTTGTCAGGCACAAGGGGTCATTCTTAGTACACAACTTATTCTCTATATTCTTGGAAGAAGAAAAAGCATTCCTTTATTCATCCCTCAGTAAGGAAATTCACACAAGAAATGCTTCCAAAGGAATACTCTTGTTTCCATTAGCAAATAAACTGTGATTTTTAATGAATTATTCTAGAATGTGAGTAATAAAGGTTTAAAAAGTTAAGTTTTGGTTAAGGCAGGTCAAGTCTTTCTAACATGTCTCATCTTAGAGCTCACTTTCCTTTCCATTGTGTAACATTAAGCTGATTTTTGGTTGAAATGAAACCTACATATTATACCCACAGTCTTTGTGAGGTGTGTCCTGTGGAGTTTTTCACCATCTGTGGTTCTTTAAAGCAAAGTTTGGATGAGCCAGTTCCTTAATTGTTTCTTATGCTCTACTAACAAACACACAAAGAAGTACATAGCCTGAAGCAGTATAATTCTCTGTGTGAGGAGTGCATACCTTCACCCAAGCAAGATCATGATAGCTTCTGAATCAGACTGCTCACTCTGAATTAACAGCCTGACAGCTGCACATCAGGGACCTATTACAGAGACATAAAGCCTTAAGTCATGCGGCTAAATCACGATTTCCGCATTAAAGCAGGCTGCCATTGATGCTGATATGCATGTTTGTGAGAATCTCATAAGTGGAAAAGGGTCAAGTCCTTTATACAAGCAATTACATTGTTTTAAAGAACAAACATAAATCTCAAAACAACCATTCTGCCCCCAAATATACCGGATTAAACTCACTCACATTAGCTAAATCACTAATGAGCTAAAACAAAGTCAAACTGGAGAAGAAGTAAATCAAACGTTACAGGAAGCAATTGAAATTGCTGATGATGTCCACTTGACCTTAATTTCATTTACTGTTAGCTTATTCCACACAGACACATTTTCAACTGCCAACACGATATACTGGTAAACACCCCATCTTTTTTAGATTAAATTCTTATTTTTCTTTTCATTAACATAACAATAATTTCTGTCAACGCAGTCAACCCCTTTGTTACTCTGCGTCCTACAATAGCAGGCTAGCAAACGTTACACCTAGCTAAACACAAAGCACAAGTGAGCTAATGTTTCACTAAAACACACCACATAATTAAACATTTCCACACAATTCATACTCACTGTAATGTCATCGCTGTGTAGTGATGTGTAGAGAATAAAATGCTGATAATTAGGGGCAGCACCTTCAATGTTGAACAGCCTCTATCGCCGTTTATGACTGAGGTCTCTGTGTTTTGGCACCCTGTACAAAGCAGAAGAGCACGTGACACTTCATCACGTGACCGAAATTCTGGCGCTTCCGTTTGTTTAAGTCTTGGGTATTGTAGTTTCCTTATCTATACCATTCCTCCTTTATTCAGTAGGGATAAAAAAAAAATATTTAGGAACCAGATTCACTTTTTCATCAATAAGATTGTGGTGATTTGAATGATTACAAATTAATTTGAGATGATACTAAAGCAGATTAACTGACACGATTGTGCCCTTGTGTTCTGCATTACCTTATCTTCCAGCCCTATTTTGCAGCAGAGCCCTATGTCACAGTCTTAGGGCCCCAGAAAGTATTGCCCTGAGGACCCTTAGTTAATCAAGCCATACTGCAAGTCCAGACCTCTTTTATACAGTCTAGGGTCCAGACTCACTCTTGAAAATATGAATGAGGACTGTGAATATAGTTTGTTAAAGCACCTGTAGTCAGCAATTAAAGGGAGTAAGAAAACAACAGCACCAATATGCAGTATGTTTTTAAGATGAGCATTATGGCGTCTCCACATGGACCTACAGTATGGAACTATTACAAGTGCAATATTATTGTAAAGTAAGGCAAACCATAGTAAGGCGCAGGCACATGAGCATGGGGGGGCAAAGATTTTTAGAACAGAACAGAATTAGAACAGCTTATTACTCTATAACCATTTATTGTTTGTTCAATAAGGTACATAACCACTGATCCATTATTTTATGACAGAATGCAAAACATGGAGGCGACATGCCAGAAGATTCAGAAGTATGAGCAGACTGGGTCAAACCCCTCATTTCTAAATGCCATTTGTGTTTCACAGTCTTAATGACCAACAGTTTCATACACTGAACCATGATGTCTGAGTGAAGGAGTAACATCTGCATTTCTTCATGAACTGTTCTTTGTTCACCCCAATAATGTACCCCACTTATCTTTTTTAGCAACACAGTGAGACATTTGTATGAAATACAAAGACTCCATTATGAAAATAAATGAAATGGGACATTCGATTTGGGAATATGGTACAATAAGAAGAATTCTCCATTGTGGAATTTATTCAAAATAGTGACTGCTTCTCTGTTTTTTTGGTTTGTGTGCTTGTTTGGGTGTGGGTTGACTGACAAAAGGGGCTGACTGGGGCACGGCTGCCCTGCCACCAAATTAGACTGAAACTGAAAATGATTCACAAATCCTACCAAGAAAGTAGTGAATACAAGGGAGATAGATAGGTAAATTCCAAACAGAGGTAATAAGGAGATTACTGGGTGATTGATTAGTTCAGATGAGCAACCATAGATTAAGCCAGATAGTGAATTGACTACATGATTGACAAATAAAGCGCCAGCCTAATCTTGAAACTCAAACAGTGCCTTACAACTTATAAAGTGCTAGGACTCCACCATTACAATTATGAAATAAAATAAAAAGAACTCACATCTTCTACAGGCTTTCATATAGCAATAAAGAACTCAACCTGAACTTAAAACCAATGCAGTCTAACATGACCCCGATGTTGAGTGAGTCCACAGCAGATAAACAGCACACATTTAGGAGGACACTAATGTACAGCCAACAGTTGATTCCACATAATAAATAAGCCATGATGATCAGTCAGTAGGGGGAGCAAATATGCCTTTTACAATTTAGCAGGGGAACTTGTTCAGTGAAATGTTTCATAAAATAACCAGAAACTAAACAGTTTAACAGCAGCAATCGTTCCAAGTTGAACTCCAAAATCCAATGAAGAAAATTTCAAACTAAATATTGAGCTCTTTTCTATAAAGTGGAATGGAGGAGACAGAGAACTAGTAACGCATGGAACTCTTTAACACTGCTGCTTTGATTTCGTAGCTCTAACAGCAGGATCCACTCTACTTGGTGACTGCGTGGATTCCGTGGGCCAGGTAGCCCACGTTCCCAGAGGACACACCTGCCATGGAAATTCTGCCATCCTTGGTCATGTACACTGAAAACTCCTTAGTCAGGCGCTCAACCTGCAGGAAACATAAATGAACACACACACAACTCAGAATTCACATATGAGACTTTAACAAAAAAAAAAAAACATTCCCACAGAGCGAGAGACCAAAGACACTATTAGATTAGTCGAGCCAACTGAGGATGAAAACAGCCTGTGTAGTAATACTGTATGTTGTGGTGACAGTGTTGAATGCAGCACTGAAATCTCATAAAACTGAAGCTGAAAGTAACACTTTGCAACTGTCTATGTTTAAATGGATGTTATTCAAGACCTCAGCAAGAGCAATGTCAGTGCTGTGGTCGAAATCCTGAATGGAAAACATCAAAAGAGCTGTTAAAAAACTGTCTTTTCAGTGATTTTACCCCAAATTTCGAAGCCTGACATCCAATTTTTTTTCTTGTTTCCAGAAGACCTGATGCCTGGCAGTCATCAAATACTAATTAAAAAAAGTACAATTCTGGTATGCAGCTTTGTTGTCACTTTCTTGAATGTATAATTTGACAAACATTAAGAAAACTATTTCAATTCAGTCAGTGTAACCTTTAACGACTAACTTTACAGTACCATGTAAGAATATCACTTCAAGACTTAAAATATATTTAGCCTAGAGTAGAGCATCTGCAGGGGACAAATACAAATACTGATCTGTAATCCTGCAAGAGAAATGTGTGAACTCACTTAGACAATATATTCACATAATTCTCAAGTCCAGATGTATCTATCCCAGCTCTGATGGATTGAACATGTTGAAATTTCAAGCAACAAGATTAAAAAAAGTGTAGTCAGGCCTCTATTCTATCTAACGTAATCTCTTAATGAATCCATTGTTCAACCTACTGGTACTTTGTTTCAGCGGAGCTTTAATCTCATCACCTACTCAAGAATCAAAATTCTAAATGAGGTGAAAAATATTTTCCCCCTTAAATCACAAAAACTAAATTACTGAAAAAGATCAAATAGGATTGCAAGAGATGGAATGACTTGCCTTTGTCTTTAATTGAGTGAATTAACAGCATAAAAACGAATACACTGCCAAATTACCTGTATCTTTTTCAGATATCACAGTATTTGTATCACTGCTAACAAATGAATGTGCTGATCTGGCATCTCTTCATTATGTTATTGTACATTTTTTCACATTCAACTTAATGGCTGTTATGTTACGAAATCAATAAAGATAATGAAAACAAAAAAATTTGACTTCCCTTTTAAAGTGGATTTTGTACTTACATTCATAATTAATTTTCCTGATGCAGCAAACCATACATCGTGTTAAATTTACCTTTAAAGGACAAGGCTGGTGTTTTTTTCTTTCTGCTAAGTGGGTAATCTTAAAAGAATAGTTTGACATTTTAGGAAATATGAATTATGACCTTCTGGCTGTTTGATGATAGATAAATATCACTCTCATATCTGCATGGTAAATATGAATTCAGCAGCTGCTTAACTTAGCATAAAGACAGGAAATGGGGAAACACTGGTCGACAGTAGTCCACCCACCAGTCCCACTAAAGCTCATCAAGCTCACACATTATATCTTTTTTTTTAAATCTGTATAAAACAGGAGAAATACAAACATAACAGTGGTGGCAGCCTTATCATATGCTTAGAGTGAAAGCAAATAAGCGCATTTCCCAAAATGTTCAACAATTCCATTGAAATGATGAACAGATTCCTCTGCCATCCTCTACTGTCAATGATCAAAGGCAAAAATGCATGTGTACCTGTTCGGGTTTGAGGCCTGTGAAGCAGAACATCCCAATTTGGTCGATGACGTGCTGCCAGTTGTGGGTGGAGCCCTCCTTTTTCAGACCCGCCACCAGCTGTTCTCTCATCTTAATAATGCGGTTAGCCATACCATGGACCTCCTCCAGCCTGCGATGAACGACAGCAGGAAGACTTATTATCTTGAATAGACTTGAACCTGAAGTGCTTTTACAAAAATCCAAACTACACATTTGCTTCAGATGTATATCCATCTGTAAGCACATACCACAGTGAGCGCAGGTCTGGTGTGCTGAGAATGATTGATGCAATTCTGGCGCCATTCATTGGTGGGTTGGAGTAAATGGGCCTGATGAGGATCTTAAGTTGAGACTCCACCCTCTTTGCCTCATCTGCATCCTTACACACCACAGTGAAGCCTCCTACACGCTCACCTGTGAATATTAACGCGCACTTTGAGTGTTTTGTGATTTACAGTGAAACTGACCAACTCATGTCTGTGAAACAGGAAAACTGTGTCCATCTGCTAAACTGGGTGATTTAACTCTTTTAGTCAAGTACAGTTGGAACATGAAAGGCAAAAGACGTAAAAGGCTTAAAATCCAAACTCACAAAACATAATGATGAAGAAAGTCAAGGTCAAAGCATAAAGAACTCACTACATCTTTATATGTAAATAGTAATAACAACTTGAACAATTATTAATTAGGTTTAAGGCATATTCTGAGTTAACATCAAATAAGTGAAACGTGACAAATTTGTCTCACATTATTTCATGTTTCACCAACTTGCCACAAGGTAGTGGTAAAACACAACATAAAATTCATTGTATCAGTCACTATGTACAGTTTTCATTCACTGACAGTCACATTCAGACTTGCACTAGGTCATTTTGACTTCTATAAATTAACCTCCAACTTTAACATATGTACAGTAGAGCACATGAATTCTTTCTAATCATTTTTAAAATGAACTCTCATTTCTTTAGACTCTGCAGTTTGGCCAAAATTGTATTATCATAAATGACCAGATTCTCGAATGAGCAGACCCTGTCCAGTGCTTACCAGTAGAAATTCTTGTTTTTATCTCATGTCTGTGCAGTTATCTGTAGGTCTGCTTGACTAATATTTATTTAAGAAGAGCTTGTACTGAATTCTGACTGACCATAGAGACCCATGTTCTTGGCGAAGGACTGGGACAGCAGGATGTTGTGGCCCTGCTCGATGAAGTAGCGCACTGCCCAAGCATCGCGGTCAATGTCTCCACTTGCAAAGCCCTGATAGGCCATGTCAAAGAACACGAGCAGGTTCCTTTTCTAAAAGGTGCAAAGGAGGTCACGGGAGAGAGACATAGACAGAGACAAGCAGTTGATAATGCTTCAAGTGATAAGAGCCAGATAAAGTACATTACTTATCAACTGTGGCTTTTGAACTGTCAACATCTGATTTTGAGGTCAAAAGAAAATGACATTTTATTCACATAAAAGAGCAAACATTTTACAGAGCTTTACTGAGATGACACATACTAACCTTCACAATGTCAGAAATCTCCTTCCACTGCTCAGGCCTGGGGTCCACACCAGTGGGGTTGTGGGCGCAAGCATGCAACAAGATCACACTCTGCTCTGGGATTTTCTGTGACATAAAACCAAAGGTTTGGATTAGTCGGCCTACATGTTATACATCCATGCATAGTGCAGACTCTGCAGCACCAGCTTCCTGGCATCACCGATTAATCTACATTACTGACTCTACTTTTTACACAAGAAAAGCATTCTTCTGGATGTCAACCAAGTTCATTCAAAATATTTTGGTTATAAACAAAACTGGAGGCAAAAACATAAAGTTCTTCCTGGTGGCTGTTACATAAACATAAAAACACACACCAGAGACTGGGAGGTGCTGTGGGGGGG
>JBBMOC010000043.1:28803-234340 GCA_037975185.1 Centropyge bicolor
GGGGGGGGGGGGGGGGGGAAGCTCTCACAGCCCAACCTTGATAGTCAATTCATTAAAGTGAAAACTAACCATAATTCTAGACACAAACATAGCAAAATACTCGGTGACTACGTTTTGAATCAGAACACTAAAAGACAGCGAAGTGAATTTACGCGGCAAAATATTTTCCCTGTAAGGATCAGTCCAACACTCAGACAAAATGCTAAAGGGCTGATTATTGGAAAATAACATCTGAAAATGTGTCTTATCATCTTCACACATATCTCATGCCCCTCCCAGCTAGTCCATCATTAATCTCTTACAGAGATGTCTTCGACAGCTCCTTTGAAGTCAAAGCCACAGGTGGAGGGGTCGTAGTATCTGTATGCTTTTAGCTGCATGCCAGCATCTCTGAAGATGGGTGTGTGGTTTCCCCAGGATGGTTTGGGCAGGTACACATCACGTGGACCTCCGTGGAATCGAGACTGCAGAGACAAAGGAAAGGCCTGGTGAGATAACCAGCTTGACTTAAGTGTTTGTTTGTACAAAGTGACCAATATGAGAGGACCTCACCAAAAAGTTGGCTCCAATGCGCAGAGATCCAGTTCCTGAGATGGTTTGGACAGTGATGTTCTGTTGGGAGAAGAGAACTGCTGCACTGACTTGGGCTGTCAGAACTGTTTTAAACTTCATTCATTTTGGATTCATTAACATGACCCAACTTACCCTGCCACTCTTCAAGACCTCATTATCATCACCAAGAGCAAGTTGGGCACAGGCCTTGGTGAACTCTCCCAAACCACCGATACCAAGGTACTCCTTATCCAGCTGTTTGGCTGCAATAATAGCCTCTGCCTAGAAGGAAAGTGTGAAAATCAAATGGTTTAAAACACAACTTATGACTAGTAATCTCCTGCTTTGTACACAACACATCTATGATTAAGTTTACATTTTGTTGACATAGCTCAAATGCACAAACACTTTCTCATGGTGATAAAGCAGAAATTCTCTTAATTATTAACAAAACAAAATGCTGACATTCCATGGGGCTACAACTGCAACTGCAACTTTTAACCCTTAGTAAGTAACTGGTGAAAATGTAAACCATCCAACTCCATCAATGATCCATCCATTTTTTAAAGACTTATTTAAACAAGTGAAAAAGTGAAAATGTGAAAAAAGTAGTGGCTTCACTGGGGGGCATGGTGACAGTTCTACCTTGCGGACACAGCTGAGCACGAAGGGCTTGCCCTGGTCATCCCTGTAGGCTCCCACTCCCAGGTTCATCTTCTTGGGGTTGGAGTCCCGCTTGAAGGCCTCGGACACCCCCAGGATGGGATCGGGGGGGCCCATCTGCAGGCTACTCCACCATGAGCTGCAAAGACATCAAGTCAGGTGAATACTGATGTGAATGGGATGGCAAACAGTGAAGAGAGCCTAGAGTTCACTGAGGTGAGTTCATCTGTGTGTGCTGTAACTGAAAACATTTATTTCACTCATTAAGAGAAAAAAATAATGATTCCTTCCAAGATCAAGAAATGCACCGCATCCTAAGTTTTCATGGCCTTATGCGACATGTGTCACACTAATGTGATAGCCAAATTAGCCATGCTCCTCCTGTAACACGCTGTGGACCTAATGCTCCAGATTAACTCCTCATGTGACCTGAGGATACCACACTGATGTAGAAACACAAGAACCACACAAGTTTCATGAAACATTATAATCCATTGAGAAGGTCCAGAGTTCAAAACCAAGAGCTAATCTGTGTGTGTGTGTGTCTAAAAACACACAGTTGTTCACTTTATAAGTATTCCCACCATAATAATTACCAACTACAGGATTCAATTCAATAGTAAGAAATAGAATCGTAAGAAAGATATAAATATAGTATATCAATCAAAAAAAGACTTTTGAATAGATGCAAGACTTTTAGATTATTTTAAGGACATAAGGTAATATATTATCATTGCGGTCTTTGAACGGTCTCAAAACTTCTTGTGTTTTACATGCTGCTCTCCACTACAAAGTTCATTAAAAGCTGAGGAATTTATTTATTTATTCACCATCATCCACTGATCTGCGAAACAGAAATATCCTTTGTAAGAATAATGAGGTAACACTAGCACACAAAGTGAGTGAAGGCATGAGCAAAACACCATTAAGGTAGCAGATGTAAGCTACATATCAAATGTTAAAAGGTCATGCACGCTGACCTTTTGACATCAGCCTGAGACAGTGTCCAGCTTATTATACACACAACAGTATGGTAGGCTCTGTAAATGTATCACATACACTTTAGACTGGCTAGTTACAACATACTACAACAAAACACACACCAGGCTTTTTATGAAGTAACACTGTCCACTCCAGTTTCAACTGGGATGACTCCATCTCTGTAATACATCTATCTATGATAAAATACCATACCTAAAAAAAAATAGTTTCTAGAACAAATGAAACTTGATGTAAGTGGTAAAGGAATGGATCTCAAAAAACCATTCAAAACAAAAAAGGAACATCAACACAGATGTTTCAATTAGTGTCACTCTCAGTGTGTCATCCAGGAAAACATTAGCTGAGTCATCTGTGCGTGATGCATTAAAAAAAATAAAATAAAACAGCATCATGTAAAATCTACAGTCGATACCACACCAACAAAACAAAGATGAATATTGTGATTATCTCTACAAACATGAATTAAGGAGTACATTATTCAGCAGCAGATAAGATTTTAAAAAAAATTTCAGACACGTCAATAAATATATAGTGGATAAAGATTAAGACCTATATACAAGAGTGTTAAAAGTACAAAATTCAACTGCAAATTGAAAAATAAACTTTGGTAGATTACTCAATAACATTAATGTGTCGAAGTCCATTAAAATCAGTGCATTGTTGACTGGATAATTTGGCTACTATGTCAAAATAGATTTTTACTAATATAATAATCATGTGTCACAGTAACCTTTTGTACTTCATATGAATGACTGAAATACATCCCGTCACACAGCTGATAAATGAGGGTTGTTGCCTGTTGCAACCTTCACTGCACAGCTACTTGCATATTGTCTCAAGTTTCTTCTACTTTGTAAACCCTCTAAACTCTGCAGCTAAATTTAGGACTGAACACTTTGTAAAGGGCAATGGTCTCCGATCCCCTACCACTGGTTTATCAAGGATGACACTTGGTTTATTAAATAGTGACAACAAACATAGTTGTTGTATGAAACTCAAGTGGTCTGAAGTAGTTGGAAAAAAAAGGCATGTGCTTGGTCCAGACTTGCAGTTGTTTCCCTAAATACAATGGGAAGTTTGATCCTGAAATGCTGACACTACAAGCATTGGATGACACAAGTAAAGCAATACTTTACAATGCAATGCAATAAAATACAACAGCCTCAAGTACAAACAAACAAAAAAAACATATAAAGTCCAGACTGTGTCATCATCATCATTGTGTCATGTTATCATATTACTTCCGCTGTATTTTGATTGATGTGATTGTAATCACAACTATGCTATATACTTCTGAAGTTTAAGATTAAATAAGATTTCTTTATTTTCATTGAACAAGTACAGTAACATGCTACACAGTATGCAGCTAACTGAGAGTAGATTTAACAAAGACTGCATGTCTGTGCAAAATGCAAACAGAAGAGGTTGTGAGGTTTTTTTTTCAAATATTATTTTATTTTATTATGCAGTCTACTATGTAGTTTTGTACAGTTGTGTGTCACACAAAAGTGCTGCATACAGAAACAGGCATTTGAGCTCAAGTGGTCTCAGTGTGCATGTACACAGAGTCTTTGAACTTCAGCATTTACATAAACATCACAGTGACTGACAAGTTATCAGTGATCAATAGACCAAAGGCCTTTTTGGCCAGCTTCAGGGCAGGACTGCTGGGTGCTCCTTCTCCACCAATCCTAAACAAGGATCTAACATTAAATAAAAAGGTCTGATCGCAGGTGGGGGAAGGCCTTATATTGATCTATTCATTCTTTGAAACCACACCAATGTGCTTGAACATGAGACAACAAGATGAGACAGAAGCAGAAACACTGGAACACACCCACAGAGAAATATGATCGCAAATGAAACCCACAGACACAGGAGGACACAGAAGCTGAACAAAGAAACAGACACACGTACAAATCCCCTGATGAGACTGTCTACATTTACAACTGATATATATGAAAATATTGAAGCTAATTAAAGGGTAGCAGGAGATCTAAATGTATTTGTCCTCCAAGCAGACCTGAAAGGACACCGGTGCATCTCAGCTTCACCGCTAAGAAATTAACCAATCAGCGGTCAAAGGCGGAACACGATAGCCAATCAGCTCGCACGACTTCACCAACTACGACAAGTCGCTTAGCTCAAACTGTGCGTGGGATTTGACAGCGAGGCAATCGCGATCGTATAAATCCTTTGCAATGTTAAAAAATAAAACTGTGGCACTTTACACAACACATCACGTTGAACAAGGTATTTAAAACGAACCAAACCGAGCTGGGCTTTTATTTCCCCGTGCACTCCAGTTGTCCCGGACCTGTTTGAGATGAAACACCAACGTGACTTTCATCAGTAACGCGCTTTACTGACAGCAACACAAAAGTTGACCTCGGAGGCCAATTTAGTGTAAATGTGAGAGGATGTCTCACACAAGAGGTGTTGGCCTATGAGGTTATCGGGTCATAACCATGGAGGTAGCTGCGCTCTCGCTACAGGAGCGAACTTCACACAGCACATCGGGCCTATTGAAACTATTTGACCCCTGTCGGTGTTAGCTAGCCAGCAAGTGTGGCTAATGTAACTACACAGCAGCGAAGCTTTAATCTAAGTTTGATGGCTGACAATAACTCTTAACGTTAACCTTTAAATGGCGGCTAGTGTGCAGGTTAAGCTAACTGTAAAATTAAGGTGAGTCACACCGTTAGATCACCGGCAACTGTCTCTAAACGTCTGTTAGATTTCAGGTTATTGCTGCTGTTTACCTGTTGCGGGTGGACAGAACTCCCAGGGACGGAGTAATGTTCCCCAGACAGGAGATCACCTTGTTGGATTTGAGCAGGGCCATCGTTGCAGTGCGCTTGAGAGCAGAGCCTCGCGGGATGTGTGGACGGATGTGAAGGACAGGAACGACCAAGACGTCACGCTGCAAAAGCGTCATGACGTCAGAGCAGCAAACGCACGGTACAAATGGTACAAAAAGCAAAAAAGTCACACACACATAACTCCAATACAACCTTTGTATTTTAAATGTTCGTGGGGCAATAAATATCAACAGGAAGAGAGTAATTTAAATCCTTAAGTTTAGCAAAAATAGCAACATCACCCTGCAGAAATACTCTGCCACAATTAAAACCCATGCGTTCAAACTTTATTTAAGTAAAAGTACAAATGTATCTAGTAGAATGAAAATATGCTTAAAGTACCAAAATGCCCAGTTCAGAAAAATATATATGACATTATTGGATTCTAATCATTGATCATGATAATGTATATATATTCCTTTAATATTGCAGTTGGTAAAGGCGGGGTGACTTTTAATTACTTTGCTGTGTAGCTTAATCAATAATGATACACATTTTTGCTGATAGCATTTTGTATTAATAGTCTGAATCTGCAAAGTAACTCATTACTGCATTTATTAAATAAGTATAAAAGAGTAAAAAGTCCAATATTTCCCTATATGGAATATAACAAAAAATGGAATTACTCAAAGAAAGTAACAAGTAACAAGTATCTACAAATTATACTTTACTTGAGTAAAATATACTTAGTTATTTCCACCACTAAAAGAGTGTATGGAGATACCGTTCATAGTCAAAGATCCCAACCATCATCACATGCTGAATGTCCAAAGCACATACAAAATAGAGAAGCACAGAGTAAAGTCACAGAAGAGAAAATAATCAACAAATCTACAAAAGAATATGAAAATATCTTCAAGCCAATTCCAACACACAAGGGTCAAGTTGGAAAACAGTAAGGGTTTCAAAATATACCATAAATAAATGTGGAGTGAAAAAAAGTGGACTTGTTTTACAATATTCTGTAATTTATTTCTGAAATCTGTAAAATATATCTAAATTGGAACTAAATAAACAAGCCATTATAGTGTGAAAGTTAATCAAATGTCAGATGAAACTGAACGTCCTGCACAGAAAAACTGTGTTTTTATCAAGTCTGGCACTGGTCTTTTTAATGATCTCAGTAATGTTTATCAGCTTGTCTATAAACTCAACTTTTATGGTCATGGTTATCTTTTTTATGGGATACTTGATTACAGAAACGATGCCCTTCCTTGACAATAGCATTTTGTAGTTACTTGAATAGTCCACCCGAGGGCAGTGTCACACAATATTTACTGCATCATCTTTTGAGCTGCAGCTGCTTTTATAGTTGCTCCATACATGTTTTTGAGTAAAGGGTAAGATGAACTATCATTATTACTTACTTACTTACAATATTCGCACTGATACCTCCATCCTTCCTCCAGACTTCCCCTACACAGCTGACAAATCATTGCATTATTTGTTACCTGATTAGTTGATGAATCATTTCGATTTTTAAAAAACACTGTCGCCTTCCAGTATTGTTAAATATTCTTATTAGTATTCTTTTTTTTTTATCCTTCTAATCACTCAATGTGATGTGTATGTGTGTATTTGCCTGATGCAACTGCAAAGGTGTTGCAATAAATAAAGATGTCAGTCATGCTCTCAGTTTCAGAATTTGCAACCTCTCTGTCTGTCTGTCAGTATGTCCAGAAGGAACAGAGACCTGGAAGAACATCACACAACAGAATCTGCAAGTGCATGAAATATTCTCTTCTGCAACCAGACAGACAACTCGGATTTCTTTCCACATGTACTTGGATTACATGTGGGTACGAATATTTCCAACAAATCCATCATGTCAGAGAGAGCCCTCATAAACACATGCAATGTTCAAAAACTGTCGAGGCAAAATACAATGGTGCTTTCACAGTGTCCATTGTTTATTCATAGCATTTTCAGCAATATGCAGTGGTTTGATCTTTGGTTTGTTTTTTTTTTGTTTTTTTAATTATAGAATCTACCTATATGGTTTTGCATCTCACTGTTTGTATGTGTGTTTTCCCAGAACAAAGCAAAAATCATCATAGAGATTTATTCTTCAACCACTTTGTGGAAACTGATGACAATATAATAGAAAATGATTATGGAGGTGAGGAGCAAAAGGAGAAGAGCTGAAAGAAGCTTTAAATTGAACGAGCAGCAGAAAAAGAATAATGGAAAAACTGATAAGAGAGGAGTGTAAAAAATTAAAATATATAATCAATAAATCTACCACCTCCTATTTGGCCTGTTGTTTACATGACGTGTGATTATCATGCTTGCAGTCCCCGTGAGGTTGTGGGTTACAGTAATAGGTTGTGTGACATTCTGGTTGCTGTAATGATAAAAGGATGTGAAGCAGTGGTAGTGAACCATTAGAATTAGATTTTATTTCATAAATCCCTTACAGTAATAATACTTGACACAATGTGGGCTCCATTCTACAAGAGTGTCCTGTTTACTGTCCCTCACTGTGGCTCACAAGATCCAGTTCACTTTGTTTTGGATAGAAGCTTTCAAATACATTTAGTAGCCATATTTTTATTTAAGATATTTGATTTTCTCACATCATTTGTTTTGGTTTAGTTTTCATTGCAGTTTGATTGTTTTTATGTATTTTCACTATATGCTGCCATCATATGTCAAGTTGCAACGATTCTGTCTGTGAAAGACAAAAGAATGAAATTATGTCGTACAATTATAGAAAGAATGAATATACCAAAATGTCAAGAAAAATCATCATATATGCAAAACAGTAATCACTGAGCTTAAAAACTGTCCCTCTTCTTGCTTGTAATGTCTCTGATTCCTTCGAAGGCTTTGAGAGCTTCTCTGGTTCAGCCTCCAGTGTTTGATGTGTGTATGCTTGTATTTTATGACTGAGAGAACATCCAGTGCATGTGTACGTGAATTAACAGGAATTATGAATTCACAATAATGGTACAACGGAGAAATTAGGGTAATGTTTATGCTAAAGTGAATGTCCTCATAAGTCATGTTTTTTTCAGTGAGTACAGCCATATAGTGAACAAGAATGTCTCTGGGGCTAAAACCTGTGATACTTGACAGTGATCTGAGGATTAATATTGAAGATCCTGCACATCCACAGTGAACCCACACAGGTTTTTCTAACTTGTCACAGTAGGACAATCACAAAGCAATAACATGAATGATTCCTCTGTTGTGTTCAAGGGTCCTAGAGAGTGTGGCAGTGAGCCAGCATGTACGATACCTCAAATGGAAGTCATTCATTTTATTATTTACTCCTCTGCTTCCTTTACTGTGACATGTCAAAATGTATTCAGTGAAAAAGCACCACTGACATGTCCCTCTTTTACCTTTGTTGTATCATTTAGGGCAAGAAGTAATTCGTTTTTATCATTGTGTTTATAAGAAAGACTTCAGTGACCTCATGTAATTCCCAGCATTGATCCAGTTGACTCAGTCTGAGCAGAGGTCCAGTCAGTTAGAATAAGTTAACACACGTGAGGGTGTGCAGGGCCTTTAGCAACATTGTTGAGTGTTAACATGCAAATGCACTTCTGTGTTATCATGCACTTGAGTGCCACCAAGCTATCAAAACAAATGTTGTTTTACTTAGAGACTCATAAATTAAGAATTATTGTGTGTCTATATAGCACCAAACATTTGATGCAACTTGAAAATGGAATCCCACATAAACTGGATATGTATTTGCGGGTTGAGTTTGAAAGCTGTGATATGATTTCTGTGGTATGTACGCCTAAAGAAAAGGAGGAAAACAAACATTGTTTGTCATAAGAGACACACAATTAGAGAAGATCCAAAAATATCTCTGAGTTGTTGCACAGATTTTCTAGGGCAACAGAAATCTCTGAAACAACATTCATATCTAAGAAAACTGAACGGTGACTAAAAACATTATTATTACGTAAAATTTTGCAACCATCATAAAAAGGCCTAAATTACTTTAATCTGACAGAGCGCATAGTTTGATGTGTTCAATAGCAGTTAAGGATGCTGATTAAATTAAAAATAATAATAATAACTAGCATCTTATGATTCATATGCATGTGTTAGTGTGTGTGTGTGTGTGTGTGTGTGTGTGTGTGTGTACAGCTGGGTAAATAACAGAGGGAATCTCGTCTGTCTGTTTCACTCGCTTGTCTCGTTCCTCTCACTGAGTGGGACTGATGTGTGTGAAGGAATCAGAGTGGATATAACCCTTGTTTTCCTTGTTGTCAGCAGTTAACAGCTTGAACTACAGAGCAGACTTATGCTGTGTGCCCTTGTGTGTTTCTGTGCATATATTTCTATGCCCACAAGTGTGTATAACATTGAAATCTGGCTGAAGGAGGTGAACACTATTGTTTTTGTGTGTGACTGTGTGTCACAGTGGTGGTGTGTGTGAAGGGGTGTGTTTTAAAGATAGTGAGTTTAATTAAAGATGAAAGAGCTGATTATTTATTGATGGAAGGTAGACTGTTCCATATTGCTGGAATATGGGGGTGTGTTGACTCTCTTTCCTATAGAAAGAAAAGTTAAATGGCAAATTTCTAGTCTGAACAAGAACATGAACGAACTGTTTGTAATTTCAGTTAATAATGAATGTTACATAATACATAATCTATAATAAAGCTATGTTGTCATATCATCATCAGGACAACACTGGAGAATATGTATGGTCTGCTGAGGTGCAGAGCCTCAGGTACAGTTGGATGAAAAAGAGACATTTCAATTATTTAAAAGTGCAAATCTTGGGCTGCCATTTTGTGTTTTCTCATGCTGTGTTTTGGCAGATTTGTGTAGCTCACGTCATCTCAAAGTGCCACAGAGGCTTCCGAGAATCTCCACTATGAAAAATGGAGCAGCACAAGCTTTTTCGACATCACACTCTCTGTTACCAGATTAGAAAGGATGGTGCACTCTGGAGGAAACACTCTTGCCCTGGGCATCTGTACCGAAGCTGTAATCTTCACTGGAACCACACAACTCTCAGAGAAGGGGGAAATTATTTTCTTGTACACAGCACTGAGAGAGAAGACTAAACAGGCCTCTCACGGTTGAGGCAGTGACACAGTTGAAGTGATATCTGAGGCATAACCGAACATCACTTAGATGAAAATATGAGTTTTTAATGCAAGTGAATAATTGGGACAAGAGTCGTCGTGGTATATTTATTCATTCTCTCAGTAATATCTTTAATATATCTTTAATAGAACAGTACAAGCCTCATCAAACAAAACAGGATAATGTTAAATTAAATAGAAATAAATAAAACAAATGAACAGATGCTAAAGAACAGAAGTATTAATTAATGGTTAATACTATTAATAAAAACTTCTATGATTGATAAGTATTGCAAATTCATTGGGAGGAGAACATATGAGACGAATGTAAAAAATACAAATGCATGTTAAAAATGGGAAGTCAAATAAGTAGGCTAGATGCACAATATATTCCTGTAGTCATTGCTATGGCTATCTCACTATAGAGCTGCATGTAAAGTTCAAAAAAAGAAAAGTGGGGTTCGAAGCTAAAACAGCAGGGCCAGCGGTACACTTTTATTTTCACTCTAAGTGGTGTAGCAAGGTTAAGGGTCACACATGCACCAGGTTACATCAGGAGGTAGGAAGGAGGAGACGGTGGAGGGAAGGGGACAGAGGATGGCAGGGTCCCAGGCAGGGAGGTCACAGCGTGGAGTCCCGGCAGAGGACGATCTCCAGCTCAGTGCGGTACAGCTTCCCTCCGTCAGACAGAGCCATGATGCTCTTCTTGTACCCCACCAGTCCTGTTGAGTCCACGTCCTGCATGAATCGACACAGACAATCAACATCCACAAGGTGGTCTGTGGGCGGTGCAGATATACTGTACACTGCAGAGGCATCTCAGCCAGCTATCAGTTCTATATTTGGCAAGTAGAAAAGTAACCTGAACCGATCAATCAATATGCTAACTATTCATTACCATTTTGTTCTTGTCACAGAGGTCCTTCAGCAAAGCATCCAGCTCCTGCTCGTCAATATACCCATTACCATCCTGGTGAAAGACAACATGAGAGGTCAGACTTATACAGCAGAAATAAAAGCATCTAATGTACAAGCAAGAACCAGAGTCTGCAGCAGCCCTTTGAGGCCGTAATCAGGCAAAGTGTTCAGCAGATATAATGTTTATCATGTTTGCTATCTTAGTTTTGTGTGTTCATTCATTTGCTAAGCAGCACCAAATATGAAATCCAGCTGAGTTGTGCAGGTCATAAAGAAAGAGGCGGATAATTGAAGAATCGAAGTGAAAGCAATGCTTGATAAAATGTCAGAGGATCACCGAAATTCATTAAGATACATCCTCTGGTGAGCATGAACATCTGTAGAAAATTCCATAACAGTCCATCAAATGGTTATTAAAGCATTGGACCGACTGACAATATCCCTAGAGCTGCTAGCACGGCTACAAACTGAGCTTTCATCAAATACTTGTTGAAGTGTCATTAAGTGGAAAGATGCAATCAATCTAAAGCCATATGTGCATAAATAAGAGTCAGTGAGTAATCAGCCATATACAGTCTCATAGGAAATATGGAAATGTTCTTTTCAAGTCATGGCATACACAAACACAAAGACAAACATGCTCTCACCTTATCATAGAAGGTAAAGAGGGAGTCAAACTCTTTCACTGTGAGTCTGATGCCCTGCGTGTAAGAAAGAGAGAGAGGGGAGGGAGAGAAAATTATTAGAAACTGAAGGATATTTCTAGAGAGCGGTAAAAGCCCCACCAGATCCAGAACCGATATTAATCCATGCAGATTATGATAACTGGGACTAGAGTTGAGTTAATCCTGATCAGACAGACTAATCCTCTGTCAGAAAGGAATTGTTGATCTGCTCTCTCAAGCCAGTGTGTATGTATGGGAACGTACAGAGCGTGGCAAAATACATGTAGGAGATATATGTAGATTAATGTTGTCACTGTGAATCGAATGTTGAAGCATCAAAATGGTTTATATAGTGGCTCTGTATTCCCTCTTTAATGTCTTCCAGCTAAGAATAAACTATGTAATAAGACAAGCTATTTTCATTTCAAGATGCAAGTTAAAGTCCAGGATTTAAAAAAAAAAAAACATAGGTCTTCATATTTTTTTACTTCAATTATTAAAATGATTTAATAAAACATAAAACCTCCCAAATACATAAGAGGAGTCTATCATGTTTTATAAGAAATGTCATGCTGTAATATTTAAATCCTGCAGGACTTAACGTAAGTGAACATGCATTCGTGTCAATGACCCATATGTCCATTCAGCACTTTGATGAGAAATAATCCTCTTGTAGTGAATCCAATAATGTTGAATTGTACTATTCTGTCTCTGCAACACCAGAGTTACAGGACTTAATTCTTAAGTTACTACAGAAGTTGCAATTTCATGCCAAAAATCAATTTGAGTGTAATCTTACCTCGAACTTCAGCAAGAAGTTTTCCTGGACTGGCAAAAGCCTGCGGTAAAACAAGAAAGATTTTTTAAAAATCTTGTTAGCATCCTTTAAGAGAGGTTTACAACTTCACATACAGACACATAAAACTGGAGCTGCACTCACCTCGCCATCTCAGAGAGGCCCAGCTTACCGTCTCCATTAAGATCAAACATCCTCAGCTGCACAGAAAGAAGATTAACAGAGAATTTATCTGAGAATCAAACACAAGGTCAAACAGATGGACACAAGGTCATCAAACACCTTCATGCACAGTCCCACGCATGCACATTACATGCTAAACATATCCATTCAAGAAAGAGTAGATGGCAGCAGCTGATTGTGTTGAGACCACAGAAAGTGATGTGTCAGCACTACGGGTTAGCTGGAGGCTGAAACTGGATATTGATGCTGTTCAGTACATTAAAATTCAAGCCTTGGGGGATGCTATTTCAGGTACATTACATAGAAATGTAGTAGTAAGTGCTACATTGTGAGCATATGTGATGTAGTCCTGTATATGTTAAGCAAAAACGAAAGGCTGTTCATATTAATTCTTAGTATCAACATATACACCATCATCTATATGTAATACAATAGATTTTTTAAATGGCATTGAGTCTAATAGGTGCAGTGTAGGCATCACTGTAATATAAGTATGGATAATCAGATAAAAAACTTTTCTACTGTGACGTTTTGATTCGCTCAGTTATAATTTTGAGCTTGTCAAAGCAAAGTGAAGGGAAACACATATTCTGTGCCTCACAATACTCACAATTGTTTGTGTGTACTCTTTGAGCTTCTTATCATCGTAGTTTCTGTTCGCCTTCTTCAGCAGGTCTGAGAGGAAACCCTGAAGGAGAGGAAAACTCCCCCAGTAAGCAGTTATAGTGAAAATGAATGGTGTAAATGTACAGAGCTCAGGATGTAAGTGTTTGTTTTCAAAGGTGTGTTCTGTGTTGTGAAAGTGAGATATATTTTAATGGAGAACACACATGTGAAGGTTTAGAGTAGAGACATTAACACCAATTATATCACTAGTCTGACACTGAAGCTAATCATCATCTCAAACAAGGTCTTGTTTGTGTAAAGTGATTGCAAAACATGCACATGTGCATTGTATTATTTTACACCCACAACTCATGACATAAAGAACAAATATGCATCAACAACACTTTACACAGATTTCTCTGTGTGTGCATGTTTTTGCACAGACAGAGGTCTAAACACAACTAGTAAACCTCTATGATGAGTGCTGGGCTGCTATCAGAGCAGATGTGCACATGATTCCACATTAATTAGCCTTATTGCAGATTTCGACATATTGTGTTTTACCTTCAGCTCATTTGACTCAATGTATCCACTCCGGTCAGAGTCATACTTCCGCCAGGCCTGCAGGAGAAGAGCGATGTTCTTTGAGTATCTCTCAGAAAACATGTGTGCTACAGTACAGATGAATTAAAATAAACACTTCTCCATTGCCTGATATACAGGGAAAAAACTGACTATGATAAAGAGACAGTCGTACCAGGGTGTCATCTGACACTGCAAATACAGAATTTGTCAAAGCCCTTATCAAAGATGGATATCTAAACCCCTCCAGCACTCTCTGCCTTTCCCCTGCAGAAAGCTGTGCTCAATTCATAATGTATGGCTGTCTGAGAATAGTTTTACCACACAGAGCAGCCTGAACATCACGTCGCCACTGAAAACCCTCCTCAACCCGGGACCCAGTACACCAAGTGTGTGTATGTGTGGGTTATTTTCAGTCCAAGTCAACCAGATGTTCGATGTTTTCTCTCTAATTATTTTAACACATGCAACTGAAGACAGTGAGAGGTTGCTGATGGTCTTCTACACTGATAAGGAAGTATGGGTCACGCATTACATATATGTGTATTAAAATATGTTTAACGGTTATTCCAGCTATCCTTGAGATTGGAGTTCACCTTGACTTTGACCATAATCTTAATTTTCTAATATAATAACAATTCATTTTGAGGCATTTTTAAAACATTTAAAAATAGGCACCAAACAGGCATCCTAACTTAGCAGAGAAGCAAAATGAATTACATGACAGCTGAATCTGTGTCCCAGAGGACGAGCCATGATGGCACTGATGACTTGAGGCATTTGTAAGGACATTTCACAACTCCACTGAAGTCAAGCTTTTAGCATCCATTGTGAAATCCAAGTTCTTTACCATCATCAAATTGAGACTGTTTTGATGAGTGTGAGGGCGGTGAACGACTCACATACACACAAACTTACAGCCATAAACCCAGCACTGGATCCCACAAACTCTCTAAAACAGAGCAGGAAGTTTTCCTCTGTGGGCAGAATCTGAGCCAACTACAGAGTGGAAGAGAAACAGAATGATTATTTTTCAGATATTTTACACTCATAAACACAGCAGATAATTAAACTGTAGGCTTTTTCTAAACAGTTGCTATATATTTTACAACGATTCTTACATAGTAGGTCAGGACATGTAACAAAGGCTGAAATCACGTCAGCTGTGTGTGTCTTAACCAATAGTTGACTGTAAGACGTTCTAGAAATAATTGTTTTCAACTCACCTCTGACATTTCAATTCTCCCATCAGCGTTCTTGTCAAAGTTGGCCATGAACTCCTTCATCTTTTCTTTGAACGCAGCATGTGAGGGATCCTGAAACCACATCAAATCGCAGATCAAAGAGACATATAATAATGGTCCGGTCCCCAAGAAATTGTGTTTATATCTCCTAATGTGCAACAGTATATCAGTTTTGTATGTAATGGAAGGCCATCAGGATTTCCATTTCCATTTCCTATCAGCAAAATGAGGAAAAGTTGTTAATTAACATATGTGCCCTCAAAGGTTGATACAGAATACTGAAAACATTCCCTCACAGTATATTTCATTTGTTTTCCCTCCTTATGATTAGGTCCCTACGGCACTCGGTGAACATTAGGGAAAGGTCACGTTGTGTGTCCACCATCTGCACTGGCCTCCTCAGCTAGATTGCAGTACATAAATGTGTCACTAAATAAAATATCCAATCCATGCAGCACTTGTACTTCATCCAAAACAAATTAGTAGTATATAAATGCAATTTCTAGGAGAGAGGGTTACCTAAGCAACTGTGTCTTTATTTTATTTTGTCAAATAATGGATTGAAGGTGGACTGAACAATATGTCATGTATGTCATGAAAAATGAGCACATGTTCATATGTGTCATCTACAGGAGTCACTCTGTCTAAATGTCAGTATGTAAGGATTCATGTGACACATCCAGCACACGCTCACCATGCCCGCTCCAGCTCCTCGTCTCGCAGTCTCCAGCTCTTTGAAGAAGTTCTCCAGCTCCTTCCCTTCGATGTAACCGTTTCCTGTGGAGCACCAGTGGAGCGAAATTAGTTTGGCACAAATGATGTTATGAAGCTTTTAAGTCCTTAAGATTAAAGGTCACTGGGGGTCTTTAAAGTTTTAGAAACCTCCAGCGCAGGTCCAGCCTCAAGTCCTTTGATTGGATCCAAGTAAGCAGTTTAAAAAAGCACTTACTTGGACTGTACACAGAATGTATACATGCTTACAGCACTTAAAACTGTCGTAGTAAATCAGAGTATTTCTTAGAGTATTTGGTTGGTTTTAGCCCTGAATTTGTACAAGTGCAAACACAATTCTAGGTCATCCATATTCTTGAGTGAGGTCTGGAACGACACTGGGATATAAGATTAACACGTGTTATATCGTCTCTGCACAAATGCAAACTTTTAATCAAAACCCCACTTTGATGAACTGAAGGCACGCCACACAAAAACAAGCTCATGTCTCAAGAATATTCTCCAGTCCCATCCACAGATATCAGTCCAAATTGGCATTTAGCAGTGACAAGGATTGTGGAGACACAGTGTTGTGCTGCAGCAAAAGAAAAAATAGAGTTCAATGCCGCTGGAGTGTAAACAGTATAATGAGTGTTTTCTTGCCTAAGAGAGTGAAAGTGGGCATTCAGATTGATGCTTATTGGGGCATTCTGTCCCTGTGTCTGGATTTGTACTCCTTATGCTGGGCACATGACCGGGGATGATTCAGTACAATAATTTACTCCACTGGTTTTTTCCTGTGAGTCATGGAGTAACATATAGGACATAACGCTCTCTTTTTAATCATAGGAATGAGTCCCATCTGCCTACAATCCGAGCAGGGATTGGGGGTTCGTACCTTTTATCAGACAAAAATAGACGTTAATAAAATTGTTATTTTAATTCAGACTAAAACACAGATGTACAGAATAAAATGCAGCGATTCACCCTGCCCCTCCCTTCATCTCTTAATCTCTTATCCTCTCATCTCTTCTCCTTTCTGATCATTTTCTCCCTCACCTCCCCCGCTTCCTCTCGTCTCCCTGCCCAGATTCATTTGCACGCTGTATTTTATGGGTGCTCCATGTCACCATCTGTGCTTTGGATGAGCTGCTGTTTTAGATATAAACAATCACTGTTGGAGCGCAAGGCTTTGAGTGTGCAGACAAAGAAAGACTCAGTATAACCAGAGTCATCTTCAACTGTGTCTGAGGGAAGATCTGGAATCAAGAAGTTCCATCAATACATTTATCATATCTGCATCTACAATAGCATTGATTGACTTATGGAGAATGAAAATGGATGGAGTTTGCTTAAGCAATGCAAATTTTAAATAAACCTTAATCAAAATCTGATTGGTGTAACCTTAACAGTTAATTAAGTGAACAAAACAACATGTGCACATATGGAAAAAATATTTAAAAATATAACAAACAACTACAATTAGCTCTGACTGGCTCATTATTTGTCTTTTATGAGCAGCAGAAAGCTTATCAAGACTGAGCCATTGCAGTTCTTTAAGCTAATGATATATATCTAAATGTTCACAATAATGATGTTAATATGCAGATGTTAGCAGATATATTGTTTACAGTTTTCAGCAAAGTCCACATTTTGATAACCCTAGCCAGATGGGGGCGCTAGATAAAATGTCAGGTGATCAAGAAAAATATTACAATTCACCCTGAACCTTGCATGATTTCAGGGCAATCCATCCAATAGTTGTCAAAATATGTCCATCAGAGCCACACATGTCCACCCCTTGGTGGCACTAGACAAAAAGTCAGGGGGTGACCAGGGTAAGTAGGATTCATCCTCTGGGAAACACGAATCTTTGTACCAAAGGTCATGGTAATCCATTCAATAGTGATGGCAATACTGCACCGAAATACCTGGACCAAAGTGATGGACTGACATTAAGCCTTTACAAGATTGTATGTTGTGGTGTCCTCATTATTATACAGACACTTACTAAGTTACTCAGATAATAATTTATTTGTGTCTTCCTTAAGGGGGTTGAGTCAGCTGCCTAATAAAAAATCACATTAATTCAAAACTATTTTCCAATATTTACACCAAACTACCATAAAGATATTTTCTCTACCTTGTGACTAAGCAGCTCAGCAGCACTCAGTTTTACCTAAAGCAGTAATTATCTTACTGCGTGCTGCATCTGTTTTGCTTGGCTGGGTGTGCAGAGTGAGGTTCAGCTGGATCAAGTGTGACAAAATGCAGCCAAGAAGGGAAACACATTGTGCGTAACAGTGTCAGCAGGGTGGTGGGCACCGCAGACCATGACCTGTACTCCACTATAGCAAACAGTGAGTATGGGTGTATCTGAATTTTGTCCTTCAATGACTCGGAAACACCAAAGCGAAAGAAGATATCTCTGAACAACAAATCTGATTCTGACCCAAAGTAACTCTGATTGAATGGTTTTAATCATGGTCATTTCTAATTTGCTAAAGTTTGTCTGAACAGGAACCTTGAGCTGAATTGTTTGCAAACCTGTTCACTTGATAAATGGCATTTTACTCCTATGGATTGTGCTGTTAAAGTCATCTAATACATTGCTGAAACAGATGATTCAATACAGTACAGGGTATCACAGGTGGGAAAAGCAAGAAACAAAGAATCTATGTTGAAGTATGAGTGTGTTCCAACCCTGGGACTTGTAATAAAGCCCTCATAAGTAACTGTGTTAGTTCACTGGGGCTCAGTGCCAGAGTTCAGCTGCAGTACAAATCTGAGCTGCCACATGGAGCATAACACTGCACGCTGCATACTGAGCAGATGCAGCACAACACATCTGAACACATTTTCAAATGCAGCCCAACTCCTGACCGCTCAGCGGCACCTCAATAAAACAATCCAACAGATTGTGCTGAAAAATATTGCTGACACACTCAAGTTTGAATACTTCACTCAGATGTTGGAAATCCTTCCGTCAAACTCTCACTTGTTCAATTTGTCCTAGTTTTCCCTGCAGCCAATAAGAAGTCCAGTCCAGTTAGTCACTGCTGTGTAGCAGCTGTGGCCAAGAAAAAAACCTGTCACTGCCATGATGCATTTGCCAAAAAAAGATCCATCACCAAGACGTCTCAAAAAATAGACCGGTTTTACAGCGAGTAGATGAAGACTCTCTGTGATGAAGTAAAACTTTATCCAGTCCAACATGTTTGCTGAGCACAGTGTTTATGTGTTAATGATGCTATTATATGCTTTAAAACATTTTGTCAAAATCAGGAGGGAGGTCTTCATGGTTCTGGGCTCCAAAAAGCAAACATATTCCTGTCACTTATGCAATTCATTTCATTATTCAGCTCATTTAGTTGGGGAAGTCATTAGCTCTGGTTCATTCACCCTCATCAACAGTGTGGTGCCCTAGAGCTGAACAGTTTACCCTGAACTCCTCCAGCGGATCTGCTCGAAGATGTCCATGTCTGAGCAACTGTGGATCAGTGAACCATTGATCACTTGGCTATTTACACCTCTTCCTGTTACAGTAAGACACATCTGTAGAAGACTTTGAACGTCTGATGTCTTTAAGATGGTGGCTAAATAGAATTCATGTCACATTAAACAATAAAATAGATCATTTGTCATTGACGTCCATATTTTTCTACGTTTTCTGATATGTCGTCCCCTTTTGGCAGGATATGATAATACATTTATAAGTAACTTTTAAAACCATTACAGTTACAAAAATGACTACTATGACTGTCTTCTTATCCATCACCACTATAGTCATGGTTAAAGTTCTGGAAACTGAGGCACAATAACTGCTTATATAGTTGCTCATTATTATTACAGTATTTGTGGGATAGTCTCATGCTGTCAGACTGATGAAAATAAATTATTAGGATATTGGACAGGGTTTCGAAAGGGTTTACCAACAGATGTCAGAGCTTTTTCTGAATGGCTTCGGAAATAATCCTTCAACTTGCAACATGAAAATCACTAAAGCTGCACTGGCTCATTGTGAGACGGAGACAAAGCTATGCTGTCTGATGTTCAGCTGCTGGGAGTACATTCAGACCTGAGACTGAAACTTCAGTCAATGTGACAGTTTGATGCTCTGAGGAGTCCAGATGAGCATCAGGCTGTGATTAAACATACTGAACCACTGAACCCAAGTGTACTTTTACTTTACTTGAGAACGTCTGCTTTTACGTTACTTCAGACTTCTTCTCTACTAGATGCAATCAATTTTTCACTCCACTACACATATGATGCAGTGTTATTAGAGCTGCAACTGAAGATTATTGTCATTAACAATTCATTTGTTGAGATTTTTAATTTGTCATTTAAATCAGTTAATCATTTGAAAAAACTTTACAAATGTCCCCAAAGCCCAAGTCGACACATTCAAATTGGTAGTCTTGCCCAACAAACAGTCACAAATCCAAAGATATTCAGTTTACTAAAATAGTAGATCAAGAAAATAATCAAATATTAACATCTGAGAAACTGGAGCAAATCGTTTTTGCTGTTTTTACTTTAAAAATTACGTAAACAAATAATTGATAATAAAATTGTTGACCAACTAACTAAGTTGCTTCCACTCAAAATGTTTTAGATGTAATTAAACAACAACATAAAATAGCTCAGTTCAGCTCCATCTGAACCAATTACATGGCAGCTTATATGTTAATGCATCGATGATAAAAGCCCATTACTTATATACATACGATACACATTACATTTCTACCTGTATAATGAGTACATTTATATACCTTTATATTAATAGTTACATATTACTATTTAATATAGCCTGAGTAAAATTTGTATGTGTAGCATTGGAAGCTGTAAAGGATCTAAACACCAGTGGCTAACACCAGCGCGCGCGCGCGCGCGCACACACACACACACACAAACACACACACACAACCACACACGTCCCACTAAGCTCTGAGTCAGAAGCTCCTCCCAGTAAACTCCAGTATAAAAGACCCTTCACTCTTGCATCCTCTCTCACCTTTTTCACTCTCCCTTCCCTCCCTCTGCTCTCTCTCTATCCCCCCATCCTTTCATCCCTCCCCCATCTCTCTCTCCTCTTTAACTCTCTCATTCTTCTTCTCTCTCAGCCCCCTCCACCTCTTCTCTCTCTTTTCCAGCCTCCTCTCCTCTCTATTATCTATTATCTATCTATTCCCGAATTTCCCCTATGGGGGATCAATAAAGAATTATCTTATCTTATCTTTTTATAACTTCACTTCAGTCTTATTTAATTTCTTCCATCATAGTTGGAAAAAACCTCTGTGGAGCATCTAACACATTGAAATCACAATGTAGTAACCTAAAGTACAACACAAATGATATAACAGGATATTATAGTGATATTATGGTACATAAGAGCAGTAAACAGTCATTACTGAGGTATTTTACTGCACAAATACAAGAAGAAAAATCAAGTAAATTTGAAGAATAAACACAGAATCATACTACATAAGTAATATGCATGCCAAATTAACTGGACTACAATATTTTCTTACAGTAATTATTGATATGTAATATTTTTCACTGGATTTTTTAAAGTCATATAATTAAATTCTCACTGAAAACTGTTAGAATAAAAACATGCATTTGTAAAAACACCACATTCCCCACAGTTGTATTTTTACCTCCTAACAAAAACAAATTGATCACTCCGTTAATTGCGCATCGCACAGACTCCTGTGCACACTGACCGTCTGCGTCAAAGTGTTTCCAGATGTCGATGAACTGCGCCGCGGTGAGCTCGGCCAGGTGCAGATGAGGCGGCTGCTGTGCTTCAGTGGCCATGTCTGCTGCTTCTCCCTACTTTGAGTCGAGGCTGCTAGTTGGAGGTAAACTTTTCCCGGTGTGCAGCTCCTTGCTTCTGTGGGCAGCTCCTCCTCAGTTCAGCCTTTTAAACCCCCCGCGGCGTGCGCGCTTCTCCTGCCCGCCACAAGGGGGCGCCTGCAGCGTTAAGAGACCCCTGCAGGAGACAAATTACAGGAGGAGGAGGAGGAGGAGGAGGAGGAAGACTCCTCTGGGCTTTGCATATGAGTTACCATTAACTGCTGTCCATGCCACTGGTTTGATAGCACCATCATTATACATCATCCAATCTTGCGTCTCCCACGAGGAGGGAGTTACATCAAACAACTTATCCTTCAGTGGGGCGCCCTGCTGGCTCCTCTGGATCTTGTGTGATCTGTGTCATCCCTGCTTCTTCTAACACTGAGAATTATCAAACAATGCCTGAATAAATTAAATACCCGATCCCTGGAGCCACAGCACCTCGGGAGGAGGGAAACAATGGAACTGTGCAGTGATGTGCATCTCATGCTCCAGCGAGGGCCACATTTTCCTCCTTCACTGTTTGCTGGTTTTTTTATTTTACCCGATCAGATGTCACTTACACCCACCTTCCATTATCTGCTTTTACTCTCACCTCCTCCCTCCCTTCAACCTTTCACACCCTCCATCATTCTTTCCTGGCCTGCAGAGGTCGGAGGGGCACTCAGTTTCCTTGGCCAATCGAACCCGCACTAAATCACCAACACCCCTTTTTGTTCATTCTGCAAAATGAACCCATACACTCCTCCTATCTTTTTTTCCCATCTTCCCCTCCTGCTGTGGCGCATCTCACTCCCTCACCCACAAGCTGGTGTGGATGGGTGCTATGGTTGGGGGGAGGGGATTCAGATGGAGACAACGCAGAAGTAGAAGAAGAACAAGAAGAAGACACTTTATCTCCTCCCTGCAGAGCTGCGTGCTGCTGATCAGAGAGAAATGTAGGAAACCAAGAACAGAGAGAGAGAGTTGGAGAGGGTAGATAATAAGTGTGTGCTTGTGTAGGATAAGTGCATATGTACAACTACTGTACGTGTATGTGGAAAAGGGAGGAAGGGAGGGAGGGAATAGACAGAGTGGGGGTGGGGGGTGGATATTTATAGGAATTCCCATCTTAAAGCCTAAAGTGTATGAATAATAATAACAGAATTTAGAGGAACTGTTTGCAAAGAGTCGGCTCTGTTGAAAGTGTTGGAGGTAAAGTGATGGGATGAATGATGGAGGTAGTATGCGTGGGATATGAGAACACCAGTGATGGATAAAAGGACAGAGATGTTAATGGACCTCTGATCATCTTTCAAATGGAAAAGTGTCATGTGGATGTGAACATGCACGCTTATGCACTTACACCGAGTACATATACATGCTGCACACACAGACACACATGTGCACATACACTCCTACAATGTGAATGTAGAACAGGTAGCCGATAAGGAGGCTCCTGTGTTTGAGCTTTGCATGCCAGTCATTATACATTTGCAGATTATGGATAATTATGCAATCCTGTTAATGCTGTATTAAATGTATAATCTGAAATTTATATCAGTTAAAAGTGGCTTAATATTGATAATTGACATGAAAAGGGAAAGCAGGATGAGGAATTGTTGCAGGCAGCCAGGTGTTTAAGAGGCTTTTCCGTTCACTTTGTTTTAATTTTCTGAAACGACTGCAACGACAATGTAGCATCTCTGGTGAATTATGCAGGATCAAGTGCACAAATCCTGCTTCAGCGTGGACTTAAAACGAACTGATTATTTAATAAAATAATAAACTGTGGTCAGAGTGTGGACATAGTATTCCTTGCTCTGGTGGCAAATTAAACTGAATGACCGCTGACTGAAATATATTGTCTTTTAAATATAGACAGTTAAATAAAGACTGCAGGTTGAAACTGTGGGTTAATGGTTATGAATGATTATTATTTCCTGCTTCTGTTCCACCACCACATCTGTCCTGCTTGAATCAATGAGAGCCATTTCTCCAGCACCTCCTTAAACACCTCTTATTAATAATGATACAATTTTTTTTCCAATTAACATTTGGAATGACTAAGGCACTTGCAAATGAAGGTAGTAAAAGATGTAAATCAAACTTTGGTGTTTCATTTTACCTCTTACACCTTTCCAAACTGCTCTGATTTTTCTTTTTCTTTTTACAAAATGCCCCAAAGTGATTAAATATGAAACATGAAACTGAATTTAAATTGTAGTCCAGACTTCAGTCAAAACAAAACTAAAGTGTTTAAGTCACTCAATATTTAATCAATGCTGACTGAAGAATCAATGTGCATCTTTGGCTGGACATGTCCATGTTTTAAATGAAAAATGAATTGGTCTTCCCTGTGTGAATATCAAAGCCATAGTTCTATAGTCTGGCATCCATTTTGCAATGACTAAAGCCTTGTGTTTTCACTGTCTCTAAAAATTAAAGCTGTTTTGTCGTGTTGTAACACAGCCTCCGAGGGCGAGCTCCTTATTCCTTTTCTCACAGACACTGACACTAATCCAAACAAAGAAACTTTTTGAAGAACTCCACACCAATCTGAACCTTTTGAGAAGCAAGAATAAGGCAAAATTTGCCAAAGGTTTTGTTTTATTTATTTTATGTTTCATTTTTGGAGGTATTGTGTGAATTTTGTATGATGAGACCTTTGTTCTCTGTTCAGAATTTGTAGGAAAAATATGAAACATCAGTGTCTTCTAACTAACATCAATGCATCAAATGCATCCATCTAACTGCCTTCCTTACTCTTTTCTGCTTATTCATAGTGAGAAAAAGTCAGTTGCTGATTAACATGAGAAGCTACAGACAGCTAGAAACACCAATGATGCAACATCCAGGATACTAAAACATTCAACAAAGTGAGACATGAAAAATACATCTCTCAAAGTATTCTTCTATTGGACACACTCATCTCTATCCACTGTGTCTGTGCGTGTGTTCATTTGGCAGGACAGCAGCTGCTTAATGAGCCCCTCGCTGAGGTTTGCGTGCAATGAGTAACCTTCAGCAGTCATGGTTGAATCTCTCTGTGCTGATATCTGATCAACCAACACTGCACGAACCAAAGGGATGACCCACCTGGCAAATTACACACACCTGACATGGTACAGAGAGACTGGACAGAGAGACAAAAATAAAAGTTTATAGAAAAGAGAGGTCGGAGGGTATGGATGAGGTGTGAGGGAAGTGATGCTAACAGCAGATTATAAACTGGAGATATTGACTCTTCCATTGGCACCTGTTGGGATAACAAAAGTTAGATCATAATCTTTCAAATGAGTTCAGTGAATCTGGTGATGAATATATTAATCTCCTTTATACAATCATGTGTTTGACAAAGTGTTGAACCTCTCTCCATCCTTGCTTGTGAACGACTGAGCCTTTCCAGGATGAACCTTTCATATCCAACCATGATACTATCACCTGTTACCAATGAACCTGTTTACCTGTGGAATGATCCAAACAGGTGTTTCTGGATCAGTCTAAAACTTTCACAGTCAATTGTTGCTCCTGTCCAAACTTGTTTGAAACGTGTTGCTGCCATTAAATTCAGAGTAAGCAGATATTTACAAAAAACAAAGAAGTTGATGAGTCAAACACTAAGTATGTTGTCTTTGTACTGTTTCGATTGAGTTTATGCCAAAAAGGATTAGTAAATGATCACATTCTGTTTTATTTATGTTTTATATAGCATCACTCAGTCTGCATAACTGTTTTGGAATCAGGGTTGTAGCATCACGCAACTACAACCTGAGCAGGGATCTGATCAAAATGTCTGACATGTGTGCAGGGGCCTTTAATGGAAAAGACCTTCTTGTGTCATGAGATACCAATGCAGAATGTATCATAGGCCTGGGTTGTGTAACAGGCTGATTATTAAAATCTCAGAAGATAATTGGTGTAATTTCAGCAGAATCGGCCACAGTGAGAACAATAAGGGGACTCGAACTGACAGTGATGACCAGGAAACTTAACGGTAATACAGAGCAGCCTAGAGACGAGTCATTGCCATGATGTTCATTCCCTTTAACACAGTCTTGTGTTGGTTAATTCCACTACAATGAAATAATACTGACCCAGACACGATGAGTGAGTGGCAGAATCAACTTCATGAGTGTTGGCTGGCAACCATTCATGCCTCCACACACCAGAGATAACTGCACTCTGATTGTTGCACGTACAACATGCCTGCACCTGGTGTTCACCACATACATCATAAGAGCACTGAAAAGCACATACAATTCAGCAGATAATCATTCTTCTGAATGGCCAGCAGGCTGTCCAATCAGGCCTCTGTGGATAACAACGCAGTGACCCATGTGGCTGTTTGTCTCATCCACCTGTCATCATTAGCTGTGCAGTCGTTCAGGAGAGGCATGTTAATGTGAACTCCAAACTCGAACTTCCACTTCTTCACTTTCCTCCATTGAGCCTCCTGCAGCTTCTCATCGTGCAGCCAATCAGATATCAGCTGATCCACATAGCTGAACATAATAAATTACACCGAAGTCCTCCTCATTGATGTGATGCCACTGAGACTGCACACATCCAAAACTGCATAATCACACGCTCAGACAAACAATAAATCTCAAATGTGCATATTGTTGGTAGGGATGAATATCACAGCGTGGGATTATTTGTGTGGAAGTGTGCATGTAGATTAAATTAGGCTTTGTGGCTTTGACTGCCAGAGACGTTTGCTTCAGCGTTAATACAGTTGAGCAGAAGTCAGAGTGGGAGTGTATGATTTGTTTAAATTAGAGTGACAGTGTGCCTCATCGCAGTAATCAGCCGATTCTATCAGCTGTACAATGTGGACTACAGTGCGATCATCAGAGATGCAAACTGTTGGTTGCCAAAGGCTGAAAACAGATAAAGCAGAATCCAATTTTCAGTGTATTTGGCAGATTCTATTGTGATTATTTCTCTGTAGAACACGGAAACAGATAAACACCTCACAATGAGAAAAGCAGCGTCATCATTTATTACACGCCATTTGTGCAGGCGGCAAATATGTAGGAAATAACATATAGAAAATAACAGCTCGACAAAACAGCGAGCATCACACTGAGGCGTGCTGCACTGATAGGAGCTGGACTCATACAATACAAAGCAAACATCACTATGCAATATTTCACAGATGAGATGAGAGTTAAGCTCGGCTGCCTGCTTAACGGTTAGGAAGAGAATGGCATTTCCCAGGACTGCTTGTCCCCTGCGCCGCCCTCCCTCCACGAGGAACAATTAAGATGCGGGACCTCCAGAGGGCACATTTCTCAACTGCAAAAACAACCCCACCACGAGTAATAATGTCACCTGAGACAAGAAGTGATTATTTGTCTTCATGATGCAACAGTGAGCCCTGCAGTGAGGCAGCAGCTTCATGGATCCGCAAAAAGACAAAAATGATAGGAATGAAAAGGTAGTTATGATCTGAAGTGAGTCAGAAAAGACTGGTGGGCCGACAGCTGTTTGAGTCAGGTTTAGAGAAACATTTGCACACACATTTTAAAGGAGCAATTTCACATTTTGGGAAGTGCACTTTTTCCCCTTTCTTAGAGAGTTAAACTGTTTAACTGTTTCCTCCACACTTATCATATGCCAATGGTATCAAGCTTGTCATTTCACTGCAAGGCAGAAATAAACATACAAATATTTACATAGGTTGTACACATTCTTTGAGACAGGTAAAAAAAAAAGAAAAAAAACAGTGCTTGTGTCACACATTCAGACTACCTGGGTTTTTCTTTACCTGCAGAGGCGTTCTATATGTGTCCCATTTCAACACATGCACTAGTGTCTTCTAGCTCTGGGTCGCACAGCTGTCCCTCTTGGGCATCGATAGAAACATGACAGTGCTGTGAGTCAAGCATGGTGATGAAAATAAACAGCTACATGCATGGTGGTACACATCTGAACAGTGTTGTGAGATGATGCAAGCTTGAAATATGACAGCTGGGGAAAAATGTGCTCCAGCTGTGTAGCTTTGTATTTTGGTAACACCAAAATCACCAGTTTGTGAACACACCCAATGATGCAAACACAGACTGGTACTGTTACTTAGAAAAAGTTTCATCCATGTGCAGGTCAAAAACAGAGATAAGCTCCAGGGTTAATGGTCATGTGTTGCATTATAGAGCCCTTTATAACCAATGCAAACTGAACTGTTGAAAGTGTTGATCAGAGTCAACAAGTAATGTGGATGTGGGTTATCATAAAGAAAGTGTCCGCAGGCGCAGCCCCGACCTGCATCCACCCCTCTTCATCATCTGTGTTTTTTGGAAGGAGACATATGAGTCTGTGCAGCCAAACATGGATCACACACAGAGCGAAAAGATGTCTGAGCATAGGAGCTCAGCGCTGTGATGAATCACAGTGAGCTGACAGGCCTCCATAAACAAATGCACTGGAGCGCAACAAGCACTCCCACACGCACATATTAAAGTACAGCATACATACCTGAGCAAGCATATCCTCAGATGGCTGTGTAGTGTGTGTGTGTGTATGTGTGCATATTGAATGCTAACAACAAGTGTCCCTGAGGCCTGATTTGTGCCCTCTGCCCCCACCTCTGTCCAGGCAATCCCTTTTGTTGAGTCAATTAAATTCATCGGGTGAACACAGGTCCATTGATGTGCCTTCAAGCAAAGAGTGAGAGACAGAGAGAAACACCAACGCCAGCTAATCTATCAGCCATGGATTGTGACTGATCAAACATACTGTAGAAGAGAAATAACAGTCACTGAAATCAGTCCCTGATTACAAGCATTGAAATAATTAATCAAATTAAACTCGAATGCATGCGGCCCATATGGGACATAATCTCGCTGCCAATCCATAGGAAAACATGTGTGATCCATAAGCACTCAGCAGCTTCACACACTAACTGGTTTGGCAGCTGGACATTTAAAGCATTGGCTCCACAGTGTTTTTATTTTGGACAGAAAATGACACAATGAGCTCAAAGTGCAAGCTGCTGGCTCTGAATGGAGGCCAGGATGGTTTTAGTCATAACAGATTAACATTTGAGACTTTTTTGATTTATTTAAACACCCCCCACCCTTACAGAGAAATATGATCAGTCACACACATTGAAGTCAGACATGGAATGAAATGTTGATTCTTTAAGTAACTTAATAGACTTTGAGCGGCCATCTGTGTTTTATATGGCTTCATCTTTAGAAGTATGTACAGTATGTATGAATGCATGTGTGAATTTACATTTTCAATTTCTCTCTTCAATTTCCTCTTTTAACTTTTTTTTTGAAGTATCTCTCAATCCAAGCCCAAAATCAGTAGGAAATTTACTGCATGTGATCTCGAGTTCACAGTCTTGTTTTCAGACAGGCCATGAAGTAAGCTAAGAACCAAGATTATTGCATTGTGTCATAATCTGTTGATTCAACTAAACTATCACATTACTCTGTAGTGAAAACCGACACAATTAGGAATGATCCATCCCTCCAGTCACTTTAACAATGGTATACTCTCAGCGCTAAATTCAAGCTTATACCTACTGATTATAGCACGGTACCTGTCAGTTCAACTAAAATATTACATTAATCTACAAGTTAGATGACATTAATAATGATCCCTTCAGTCACTTAAAACAATTATATACTGTCTGCTCTGAAGTCCATCTTTTAACTTTTGATTAGAGATTCAGGGTCCTCAGTGCAACATTGATCACTATGAGTGTTCATCTGAACTGTGCCAATGATCGTTAAATTAACACCAAGGACTGGTGTGTTGTTGGCTGCAGGGGACGTTCAATACATCTTCATGAATGTACAGGATGTAACTGTGTTTTGGATGAGTGGGTAAGATGAGAATATTCAGCTGTGAGAAACATGTGACTGTTTAAGATATTGATTATTTATTGATCATGTTATATCCTATCATACTATTACCTTTCACTAATTCTCTTCTTTTCACATAGTGAGCATGTGTTGAAAAATATATGTTGTTACATTATATTATCAAATGGGATATTTCATGTCAAGGTGCAATGTAATGACAAGCAATAAGGTAGTTTGACCGACTCCTCGTCCAGTGTACCATAAGGAAATAATACTGCACAGAAATGTAGAAAAAATAAACAATAATCAACCTATTAGTTCAGAAAATGTTCAAATAGTCAGTACTCACCCCTTTGCATTTTGTGTGAATACATCTTATACCTTTATTAACGTCAAACACGAGGCCTTTAAAGCATATTTCTGAGGGCATCAAGACAGAAGAGTTATGGAGACCACGTGATAAGATGAAATATCTTTCTTGGACTATTCAGTCTAATTGTGCAGGGGATTTAACAGTAACTTTAGAAACATACATTCACACACGGAGACCTGGATAATTTTGAGTGTCACAACAGTTTCGTCTGTGCCCTCAGACATAAAGCACATATATGACAGAGGTTGTGCGTTCTGGTTCCTGACCTGCATTTCCCACTGGTTCCTCTCTCCACAGATGATTGTCAATAAAAGCAGGCGCACCAGAGAAGAGAGTTAAACTGATTAGCATTTTAAGAAAACAAACCCAGAGACCATTGTGCTTTGGCAATAAATCTGAGACTATCCAACATGATTTACATACTCAATCCATAAAAGCAGCCATTAGAACAGGAACTAAACTGCAGTATTTCCAAAAATCGACAGGGATTGACACTCCAATTCTGGCCAGGTGTCAGAGGTTAATTGGTTGCTGTTGTTTATGAGTGGAAAACGTCTGCCACGATGAAAGATTTGTGACCCCAAATCCCTCCTTTCTCCGCCGATGAGTTTTTAATTTTTCCCTACAGACACCTAAACTCTATGTGCAACCTCATGTAACACGACAACCATTACTCACATGAGAGTTGGATTAATTAATTACTTCCTCCCACAGATTTTCCCACTCTGTATTCAGCAAGGTCTCAAGGATTAATATAAAAATATTGAGTACAATATATATTCATCACTTCACACACCATCTTGCAGTTTATACGCAGGAATGCATTTATCTCATTTGATATGATTTCAAGTCAACACTTGGATTTGTGGCTGGATTACATCTTTACAGTTCTATTTTCTTATCTATGGTTGTCTTTTCCATTTTCACATTTCCTCTAATGCTGTAGAAAGTAACTCAGATTCTTTACTATCAGTAAGTGTTCAGCAGAGCTCAGAAGGCTTTGCTTTAGTTTGGGCAGTAAATTTTAAAAGCCTTCAGCCGTGACAGTAAGCCACAGTCCAGGGCCATTAACACATATCAAAATGGGGGTTTTGCATATTTGGTCAAATCCCTGTTTACACTGTATTGTTTGTGTCTACCACACCAGACATGACATGTCTCATATCTCTTTTTCTAATTCAGAGATTGATCTGAATCACCTTCTCTGTGTGTCTGAGATGATCCATCTTTTGCCTGTGAGAGGGACAAAGAGGGTTTGTTGTCAGACGACAGCTGCAGGAGGAGTGACTCGTTTGCATCGCTGCAGTGTCGCTATGACAGAGAGCAGATGTTCGCTGTGATTGCTTAGTGGTGTGTTTATTCCTACTCTGCTCCTCATCGAGTTGGAGCTGAAACATTGCTGTCATCCTAAACATTCATCCTGTATGAAGACTCATCCAACCCTTAAAAGATCTGCATGTATTTACTTTTCATATTTCCTCTTCTGTTGTGACAGTTTGTTATAAGGATGCCACAAAAGTAAGACCACTGTCCTCTGTGATGACCAGAACACTGAATTTGTGTCCAAAAATGTTTATGTGATAGCTTGAGGTCATACTGAAACAGGCAGTCAGCAGGGTAAAGAAAGCAGACCAGCAGCAGGCAAAAACAGTTCAAAAGTCCAAAACATGAAGCAGACAGTGGGAAAGGCAAGAAACTAATTCCAAAAAACAGGCAGAGGTCATAGGCCAGGAAACAACAAACAAACTATAAGGGCTAGAAAGTCTGTGAAGAGAGATAAGCTGAACTGGCAAAACAGGTGGATGAGTGCAAGCATAAATGCTTGGAGGACTTAGTAGATGATAGAGAACAGGTGATAAGTCAAACTGGCAGGAAGCTGAACAATGGCAGGAAGTTAAACAAAGTGGAAAGCATGAAGGTGAGCGACTACAAAATAAAACAGGAATTGTGAATTGTGAATTTCCCCACTGTGAGACGAATAAAGGCTAATCTTATCTTACCTTAGGAAATAAAGGTAACTCCACACAAGCACCCATGCAAATCATCAAACCCGATATAATGTTTGTCCTCATCTTAATTTAGGATGCTGCATGCTAAGATTTGCTAATTAGCAGTAAACACAA
The DNA here is from genome assembly GCA_037975185.1 of Centropyge bicolor. Taxonomy (NCBI): domain Eukaryota; kingdom Metazoa; phylum Chordata; class Actinopteri; family Pomacanthidae; genus Centropyge; species Centropyge bicolor. The sequence goes on from JBBMOC010000043.1 coordinate 60,801, forward strand.
GTTACAACTGAGGCTGTTAAAACAAAGTAATGGACTAATTATGATTTGAACCTGATGATGGCGGTAAGGTTTCATCCAATGGTCGTCTAGACATTTCTCTCAAAGTTACACATATGAACCTGTGGTGGTGTTAAACATCAGGGGATCACCAAGTCATTAGGATACATCCTCTGTAAACCATGAATGTCTGTGCAAAATTTTGTCATCATCCAGTAGATGCTGTGTGTAATCATAAAGTAATGGAGCTGCTATGTCTAAAAACTCGCTTTGACTGTCTCTTCTTCTCTGTATGTTCTGCAGAGCTGACACAGCATCTGGCAGAACATCTGCTTTGATGGTAAAAGTGTCATTCACTGACCAGACAACATGAATGGAAACATGTTTACTGAAGAGATGAAGTTAGACGGAAAGAGACAGGTGTCACCTGACAAATCAAATTAACTTCAAACAGTAACAAGGGAGTCTCAAGTAAATGCTGTGTCATAGCAATAGTTTGTCTCTTTGGGAAGTGCATAGTCCACAAGTCCACTCACAGTAGGACATCATGAGTCTGCCAGTCAATCAGTGGAGGCTCCAAGAAATAACTGCAATAGGCCAAGAAGTAGTCTGGCACATAACCCATACATATACCAATACAATGGCAAATGATTGATTTTACACTTTACATAGTATTTGTACTTGGCTGTAGCTTTATATTTACCATACTAACATGAGAGTGGTATCAATCCTGTCTTCTAAGTCTCTGAAAGAAAGTAAATAAATGTGTTTCCCAAAATGTCCAACAATTCCTTTAATGGTTGCCTCGTGCATTAAACATAAGGGCTGGACTTGGACCAGGCTGCTGTTACTTCACTTTGCTTGAGACCTGAATGCAGAAACTTGATTAGGTTTAACCAGGAGCAACACAGAGGTTAATAGTCCATACAGCTATGCTAAACACCTTTAATGATGAGGCTTCTAACCCTGACAGGATCAAGAAAATTAACAGAAGAAAACAAGGGGTTTAATCGTCATTTTCTTCTGCTGAGGATATTTTGAGGAATGTTAATAGTTTCTTTGCTGCAGAACCACTTTGTTTCTCTCACAGATTAACGTTTGCAGTTACAAAGCGAGACTAACAAGCCAGACAGGTTCTCTTAAAATGAGATCACAGAGAGACGACTGACTGACTGAGCTGAATTCCTCTGCTGAATACATCCTGCTCTGCGGGGAGCACAGCCCTCCTCCCCACACGTTTATTCCTGCTGTCTTACTTTGGTTGCATAATGAGAGTTTCACTTCAACTGATCTGTCAACATCTTCTCTCTGCAGACAGTGGAGCAAGTGGCGAGTCTCCGCTCAGCAGTGATGTGAGAACAAAAGCTCACTGGCAGGTTTAATATTCACAGCAGCCAAAAACGTTGCTGTGTTGGTGCTGGTGTATTGTCAATATGCATCTGATTGCTACTGGTTTTCTTTTCGCCATATTTACAATCTGAAAAGCTTTAATAAGGTCAAAAATGTTGTTTCCTTCTGTGCCAAAGGATGCAGACCTACTACCATTTCATCATATAGTTGTATATATAATGACATATTTTTAATTGTATTTTCACTTTGCGCACAAATCAATGATTCAGCAGTGTTGTAGCATATTATTATAATATAATAATTATTATAAGCATCTAAGCAACTATAAGCAACTATCTTCGGTCACACAACAGCAAAATATTTCTTACTTACTAGCTGAATTTAAAGTGATTTATTTGTGATTTAAAACATTATGTGTCCCTCTGAAAGAACATGTCAGTCTGTTACAGGCTTTCATATAGGGACTGAGTGAAACTTGTCAAAAGTAACATAGAAAGTAATAATGTGTCTCTGAATGCTCCAGTCAAAAGGAATGATATACTGTACAGGCACTTTGAGCAATAATTCATAATAACATTAAAAGAAACCCACATCAGCATCACAGTTCCTATTAACTTGCATCCAAACATTTCTGCCTGCCAATGAAAAATGACTAAACAATGATGTACAAACAGGACAAGAGGGTAACCTGATTTTACACTCTGCTGCATCCCTGCTTGCGGAGCTGGATGCCTCCTGTTGGCCACCTGAGCAGCATTGTAGGTCAAAGTAACGACGAAACAATTAAATGAAGTTGTGAAAGTTTTGTGAAAGTGTTTTGTTTCCACCTTGGATAAATTCAAAGTGAGTTCAGAACACAGAGCTCAAGTTCACCATGTGATCACTTCATCCACACAGATTGGACTGTAGTCAAGTACGGAGATACAAATATTGGTTTGCTGGTGTGTGTGTGTGTGTGTGTGTGTGTACTTGTATTTGGAAAGGACAGAGTGGTGACAGGAGAAGAATATTGCACTGAGGACAGATTAAATTCCTGGCACACAATACAACTTGTAATACACAATACAACAATCACTTGACTCCAATACACACAAACCTTTTTTTTTTAACCAACCCACCATTTTTTGTAGACACACTCCCTGAGCATTTATTTGCTTTCTCTTGCTGTTTTGCATGGAAAGAATATGGGGAAAATCTCCTAAATCATCAGGGTTTCTTTTTAATGAATCTGTCTGATTTGAATTGTTTTTGTGGCGGTGGTGTCGCTGGAGTCGGACGAACAGGGAGAGAGATTAGTGGACGATGACTTGCTGATTTGCTTTGTGATCCACTTTTCAACTGTAATCCACAATATCACAAAAACAGAAGCAGAAGGTATTGAAGTGACAAATGAAAACCCTACAAGTAACCTTTAGTTTTGTATGATGGCTGTTTTCAAGGGGTTGACCCATAATACTAACCTACAGTATATCAGGAGTGGCCCAAAGGAAAAAAGACAATGAGCTGGACACACACCAGTTTGACATTAAACAGATCAGAGATTAATCTCGCTTTGTTTTAAACAGATTCTGTTTTGATATATCGATCCTACCTTAAAGTCTAAAAAGAAAGACTAAGACAGAATTATGTGACGTCATTAAAAGTATGAAAGATTCACCTAGTTGGAGAATTGTTAATATCACAATCACTATTAGCATTCAAGTTTGCATTAATTACAAAAATAACATTAAGGATATTGGGCTGCATAAAGACCTATTTTGTATCAGTTTTAAAGGCAAATTTTCATTAGCTTTTATTTTTGTTTTGATGTCTGTGATTTCTTGCTTAACTCTATTGTTACCAGAGAAACACAAACAGAGTCTGTGACCTCTACCTGGACCCAATGCAGGCTGGGTAATTTCCATCTGAATATCCAACATCTGGTCAGTTTTTCTTTAGCAGGCGCTGTAGTAGATTGTATGTGGATGATGCCTCCGCAAACTCAACCTTCTCCTTGTTCACCGATGTGTAATCGCAAGCATCAGCTCCATCTGCAGGAGCTGGACCAATCACAAAATCTACCAAACACATCCACTGATGCCTGTATTAAACAAAGATGGGACTGTGGTAGATGCAGCTGTTATCTGACATTAACAGAGACACCGAATACAATCACACTATTTCTTGTGCAATAATCAGAGAACTCAAGTAGAGGCTAATTTCAAACTGAATGATTATGACCACATGCATATGTACGTACATATGAGTACATTAGTAAACATCAGGCTGAGTTAGTGTACACACATCAGATTTTTCACTACAGTAATCAAGCTCACCCTAAAATTCACTACAACCCACAAAAAATCTCTTCAAACCTGTTAAAACAGTAGAAATATTTGGGATTAATCTTGTTATGCATCTGAATGCTCATACTTGGACATACTCATATAAATGCACCTAAAGTCTTCGTCAACACAAATCACCAAGTCAGAAAGCAACAGCAGACGATACGTATTAAAATGACAAAGAGAGATATACAATCACTTCCCTGTACCTCTGATCCTCTCCGTGCGATCATTCTGTTCTAATGGAAGTGATCTTGTTTTGTCTACAAGTTTTATTTACATTTATCTCAGGGGCACCCAAATGTTTTCCCCACTGAAATTTAAAGGTTACACTTTTGTATTGAATTGTTAGGATGCAAAATGATAAGAGGATCCCAAGATCCCTGAATTAAATGACTTCCTGCATAGTGTCACTATGTCTGCCATGTTCAGATTGTCACATATAAAAATTAAGGATCCTATATTTAAGAAAGGGGAAGTTATATTAGAATTCAATATTCACTGTGACTAATCAGTTTAAGAAACACTGAAAGAGGTTAATTGGAGCTGAGCCTCACAAACTGGGTCTGAAAAGTCCTAAGATGATCGTTGCACATTAGATGAATCTTGTACTACCTTCAGGTGAGGAGTTAGATTTTTGTCCCACCAGTTGTATGAATCCAGGAATTGTTGAAAAAAGAAGCAAAGCTGTCACTCCAGTTTCCATCTGTCTCTCAGTGTTGTCTTCTAGTCGGTGATGAACTTTACAGCCTGATGGCACTAACTAGCAAGTAGTAGACTCACAGTTTTGCTTCTGAAAGAGTATCTGAGCTGTATAGGTTTCCTTGTTTTCACAGGCTTAGTGATGTAGTGACCTTTCAGCTCTCTCAGGGAACAAAAAAACTTAGTTTTCAGTGCATTTCTTTATTTTTTTTTTTTTAAGAATTTAAAGAAAACAACAACTCCTCAGTCACATTATATTGATATTATGAAGCAGAAAAGAAACTAAAAATAAACAATTGCAGTAAATTTTTATTGACACTAATATATGTTTATGTATGGTTCTTTTTTCAACAGCTCCCTAGTTGTGTTGAATGAAAGTTTTTCTCACTGGACGCAGAAGAGAGAAATTAATTGCTTAACAGTGAGTTGGCTATAAGCTGCACGATGGAAAAAAGACAAAAACTTAACATCCTGGGATGAAATAATGTGTTGTAAAACAGGCACTTCAGGGTAAAACTCCAGGGTCTTTATGATGTGGATTTCAACACAAACCATCTGTGACTGATGGGAGGTTTGGTTCTCAGGGTTGGACTGTTGTTTATTCAAATTCCCAAAAATCCTCAGTGAATTTGGTTACACATGAGTGCTGCTGATCAAATACTTAAAGTAATTAGCATTTTCATGCACTGCAAGTTGGTATTATTAGACACTGTTGTTCGAGCCTGCAGGTTGTCAAAAGCTTTGTATGATACAGTCACGTTCTGTCAGAACTGCAATAACAATAATGGTGTTTCTGAGCCATAACTGGTGAAGTGAAGGATTACCTTATTAAAAATCACAGGCTAAATTATCCGTTACTAGTATAATGCAACCGAAACTCTGATTGAACTGTCAGTGGTTGAGTTGCATCGTGGGTAATGCAGGTGCCAAATTTTGGCAAGGAAGAAGAATGCATGCAGAAAAGATTATAATTCTGGTTCTGCTGCATTTTTTTTAAAATAATTGTTCATTGTGAGTCCAACATTGTTATGGAGTGCAAAATCAGTGGAGTACTCTTTTATCGTCAGTGGGCAGAAATGATTCAGTGACTAACTGCTGGAAGTTCAGATGGTTAAACAGTTTGCTGATTCAGCAAGAATAAAACAGACTGTAACATAATAACATAGTCTCTGAAACCATAGCATGTACATCAGGGTCACAGCTCACGAAACTGCATTATGACTGCATGAGCACATGCAGTTTCTGTTGGATGATTTCAGAGTTCATGGTCCACAGGAACTCAGTCAGTCCCCCAGTGAGCATTTCCTCCATAGGAACAAACTGCAGCACCTGCCTATCACTCCCACATGGCACATTTTCACCCGAGTCCTTGTCTCCTCTTAACTGACTCATGCAGTTATAGACATCAGTAAGAACAGGGAGCATTCGTGCAGCAGCTTCAGGGCAGAAGCCAACACATACAAGAACTGTCCCAATGACACCTGAGGGGGGCGGACACCTGAATGTGACTGAGTGAAAACACACATGCAGGCAGAGCACAACAGCTGCTACAACACGGGTGAGGGCAGAAAACACAGGCAGCAGCAGGGCATCCCCAGAGTTCAGGGTCTGCAGGGAAAACACAACACAACCTAGAAGCTGCTGCTGGTACAGTGGCTCCCCGTCGTGCAGCGTGATGCAGCCTCTTTGAGGAAATGAAGGCTCTGCAGAAAATGTTAAGACTAAATCCCCAGGCTGGCTTTCACAGGCACCCCACACTGAGCGGCTTCCAAACACCAGACACTGCCTCTTCCTTTTGTTCCCATCGCTGTGGCCTGTGAAGTCACAAAGACCTGCAACATCTGACAAGATGGAGGCTGTGCAAACCACAAGACAAGAGTCACAGGAAGGTATGCGAGTCCAGTCTACTGCTGTGTCCATCAGGGCTTCATTCAAGTGGTTTAACAGTCCTCCTTCACAGAACGGAGAGTTTCTGACTGCAGGCAGCGCAGCCCCGATGATAATGTACCATGAGTCTATGTGACACCCTGAAAGGGGTCCTTCCAGCACGGAGCCTGTCCCTCCGGCCTCTGTGGAGTGTTTCTTTATCCAGGTGGCATAGCAACCCCTCTCAACGCGGTCCCTCCAGCTCAGGGTCTGCAATTCCCTCCGCTCATTGAAGGAGCCTGTTTGCTTCTTCTGTCCCAAAGGTCGACCCGCTGAGATGCTGCAGCAGGCAGGACTCACAGTGTTGCGGGAGATCCATCGACTCCGAGGAAGGAAGCTCACCTATGACAGAGACACTGAATCATTTTTTTTCTCAAACCAATGTTCAAATGAGCACAATCATTTACTATTTGTAGCTTCTTAAATGTTGCTTGTCTTGTCTGTTTGTCAGACTAAACAACCTAATAAGACATCAGCTGAACTCTGGTGCCTTAAAGAGAGACTTGACACCCCCTGAAAATCTCATCAATGCCAACCTTGCTGCAGTGGAGAGCAGGTGGACACTAGGACCCCATGATATCACTGCTGGGTGTGGATACAGGAGAAACAAAACATCTAACCACACCTATCAGGGATGCTGGCTGTGGTTAAACAGGCATGAAACATTCAACCATAGAGCAAAGCACAAAAACTACTTTTTAAGATGTTCCAGGTCTCACATCTGTCCAAAATAAAGATTTAGATTGCAATGATTCAATAAATCTGGAATTAGTTTTAATTGCAGACGTCCTACCTGAAAGCGCTGCAGGTATTCCTGAGCAGTACAGTCTCTGATGTAGTCGAGCCGCTGCCTCTGCTCTGTGTTCATTCCTTCAAACAGTCGCAGGTTTTCTGTGATCGTCTCCACCTGCAGCGTGTGGAAGTACAAGCACACTTCTTCATGCTGTTTCTGAAACGACTCTGGAACATGTGAGTTTGGGAAAAGTGCCTCTCGGTCAGCCAGATTCGGTCCGTAATTTCGAATGAGTTTTGAGAGCAGCGGCCTCACAGCTTCCTTGCCGTCATAGTTCAGACACACAACATAAACCTCAGAGTTGCCGGCCTTGCTGGTGGCCGGTTTGAAGACATTGACAGAGCGGAAGCAGCAGTTCAGCAGGTAGAGTAAGCAGATGGAAGACTGTTCATACAGGGTGAACATTTTGAGTACAAAGGATCCACCTGAGCTCAGGAGCAGCAGTGCTGCCGTGACCTCACAGCAATGTAGTGACGCCACCAGTGCCTCCTGCTCGTCTGGGTTCTCCTGACAGTCAAAACTACCATCTGCTGTCACCAAATCAACTCTATGCATGTTAGCCACAAAGGCCTGCAGCTCCAGCAAATGCTTCTGGATCATGATGTTCCCTGTGTTATCTGAACCAAAGAACCACCAGGGCAGCGTGTTAGCAATCAACCGATCATCTGCAATCGTTGTGCTCCCACCGTTAGCCTCATGGTATGGGTTGAGTGTGTTGGCGGCCCAGCTCCAGTCACAGTAGCGTGTGGACTCACTTGTTTTGATGTAGTGGTTCAGAGCGGTTATAAAGGCCCCTGGAGCTTCACACAGGTGGACCGTGTTCAGCTCTCCATTTTGAAGAGCCTCCTCTGGAAGAAGATTAAAGGCTCCCAGGATCTCAAAGAACTTGCACCAGGCCTGCGTGCAGATCTCCGCGTTGGCAGCGGATCGTACGGCAGCAATCACCTTCCCAGCTCGGTTGGTGGAGTTGGTGTGCTGATGCCAGACCTGGACGTTCTTGTCGCTGAGTTGGTTCTTGACAGCATTCAGTGACGCCTTCAGGCTCTGCAGCTGACACTGCTCCTCCACCAAGTGTCTGAGAGAAACATTTGTGTCAGGGATGCACCACTCCCCATTGGACGGTTTCACGTAGGTCCTAACTTTACTGAAAAGACCTTGAATCTCCTTCTGTGTTTCAGGGTCAAATGCCACCATGTTGCTGAAATGCTGCAACTTGCCAACTTTCCTCCTGGTCCCATTGCCTGAGCTCATCCTCTCCACCTGTTGTAGTAGAGCAAGAACAGTCACAAATGCTCTGATTAAAAAAACACATCTGCATCACCCAATTCTTGTTTTGATATAATCCACCAGACTGTTCAGTGTTTATATGACCTGCTTACATGGCACAGGTAGAGTCAATCTTAAAAAAAGAAAAGATTTCTGCAAACAGCACATTTCACAGTGAATTAAACCGAGGCCTGGCTCTGCAACCCTTCATTTTTCTCGACATGCATGAGTGGTGTTGAATTACAAATGTCGACTCATTGTTATGCAGTGCCCTCAGGCACCAGAACAGACTGTAAATACTGGTGATTACCTCACCAGGCCAGGGGTTCCTACATCACTGCTACAACACACAGGCTCTTCTCATGAGAGATGAAAATAAGAAAATTCATGGCCTCAACATGGGCATATCTCATCAATATTTTCATATGACAACTAAATGAGGGCCCAAGTAAGTTTAAAATTGTTGTTGCTATGCATTGAAAAACATATATCTCCAAATTCTCAACAGCTCAGTTTTAAGCATTGTGACACTGTATTTTTCAGAAATCCCGGTGAATATGAATACGAATTATCTTAAGAAGAAAGAGACTTTTCTGAAACTGCAAAAGATTTTTTTTTTTCTGAAAAATTTGGAGGCACGTGTTTTCTTTTTTGTTTGTATACCACAGTAAAGCTGATGCAGGACCACATCCTTCAAAAACTACATTCAGGTCAATATGTGATGGCAGGACCTTTACCAGGCCACCATGGTGTGCTAAAAATACATCTTAACCATTCACGTAATTATCGAGCAATTTCTAATGCATGACACAAAACAAATTTACAGTCAGAATCAAATTAACCCCAGAGCTAATCCTCCGCTCATGTGCACATGATTTAGATGACAACACTGGGCAGGAGAACGCACTTCTGGGTCATTTCTTGATTAGTCTGCAGTGACTCATTGATGGATGACAATATATGATATAGTATATAGCTAATGGCAGTACATTCATCAATTATTCTACATAAATCATACTGTTAAGCACTGCTTGTGTGTATGAAAGTAATCTGCTCCGTGCTGCGTTTGTGAATGGTTTGGCTACTGTTAAAAAAAAAACTAGCAAGAAAAACAGCCTGATGTTTATGTTTCATCCATACAGGAGATTTAGGAAGGTGATAAAGAGACTTGGGATAAGTTATGCATTGATAATTAATATTATTTACATTCATTAAGTCTGAATTTATAATCTCAGATGTGCTGTGAGAATGAAAGCTGTATCTGTAGCAGCAGCTTTAGTAAATACAAGATTAAAGTAAAAAACATGGAAGACTTGTTTAGCATTTAAGATAAGATAAGATAACTTTTATTGATCCCCCTTAGGGGAAATTTACTTGTCACAGCAGCAGTAACAGACAGTAAACATTAACTCAAAAATAAATACCAGTAAGTGGCTAAAGAAATAAGGCAGCAATAAAAAACAAGAAACAATAAGTGGCATAGAGACAATAAAGTGAAAAGTGAGGTTGAGTATTTACATTATGTTACATGTTTTCCTTGTCTTTGGCATCCAGAAGTAATAGACATACTATTATTCATATGAGAATAAAGATGCTATAAATGCTATTGCACAGAAATTTCTATGTTATTGCACTGGAAAGATATTACATTATTACATTATTTGCACTGTACAGCAGAAAAAATGCAGTCATGACTTAAATGCAGTTATTTACTGTAATGAGGTGTTAAAGAGTCTTATTGCAGTGGGTATGAAAGACCTGCGGTAGCGCTCCTTCTTGCAGGGAGGGAGTCTCAGTCTGTTAGTGTTTTTAACTGCTGTTTACAGAAAATAAGTAATTAGAAGATGACACCTTGGACTCTACTGGTCGGGATTTATTCTCATCCTTATGTTCTGAAATCTTACAGCCTAAAATATTAATAAGAAATGAAGTTTTATGATATTCAGTCAAAAGATTAAACAAAATAATACAATTTTCCAAAACACTGACAGACATGATAAATGTGAACCTTGATGACAAGATGTCATAATCTGAAAGGCCAATAAATGACAATATTAAATTACTGCTGCCTGAATTTTTGCCTAGTCTAAGCAGTGGTTAACTTTACCTTCAAAATATACTTGAAGCAATGTTAATGCATAAGCAATGTTACTGCATAAGCACAATGTTGTAGCTTGTAAAGATTGTAGTCCAACTACTTTATATATCATTATATTGAATTTTAGATAGTTTAAACCATAATAACACATGAGCTACTATAATCGATTTATATATTTTATTAATAATCTCAATCTGCAAAGTAACTAATGTCAAAATAAATGTAGTGGAGTAATGAGGACAGTATTGGCATCCAAACTGTAGGGGGGTATAACTGTAATAAAGTATAACACTTGGTAAAGGTCCTTTCCACCACAGAGCCTAAGAGATTGTTGTTGGTCTATAACAGATCCACACAACCTTTTGCGAACAATGAGATACTTATAATAAGAAATTCAGGCAGCATTAGGGAGTGGTCTGACTTCCTCTTAAGGTGGATATATATGGATTTATACACTATGAGTAATGTGGGACAAATCCAGTATATTAACATACTCCCTGCACAGCTTGTGGCAAAAAATTCTGTCAACAAGTGAAACAGAATTAATGATAACAGGTGTTTAATGATGAACTTTACTACTGTGTTATGTCACAGAGCCTTAATGTAGCTGCATGTTTGGGGCTGTAAGGTGACCTGATAAATGTTATTTGTAGTAAACAAACTAAAATACACTGAAGTTTGTCCTTACTTTCAGCTGAATGGGATGCTTCCAGTTGCGCTAATGGCTGTGTCTCCTAAAATTTGCAGAGACCGACTTTTCTGACCCTCTGTGCTGACTAGAGGCTTTCGAAGACACGTCTCTGTCCCTGAGTACAGTATGAGCAGCTGTCTGTCGATAAGAGAGACATAAACAGCCTCAAAACACCGAATAGAAACTCACCGGACTGAAGCCGCGAACAGGAAACTCACGGAAACAGACGTTCACGTGACTCAGGACGACACTGCGCATGCGTGTGACTTCTTCTTCTTCTTCTTCTTCTTCTTCTTCTTCTTCTTCTTCTTCTTCTTCTTCTTTTTTATTGGCGGTTGGCAAACAGCTTATAGGTGCATTACCGCCACCTTCTAAATTGGAGTGTGGACCGAAAAGTACCTTCCCTATATTCTTTTTCCTAACCCAGTTTCCTCTAAGAACTTTATAATTGCCCTATACCCTACACTTTCTGAATTTAGTTGTAAAATCTCCTAAATCTCGAATTGAATGTGTTCTTTCCCTAGTCTATTCTTAAGAACCTGCCTACTCTGACTGTACAGAGGACAACACATCATTACATGCTCTACCGTCTCATCTACACTACAGAAATCACAATAACCTGTTTCATGTTTACCCATAATCTTTATAGTACTGTTAAGTCCGGTGTGACCTAATCTCATCCTTGTTAAAATATCTTCCTCCGTTTTTGACCTACTTATTTCCCTCATTTTCCCTACTGTTTTCTGTAACCTATAGAGCTGTCGACCTTTAGTTCCCCTGTCCCATTTTTCCTGCCATTTTTTAACCATTTCTAAATTGATCATGCTTTTGACCTCTGCTTTACTATAATTTATCATTATGTCTATTTCTGATTTTTTAGCTGCATTTTTAGCAAACTGATCTGCCAGTTCATTACCCTCCACTCCTATATGCGCTGGAATCCATATACATTTTATTATTATTCCTTCCTTACTTATCCTGTAAATAGTTTGCATTATTTCTATTACTATGTCTTGTCTTGCCTCTGCTTTCATGTTCTTGATGCTGTATAACGCACTGCTTGAATCTAATCCTATTAGAACTCTTCTTAGTTTTACCCTCTCTATCCAACTCAATGCATGTAATATGGCCAACAGCTCCCCAGTAAAAACAGACAGATTATTACTAACTCTTTTATTGTGCATAATATCTAGTTCTGGAACAACGAATGCAATCCCTACTCTATTACTTTCTGTTTTTGATGCATCTGTATATATTTTAACAAAATCACAATAAATCCTCCCTATATAGCTACTAACTTGCATTCTACTTATATTTCCTTTGTTACCCCCTCTTAGCAGGAATAAATCCACCCCTACTTCCTCCAGCATCCAAGGTGGAATACTAGAATATGGTACAGTAGGACTTATTCTTATACTCCCTATTCCTGTTTCCTTAGCTGCATCTTCTATTGTCCAACTAAAACTCTTCAATTGTTGTTTCTCTTTTTCTTGGCAGGTTTGTAATATGTTCCTAGTAGGATGATTGTCATTTTGCCCCTTTAGATTTGCCCAGTAATTTAAAGCTCATGCGTGTGACTACGGGGTGGGGCCTCCTTTAAAGGCGTCTATTACTTTTGTTTTTTTATTTATTATTTCAAGTCAAGAAATTACATAAAAATGACAATGACGATAAATAAATAATGTGCAGCGACAGAAAAAAGCTCCAAATGGATTACCAATTACCTCGACCTGAATATTGTAAAATCTTGAAGGTTTATCTTACATTCATATTTTTAATTGATAATTGTTTTCAGCATATTATCATAATTATTGAACATTGTTATTAATTTTGCATCAACTTATCCTTTTATATTCATATGCAAAACAACAATGTCCAAGTCAATTATAGTGTAGAGGCTTTGAAGCCTCTTGAGTGCATAACAGAGTGCAGTCAGCTTCTCTTGAATGAGTAGGAGTGGATCTGTGAATTAGTTTGAAAATAAAACTACATCTTGCATATAGAAGTGCATGTTTTAAAAACATCAATATCAGGCTGTAAGAGTTTTCTGAAACCATGGACCTGATTGGGTTTGAGAATTTAAACAGGAAATTTTAATATATACATACATAAACCTAAACAATTAACCAAATTGTTGGCTAATGGTTTTGTCTAATCAAAAACTGAATAATTATTTGTCCTTAATTGTCTGTTCATTGTCTAATTTTCTTTACATTACTAGTTCATTCCCTGTTCACTGAATACATACTGACTGAACAAGCACACCCATGGTTTGATACTTCATAATAAACATTTGTTGTACGTTGGCTATGTGAGATTTTTCTGACAAATGAAAATGTATAGACCAAAATAATGGAATGACTGTAGAGATCCATGTTGAAGTCTTCTAACTTTCGGTTTATGGGTGAATTCAGAAAAGATAAATGTGTGATCCTCTATTCTACTGGATTTATTTGTTTATGCTGCCAGGTCATCCACGCTGAACTGATCTGTGTCATCATGTTATATAATTATTAGAGCGCTTTAGAGAGTGAGCTGATGAAAATTGACTCTTGAAAAATTGTGTTTCAGTGCCACGTTTGAATGTGGATGTAAACCATATTCCAGCGTGGTATCTCTGCATTCACTTTCCCTCCTTCAATGTGCTTTAGATAGATTGCATATGCTGCTCATGCAAAGATAATTCAGGCTTCAATAAGAAATGTGTGACTAAGTAAAAACAGGACACTCTCAGAGGGAGTCTCATTCATAAATAATGGGCCTTTGGGATCTCCAGGTTTAATTAGGAATTCCTGAAGTGGTGGGTGTAAACATTTTGTCATCCGATTTAGTGCTATAACTGTGACACCTCTTGTAATATTAATGTGTACATGGAGTTACCTTTCTATTTATGCCCTAATGTTCCTACAATACTGTTCAAATGCAGTCTCAAACTGTCACAGGTGGAGGAAGGCAGTCACTTCCAGCAGGTGTTTGAAGAAGTTGGGGGAGAAGAAGTAGCTTATTTTGGAAATACTGTTGGGAGTTATGAAGTCTAAAAATAATGTGAACATCCTGAAGCACTGTGTTGTGAATTCAATCAAAACAATCAAAACTATTGTTTCTTGACATATACTTTCTTCAACATACTGTATATCTCAGCTATGAAAGTGGGCACTTGAAATCCTAATGTGATCACTGGGCTGTATTTAGTGATTGTGAATGTAAATAATATTAGTGATTGACTTTATTTATCACTTTTCAATATGAATTCGTAGAAAAGCAAAAATTGTAATTAAGAGTAAAATGGGTGCAAAGAAGTATCAATAAAATGTCCTTTGGAATAAACAGGTTTTCAGATGAGTTCAAAACACTCAACAAACTTTGCTGACGTCTATAATCCAGGAGCCAAGACAGCAAAAAAATTCAGGTCACCATGAGCCATGAACTTATTCTAATGACCTGAGAGGCCTCGCACTGGCTTCTACATAAACAAATTGATGCATAATACATATGAGTGACCTAAAAATCCTGTTTGATCATATAATTAGCATAATACATTGAGTAACACTGTGTGCTGCAGCTTTTATATTGAATGTTATATATCACAGCTTCATAGTAGCAGGAGGTTCTTACAAGCATATGCAATACATGTGTCATCATACTACTTGAACAAATATTGGGTAATGCTCAATTATCCAAAATGTCTCTTTTGTGTTTCTGTTACACAGCTGGAGAGGTCATTTCAGAGGAGGTTGATGCTTCCAGTGGCATACAACATGTACATACTGGAGGGAAGTGAAACAATGGAGAGAGAAAACGTTTCCTCAAAATACTGAGAAGCTGAAGACATAGACTTAAGTAAAACAACTATGGTTCATTAAATTGAAAATACTATTTAGTGCATCTCTATCAATGATAACTGACCTTAAGATTTTGGGGGAAATTATTTTTAATAAATTGGTTAAAAGATGTTTTTGAGTTATTTTGAAGCTGATTCCAGTCATGTAAAAAATAAAAACAGGAAAGCTCGGAGTGTACAGTATTCAAATCAAATGCATCAGCATATGGTATATATCACAATTGATATTCAAGAGATTGGACTTTTAAAGGTTATGTGTGGCTTTGAAAAAAATTCAGTGCGCTCTACAAATGAGAAGAGAGGCAGACTTCATCCATACCCTATGTGTATATTATTCCTAAAGGGCAGGCACTCTCGAGCTCCCTCCAGCATTCAGCTCACTCAGGTCTCCAATAACAAACTGTGTGATTCAGTAACACTCTCTTGTTAAAGTGGACGATATACTGAAAAGCTAGCACACTGTACTGCGGCACAGATACAATGTCAGACTGACATTATGTAGTCATACTGCTGTTTCCCATTCTTCGTTATAATCTTATATGTGAATGCAATGACAGGATTAATTCTGAATCGTGTTCCCTTGTCTATGTGCACATACACCATTTCTAACTACTGTGGTAAATGTAATTAGTAAGTTTCTGGTGATTTGTGAACCATCCCCCTCCTATGCTTCAGCTGGTAACAGAACAGCCTCACTGTTTATTTGTGGGATTTTCCCTCTTTGGTTTGAGAAATTATGTTTTCCAAAGAAACACATCTATCAGATTGGTTGAGGTTTTTTTAAACACAATTTACACAAACATGCCAATTCCAATGTCAGCTAAACTAAATTTCTGCTACATTAATGTTCAAATTTTCCTAATCTCTCAGATATGACCAGAAATTAATCAATAAATTAATTGTTTAAAGTATTTCAATTCAATGTTTTTGTCAGCATAGAGTTGAATTGGTTATTTTGTCATTAAGGTTTACTTGCAAACAAAATCAACTATAGAGTAAAACAGATGCACTGTTAAAACATTCAAAGACCCTTGTACAGTCGTCAGGAAAACCATTAGTGCTCCTTTGTTATCACAAATAGGATTTAATGTTATCCTTGTCTGTTGCACTCACACAAGGTGAGAGAGGCCTCTCCTTCACCTGAGCTCATTGTCACTGCAGCGATTATCCCGCAGAGTTCGGCCTGGAAGTCAAAGATCTGCTGTCACCATTTCAATAAAGGCCTGAGCAGCAAAGTGATGGACGCATTTTATCTCCATCATAATGATCTCAGACTGCTGGTCATAACCTTGATGCATAGAAAACAAGGTCATACACAACCATGTTGTACATATAGTGCACTGTTACACACACAGCCTCAACTGTTATACAGTAACATTTCTTTGTTCATTTGGAACTGCCAGAACTGCCAGTTATCTGCAAATTAAATGGGAGTAAAATATTTTTTTCCCATTCTGAACACAAACAGGAGATTTCAATCAGTGTGACAATGACAATGAAAGACACACACAAACACACATACACACACACACACACACACACACACACACACAGCAACAGAAATAACAGACAATCATCCCTTTTCATTCAGGAATTCTGTTGTTGCTCTTATCAGGAACAATTAACATTAAAAAGGGATTTTGTGACAAATTGCCATTTCATTAATTAGGACAGCTAGAAGCCTACATTACAAGTAATCTTTCAATAACAACGTAGCTACAGGGGACAGCATTATAATGGGGACTGGAAATAATTTTTCAGAGGCAGAGGAAAATGAAAAGATAATCTAATGCAGACAATAATGGATGATTTTTAGCCATGCTAGAGGCTCTGAGGATGGCAGTGTTGGTTGGTCGGTCTCCATTATGGTCTGGACTGAAATATCTTAACAACTACTGGATGGATATGATATTTTGTACACATATTTATAGTGCCCAGAGGATGATTCTAACTGATTTTGGTCATTCCTTACTTCCTTTACTTTAACTGCAGCACCATCATGACATTTGTGGTATCGAGTCAAACGTCTCAATAACTATTGGACAGATCGTGACAAAGAATTTGCATCATAGTTTCATGTTCCCTGCAGGACAAATTGTAATTACTAACTAACTTTTCCTTTACTGTGTCACATCCAGTAAACCACAGGAACAGGGACTCAGTAGTGTGACTCAGTTCAGGTATTCAAAAATCAAAGTCTTTACTTTGCAAAGGTTCAGTCCACAGGCAGGCAGTGGATTAGGCAGGCAAAATCCATAAACAGGGCAAGGCAAGGACAAAGGTTCAAAAGGCAAACAGAGATTAGTAAACAAGGAATACCAAAACTAGAAATGCTGGAAATCTTGACACAAAGGACAAAGTGGCAGAGAAGACAAAGAGCACAGAGACTATATCCACTAGGAGAGGGGAGACAATGAGACACAGGTAAAACCAATCACAGAGCTGCTTTCGTGGCTGTAGAATCACATTTTTCTTTTTTGTTTTGTAACAGAACAGTGACATTTTGGCCACTCTTTCATCTCTGGAGGCAGAAATGGGTCAAACAGAGGTGCTGAGTGCTAGCTCTGATGGCTGAATGCTGGTCGTATTTTCCAGGACTGCTGAGTTGTCTTTCCAAATCTGTGGGTCTGTGTGAGTGAGGCTGTGGGATTCAAGAAGGAGTTTGTGGTTTGTGTGATTTTCAAGGATTTTTCCCCTGCATTTAGTGGATTTTGTCATTTGGATAGGAGGTTGAAATATAATCCCATGGGCTAAACACAAACAGAGTATAACATTTTGAGGTTTTCCCTTAAGGACAGTCACGAGATGAAATAAACCCATTACATAATTGAAGCGTCAATAACTGTGTGTTTCTAGATCATCTATTTTTGAATGTAGTTCTTATTCATTCAAACAGATAAGTAGCCTATGTGAAGTTAGGCTGATGTGTTCCTTTTAAGCAGACCCCTGCAGGCACACACACAGCAACCATCCTTTGGATTTACTGTAAATCATTACTCACTCATTCACTAACACACATATGTGACCATGTGCATGCTCACAGGCAGTGTGCCATAACTCCTTTAAGCTTGAAGTCAATAAACAATAAACAGTGATACAGCATACCTCAGTCATCAATCTGCGCACAATGAAAGGTGCAGACTTATATCACTCATATGATTCAGGCCATGTGCAGGTCAGCAGAGAGGGAGAAAGGAAAGATGCAAAAGAAAGGAGGAGATTCATGTACTTACAATAGAAAAAAACATAACATGCATGTCAAGGACATATAATCCATTTGTTTACATTAAAAAAGAATATCGTCTTGTTGATTTATAAGTTGCACTCTCTTGTCCAAATGATCCATGGGACCATAATAACAATGATATGATTTTTCTTCTCTTATCATTGTTGCCTATATGCAACTGCACTTATATATGAGGGATAAATAAATAATACGCCAGTAGTCTAATACTGCCCCCTGCCGGTATTTTCAAGAACAAACGAAAACTCAAAGGTAATAATTTGTTATTTCATGTTTAATGTACTATATTATTTTCATGACAAATAAAACAGATACGTTCATTCAAACATAAATAATTTTCTGCACAATTAAATACCTAATGATACATATGATCCATTTATATGTATACATCACGCAAAGAAAAATATTACATTCTAACATAGTAAATATATTTTGACCTTCAGAGGATATACAGCTAAAAACCACCTTTACAAATGCAATGTTCAGTTTTGCAAAAGAGGTGAGCATCGCAAACGGCTCAGATATCACTGCAGCAGCTGCTGCAGATAGTTGTGATAATGGAGTGAAATTCAGAATTTATGGAAAAGCTCCATGATAGCAATAGTTGTGCTCTGTCCAAAGATGAAGGCTCCAACTACGATAGTTATGACTCCCCAAACTGTTAAAATCACCCTGCAGAGAAGAAGATCAGGGACATCAATCACAGGACATGACCTCATTGCTATGTTTGTGTGACCAGCAGCAGGGATTTAACTACTTTGGCACTAATTTAATGGAAAAGAGGAAATACTTTGGAAGGAAATCTCGATCTAAATGCAAGTAAATATTCATTCACCATTCATTCATTATGGAACTTTATTCTTTGTATATGTGAAATTGTACATAGGCTGAATACAAATTCTACATTTTGTACATTTAGCTGACCTGCTGTGAAGTGGTTCTCACAAGCTACACTAGTAATAGCAATTGATTAATTGGAGGTGTAACATTTGAAGTCTGTCTCGATTTTTCCAATAACTAGTACTAATTACATTGTTCATCCGGAAATTTCTTGGAAATTTCTAGGAAATATCTCAGAAATCATTAGGCCTGTGAAGTAAAGTGTTATCAAATAAAAAGTGCACACTCACCTGAATCTTGGGCTCACAGATTCAGTTTGCATTATGAAGACTAAACAAAGACCTGCAATGCACAAACACACTCCAAACTGTCAGGGTTACCTTACTAAGTCACATGCATGTCTATCTACGAATCTTATTTACTTATTTATACAATACCATTCACACAGGATAGTCCAATCAAAAGTGATTGACAGGTGAGTGACAAGCTAAATATAAAGCCATGACCATACATTACAGATGAAGTCATGACAAACACATGCACATAAAAGGTTAAGGTTGTTTACATACCAGGAAAAATAAAGATGAAGAAGGCGCTGATTCCTCCAATGACACTGATGACCTCACCCATGTCAGGGACAAACATGGCAATGAGAACAGTGACGGAGATCCAGATCACAGTGAGAACGACTCTGCAGCGACTCTCAAATGAGTGAGTGACGATTCCTCGACGACGTCTTTGGATACGTAGCATCAGGTTCAGGATGACAGATCTGACACACATGCACACACACATAAACAACAAGTTATGTGTAAACATAATCTCAAACAACACAAATCGACTCTGGTGTCTTTACCTCCCAAGAAGGAGAATAATAGGATAGATGGTGATGATAGATATTCCAAAAAGCAGTCTGGAAATGATCATGACCACATCATTTCCTGGATATGACATCAAAATATCTGAGGCCACTGCTCGTCCAAACGTCAAGAAGCCATACACACCTGCAGATGGAGAGAGGAGATGTGATTAGTAGCTTGAGGTAAGCACATAATGAGGTCAATAACTTAGAGATGAACTCACCGGTCAGAGTGTAGATAAGTAAACAGAAGAACATGGAGAGCACAGAGATGACCACCCAGTGGGAGAGCTTCTGATTCTCCATGCTGCTGTAGATTGCTATACAGGCTTCATGGCACTGCAAACACACACAGGCGCCGATTACTGAGGTCAGTTTTGGAGGATCAGAACATTCGTATTTATCTGCTATAGCTGGATACGCTGAGGAAATTGTTTGTTTGTGTAAACAGCAGTTGGTTAAAAGTTTAATATGGTCTTATCAAACTTTGTGAAATTGGCAGCTTTACAAATACAGACATTACAACAACACTAATGGTGTCTTCAAGTAATCTTTACTGTGTTCACAAGAAGACTGTATTTGGTATTAATGACTTCATAGCAGGAAATTTTCTTGTAGCTCGACATTAAAAGTTGGGATAGAAGTTTGTTTGATAGTCGACAGTGTTGAGACACAGGAAAATCTAGGGAGAGAGAATGACATGCAACAAAGGTTCCAGGCAGGAATTGAACTGTGGGCGTTGCAACCAAATCTATGTACGTTTGCCATCAGGCTACCAAGGCAGGCTGGAGATGTTTTGTTTTCTTTTTTTTAAATAATCATTTACTCTGGTTTTTCGTTATTTTCCCAGTTTCCTAGCACAAACATGAAAAAACATAAACATAAACCACAAGAGTATCATAAATCAACCAATAATCATAGCAACCCATAATAAGTAAAGAAATGTGACTTGCAGCCTAAATCACTGTTTCAGACTTCAGAACCTTTGCTTTTGCTTTGCATGTTTGAGTTTTACTTTGCATTTCTAAGTTAAGCCTTTGCATCCATTGGACAAATAATGTGGGGGCAGCAATCTATTGGTCAGAAATTGACTGTTATATGTAACACTATTTGCATTCAGAAAGAAATACTACATACAGTTGAAATTCAAATTATTTCCTCAAGCTCCACATGCTGGTTTAGTGGTTATGTTTGGTTTGTGAACCTATATTTCTTTGTTTTGTCTTATTTGGGCAACATTAATTCCCTGTTAAAGCACCTGATATCACACTGACTACTTTAAGACTCAAAACCAGCATGAAGTTGAACTTACCTGGAAGCCAAAACAGATGGTCGGCACGACACTGAACATTGAAGCCCATGAACTTATACTGAAAAATACACAGTACACACAGACATTTACTGATGCTCACAAATCTGTTTAAAATGAGAAGCCAGTAAAAAATACACACATGTATCCACTAAAAGAAAACAGTGTTACTGACCCTTGGCTGTGTTCTGAAGTTGTTATAACAGCATGACTCTCCATCAGATAATATTTGGCAATCACTGCCACACACAGATACGTAGCAGCCAACGTCCCCAACACACTGATGAGGAGAAAAGAGTTATGGGAGAGAGAAACTATATAGAAGCTGGAATGCCACTGTGACCACAAATAAGTGCTGTGTACCTTGTGTATTTCTGGATTCCAATTTCTTTTGGGATGGACAGTGGGAGGATGATGACAAGGCACATGATGAAGAGGGCAAATCTCTGGTCGGTGTACCAGTGATAAGGCATCTCTCCCTCACTAGAGCTGGTCACCGTCTCATATAAAGAAATACACACTGGAAAGTCAAAATGAACATTATTTATCTGCTTCAACATGAAGGCATCAGTATACAGGAAGACAACAGATATACAAAAGACTCCTTTACATTTTGCATCCTGCTAAACAACTTGCTTTATGGTGTTTTAATGGTGAGATAAATGCTCTGATGTTGGCGGATGAACTTAAAGAATAATGAAATCACTCCTGACAATGTGTTTAAAGCAGTTCGTCCTTGAAGATATCTCACTAAGTGCTCCATCTGCACGGCGCTCTGTGCAGAATTTCTGATCAAATGGATATTTTTTTGGATGGGTGAGGGGTGTTTGTAAATCCAATCAAATGCTCTGTTAAAAATTTGAACAGAGCAAAAACATTAAAGGGATTTGAAGGGTTTCAGATGAACACAGTGACAAAGGGGAAAATAAAAAAAGGGTTGCACTACTGTTGCCAGTCACATGTTTACCCTGATGCTAGCTAGAATGAAAATTAAAGTGCGGATGATTTGTGGTCTGAAAGAGATTAATTTTTTGATATGGGAAATGGCTGCTAAATTGATCACTCGCTCGGGTACCTCGATAGCATGAAAACATCCAATGCTGAGTGCACATAGAGAAGAGCTTCATGATGATTAACAGCTGGTACAAACCATTAATCTAAACAATAAGGATGTCACACACATTATAATGTCTCTTTATGTTGGGAACTCTAAGAATCTGCCTTATTATATCTAATATGATATGGTCTCCTAACATGTAAGTTCATACAACAAACTATTTAGATTAGTGAGTTTTGCTTAGGTTATACTTATGTTTACTATTATCCTTCCCTGATGTGCAAGAATACAGGCATATTTAATAAAATATCTTTATTATTTATGACAAGTTATAGGTGGAGAAAAGTTTATGGACTGAGCTGCTAGTTAAGAGAGATTTTCTGCAAAGTTTGAAACGAAAAAATCTTTGCCAGTGACCCTGTCCCTACTTCAAACCAGGGAATCCTCTTGAGAGGAATCAGACAACAGTCATTGGGCCAAGTGGTCCATCATAAGTAATGAGGGAGCCTGCATCATGAACAAATAACTGAATTCAGCACTTACGTTTCTCCAGCTGGTCCTGCACCACCACCAGGAAGGCAACACATATCATGAAGAGGTTGAAGCAGAAGCAGACTTCACAGAGTTGACCCACGGCTTGTCCACACACCTCTCTCACCACGTCCTGATAGGTCTTCTGTCTGCTGACTGATGAGGCATACCCAAGGATGACCAAACCGCTGATGAGGAAAACCAGAGAAACCTGCAGGGACACCAGAAGAGGATTTCAAACTTCATCTCACTTGACCAGAAACACATAACTCTGCTGCTGCATCTGCTGTTGCATCTTTTCTGTTATATCTTACAGGTCAATCATAACTCTGCTGTGGTTGAAAACTGCCCTTGAATTTCGGGACTAGGTTAATACTGGAGATGAAGAGAGGCTTGTCCATATCTCAGAAAATATTCAATAAAAAAAATGTCACTCACAATTTTTCAAAGTTTCAAATTCGTATTCAAATTGCCAGTGTTGTCCAACAAATCTTTCAGTTTGATATTGATAAAAGTCCAAATGTACAAGAAAATATTAATATTTGTATTGCTGGAACCAGGAAATGGTTCTTAAAAATGACTTAAATGTTTGATTCAATATCAAAATAGTTGATAGTGATTAATTCTCTACCGATTAAGAAATTGATTAATTGACTAATTGTTTCAGCTGTATTTCTATATACATCTTAAAAGCAATAATAGAAACGTGTTTTGCCTCAATTATGCAGCTGCTATAGGCCAAAAAGATTGAAATAAATTGTAAACACTAGATCAAACTTGGTATTGACAGAATATCCAGTATAAAAAGACTCAAACTGAGATCAAGAGCAAAAAAATCTGATTAAGACTTTCTAAAGAGGTCCTGTCACTTCAAACAGAGACTTCTTAGTAATCCCACAGAGTCTGTGGGCCCCTGGTCCTGTTCTTGGAAATCCTGTATGGAAATCCATCTGTTTTGTAGATGCACTGCAATGAAGGTTCAGGTCCTCACCTAAACTGGAGGCTTCATTAGAGCTCATCTGTGAAAAGATTAGTCTCTTTCACACCAGGGAGAGAGACAGAGGGCTGGCGAAGCTTTACGTACCCAGTCTACTGACAACAGTCAAACAGCCTCTGAACAACAACATATTTAAATATACAGGCCAATAACATGAAGGCATTTGCACCAATAATTTCCTAATTATTCCTGCAGAGCATCTTATGTGCACAAACACTGCACACACAGACAGTGAATGAATTCTAGCTGTCCTCACCAGCTCCACACTGATGGCCGTGTTCACTCCCCCAGCCTTCTGGAAAGCCCAGGGGAAGTTGAGCAGTCCGGCTCCCAGAGCGGACTTCAGCATGATGAAGACCGCTCCAAATGAGCCGAGCCGTGGCTCTGCATGAGATGCAGAGCGGGCCAGCAGGCTGATGCTCTCCCGGGCCAGTTCCTCCATGATCCTGAACCAGCTCCAAGACTCACAGCACCGGCAGGAGAAGATCCAACTGATACTCCAGCTAACTTTGCCACAGTAGTCCAGATGTGTGGTTCAATGCTCTGAGAGGTGAACCACCCATATATAGCCCACACCCAGGACTCACATGGTCTAATTGAACATTTTGACTATTAAACATTTCACTCTGAGGTGACACATTTGTCACTAAAGTGAGTGTGTTTGCTTGTCTTCTCCCCCTCCTTCTTCTCTCTTTCTCTCTTTACGTTTGTCTGTCTCTGATATTTATAGCAGCTCTGCTCAACTTCCCCTAAATAAGCCATGAAAGTACATTGTAAAAGCATAAATTTAGTAATTCTGTCCAATGGCAGTCTGGTGAGATTAATAAAATATATTGTTTGGTTCTCTGGGTTTTTTTTTTTGTTTGTTTTTTTTTACAATTTGAAAGCACTAACACTTTTTAAGG
Organism: Centropyge bicolor; assembly: GCA_037975185.1. Classification (NCBI taxonomy): domain Eukaryota; kingdom Metazoa; phylum Chordata; class Actinopteri; family Pomacanthidae; genus Centropyge; species Centropyge bicolor. Next base: position 85,531 of record JBBMOC010000043.1, read on the forward strand.
CACTGATCATGTCAGTTGGTTCTTCCATTTTGTCCCAGGTGTGTGGTCAATGATATAATGAACAGTGTCCTTACAGTATCTCTTCTATGTCTTTGTTACATTCCTGCCTCTAAAGAAGAACATGAGCTTTGAACTTCTGTGAAATGTTTGAACCGACCAGTGGCTGTGTTCCTGAATACGTTATTATACAGATCATCAGCCATTCTTCACTTTAGAGGATGAAGAAAGCAGGAGTGTATGTGCAGAGACAGAAATGAACTGTTTTTTATATAATGCTATATATAATTATATAATGAGTGAGTCCAGCCCGGGCCCTTTGCTGCATGTCTCTCTTTCTCCAGCTGTCACTATTTCAAGAAGGGCAGAAATGTTAAAAAAAAAAAAAAAAAAAAAAAAAACTAAAAATTCACCCTTAGACCCTTGAATTGAATAAAGAAACACTTCCCACAAAAAACACCATAAATGTTAGAAGACTAACCAGCTGCTTCATTCAGAGAAATTGGATTACATCAGTGTTTTCATGTATTTAATATATTTTTCATGTTAATTTCATGCATGAGCAGGATCACATATGGAGAGCTGGTATGCAGTGCAGCTTAGAGGGTTGTAGTATTTGTTTAAAATAAAATGAAGTCCTGTCATATGGATCCGATGGTTCAATCCACTACACATGGAATTCATAATCCCAGCCATGTTTTATGCTACACACCATCTGTTAGAGAGCATTGCTCAAAATCCCATAAATGTTGTTTTACATCTCACTAAATTTCAGATGGCAGGAACAAAAAATAACTTTGCTGTCTTTTAAACAGCTGGGCTGTAAAGGTGAAGGCTTTGGGGCACCTTAAAAGATTTCATAGAGATGCTGCAGATTTCCTCAAGTGAAATGCAGGACAAAGAGAGATTAGCAGGAACACTGATGCGTTGTGGGGACCGTTCAAAGAATTGCTTACCAGACATGATGTCTTGTTTTTAGAAATACCTCAGGGGTCCATTTTAATTTTAATCTATCTATCTATCTGTCTATCTATGTGCAGTTGCATGCAGACACACTGCCTTTAGATTCCTTCTCAGACAACACCTTTATATTTGTCCATATTTCATAAGTAAAAGTCTGGCCAAATCAGTCACACTGATGAAACAGCACTATTTAAATCAGCGATTATACCAGTGAACTTTGTGTTACAGAGGCTGCATGGTGGTGACCTGACATTTAATCAGTGTAACACATGAATCCTTAAGTAGAAGCAGAATATAAAGCAGGATGTTAAAGTCAGCACGCCGTGGTAATGAAGTTACTACTTCTGACCTTTGGTTGTCATACCTGCTCACATCATAATCGAGGCACACTTTATGACAATGCTGACATGGCAACACGTCGCACAACCAATCACCTCTTACTTCCCTCTAACAGTGTTTATTGTCCACGGTCCGAGGACACTAAGACTGTTTTCAAGGGTTTCGAGGTGCAACCTGCAACAAAGACACATGAGATTAATCTGTTCATGATTCTGCTGTTATGAAACAGCTTAAGAGCATTAAGATTACATACACACACGCACACACACACACAAACACACTGACACAAAAGCCCATGACTCAAGAAAAGCAATAGCAGTGATTTAAGGAGAATAATTCTGCATTGCATTTAATTAAAGTATTTGTTGGGTTAAAAATTAGATTGAAACAAAGAGGCACGTACCACTCTGTACTGCTGTGAAAAATACAATTCAGAAATGATAGCAAATACATTGATAATGTGAAATAAAGTGTTTGGTTGCATATCAGGGCTTACTCAGTATCAGAGAAAAGTTATACAACATTAAGTAACATCACAGCAACTGTTAATGTTATGAGAAAAAAATTTGAGAAACTTCTCACTCTCGTCTCTTGTCTCTCTTCTTCCCACCACTGACTTGTGTGTGCCTTGCTGTGCGCCCCTCACAACTGCCCAACAGGGAATGTGTAAAGTCATTAAATTAAATTGGTGGACACTAAACTTTAGTGTTAGCAGAATTTCAGAATAAAAAAAGCAACATATAACTGCTTCATAAAGAACTGGAAATCCACTGAGAGGGGTTACATGAAATGACACAGTTTTAAATGGTTCCACACAGAAATCTAATTTTCTGACGTTAAACCCGCTGTACAGGGTGATGAATTAAACCTACTGCACAAAAACAAAATGTTTTGCACCCTGTAATAACCTCTGGATCACCCCTGATTGGATCACAAGCTGATCTGAACACCTGGCATTAAAATGTCCCTTAAAATTTCCTCTGTCCTAAAAATCCAAATAAAGTATTTACAATAAACATTAGCTTATAACTGAGATTTTTTTTTTCTTTCAGTTAAATGGAAGGTCTGTCTTCTCTCGCTACATTAGCTGTCTGTCACACCATGTAATGTAGTACATGATGTAAATTTAATCACAGTAAAACATTTTCCATTTATTGTAATATTTGTTTAATGCTAAAATAGATGCACCACTTCGCCCATGTAAGAAACAGTGGACCAAATGTTTTACTTTGATCCAGCTATTCAAATCCTTACATTAGGATCGATATGTAATCATGAACAGCCTGACTTGTTAAGAGTGTTTTCCTTCGTGTGTTTGGAGCGTGGGGGGCGCGGGACTCTGACGGCCAGCTGTCATCACTCTGATTAAAAGACTTAGATGGTTTAACTAACTCCTGAGCAGAAATAGTAGGGTGCTGCATGCAGGGAACAACAGCGTGGTGAGAGTGGGGCCGTGCTTGTGTGTTTGCCCTTTCAGTGTTTCGTGGTTGGTCTGGTCGGAGGTGGGAGGGCTCTGGGGTGCAGGCACAGTGCTGGGCGGGAGGGTGGTGCGGCTGGCACACATGTCGTAGAGGTTTCCAGAAAACTGCGTCTTCCTGGACTCTTGTCTTAGAGACTCCCAGACAGCTGCTGCCTCTCCAGGACAGCCGTCCAGAGCTGAGTTGGCACAAACATGGAACGCATTCCAGGACCTTCAAGGAACCAGGACATCAGCGTTAAGTGCAGAAATGTAATGACTGCAATACATCACTCACCAGAAATGTAAGCAGGAAGTAAATTACAACATTACAGCGATGAGATAACATCTGAGCAGATGTTGAAGAGTAATTAACACTAACTCTAGAAATCATGTTTTTGCTGACCTCCAGTGGTCTAACCCATGATTCTGCAGTGATGTACAGGTGTACTGCAGGACCCTGTGACATCACAGCTGAGAGTGGTTACAGGTGCAACAAAGCACAAGACTATGTGCAACAGAAACAGACTTGAGAGAGGGCAGAGAAACAGCGCTGTCCAGCCTGTTAGATGTAATTTTTTAACTTTTTAGTTTTAATTAAGTAAGTTTTAACCAGACTTTTGTTTGAAGGTTGGAAAAATGCTGAAGTTACTCAGGCAGAAATGAAACAGAAGAAGAGGATTCTTCATTCCACCAAGATGTTTTATGTTGGTTGTATCTGAAAACGATGCTGATGGCACCAAAGAGTCTGAACCAAACCAATAAAGCTATAAGACTCTTTGCAAACATCAGCATGCTAAGATGCTCAATGACAATTACATTTACAGGGATAATGTTTAGCATGATTACCGTCTTTAGTGTGTTATGATGCTAAAGCTCTGCACAAAATAGAATATACAGCTGTGGCTGATAGGAATGTCTTTAGTTTTGCAGGTATTTAGTCATAAAAAGTGATAATAATCCATCCAATAGTTTTTGAGACATTTCACCAAAAGTCAAAAATGTCAACTTTATGTAGCCACCAGAGGAAAAGGGATCAGGGGGATCACCAAAATGAGACAGATTTATCCTCTGGGAAGCATGAATGTCTGTGCAAAATGCCATGGAAATCCATTCTGCAGTAGTTGGAATATTTTAGTCTGGACTAAAGAGGACTGACGAATATTACCATCACTAGCCACTAGCAGTTGTATCTGTTGTATGTGTATGTTCATCACAGCAATGGCAAACACACACACCTGCAGACTGCATCAATGTCCTGTGTGTTCTGGTCTTTTTGTGTTTCCACCAAACTGTCTCCAAGTGTGAGTAAACACTGAGCAAAGCTCTTGTAGATGGACCCACATGAAACAGAAATTGCAGTTCCGAAACACACAGCGACCAAGCCTAGTGAGAGACAAGAGAAAAGTATATCTGAACATTATATTGAGATAATTGTGTCACAACTGGTATAAGTGAATGTGTATAGGGGAACATTGGGGATGAGACAGAGAAATAAAATCAGTAGATTCTTTGGGTTGTATTTGATCTTGTGGAGTGAACACACAATGTTTACAGAGACACGATCCATCGGCTGCTTAGATGGATCAAACAAATACAGAAATATGTTGTATTGCATTCATCTGGAAGGATTATACATCCTCAAAGCCTAATTCGGTGTGGGACCACAAAATCACGTATGAGCTGTTTGAGTGCATTGATCAGCTCATACATAACACATCCCTCCAAGGTCAGCTTGAGTTTTCATGGAAAAGGTGTGATACAAGTTTTGACTGGAGTACCTAGACATACATTTGAAATGGAGGACTTCTGGTGAAAGTAAATTTTTACATTAACCCGCTCTGTTCATGAGGGTATGGAGGCCGATCTCATATAGAACACATACAGTTGCTTTGCTTGAATGTGAACAAATCCATCTGTCAGCAGCCTCAGAGAAGCTGTTCCAGGGTCAAAAGTGCACTACGCAGCCATATTATGCAAACATTTGAACCATATGACTGTTAGTATGCTGCTATATCAGCCTCCTCTCTTCTGGTTTCAGGTTCCCTCCAAGATTCTGGATTCTGGCTGCAGGGATTTGTGCCCATTAAAATACACGAGCATTGGTGAGGTTGTTGGGAGATCAGGCCCGACTTTTTCCAGTTCATCCTACAGGTGTCAGATGAGGTTGAGGTTGGGTCACGTTCTTCCACAACAAACACAGGTAACATATTTTTTGTTAATTTAGCGCTTTCTCCAAACTACTGGCGGAAATTCAACATTTCGTTATTCAGTGTGCAGATCTTTTATCTGACTTCTACAGTATCTGTACACATTGTTGTATGTGCTCACTATACACTCTGTCTTCTCCTACAGTATTGCCAGAATGTTGGAAGCATGCTGGCTAGAAGTTTATTAACCAGAGACCAGCCAACTATTTCAATAACACTTATCTGAAGACTCAACGTCATCTTTAAGATAATCTATTTACTTAATACACATGTCCTGTCTTTGAATGAACATATCTGGATAATGTATTTTATCTAAAGTGGCTATCTTTATCATAGAAGTGACATTTACAGTTATATTTAAGATTTATCAAAATCTGGCTCCTGTCTATGTCTCAGAAAGACTGTCATGCCAAAATGCAGCTGTGATTCAATTTTGTTGTCCTGGTTGTCCTGCATGAGGAGTTTATCAATCGTGCATGAATGCACATTGTTAAAGAAATTTTTTCTTGTTGTTTCATTGCTAAATTTTGTTCCTTATCTTTTTTAGCATGATTTCACTACCTGCAAAACATTTGTTTTCTCTGTCCGTGCAAGCATTGTTGTGATATTGTTATTGTTATAAATCTCATTCATGAAAAACAGTCTTATTTTTCAAAAAACAAACTGGTAATGCCATGGATAATCATAGATAGTGGAATTCACACCCAAATACATAATGTTGCACACCAAACACAGACACGCACATGAGGACAGAGAGACAATCAGAACATGAGGGGACAGCGTGCATCTCATTAAGGTAAGTGCATTTGTAAAACCTTCCTCTCCTCAATTTCACAACAAGCTAAATGGAATATCCTTCAATAACAGGCATCTTAACTCCTTTGAGCTGACAGACCTCCTGACGTTCAACCTGAGTCTCTACCTTAGTCCAAATTTATCACTTACTAACTTTTTCCAGCAGACTTAAATTCACATACACAAAACACACTGAGACAGCAACTAGAGAAACATCCTTACTGAGGCAGAGAGCAATGGGCAGCAGCATCGTCGCCATGCTTAGCTCGGACCTCTTCATTTGTCCCACCTCTGAATTAGAGGCTTTGATGTGAGGCTCCCACTGCCTGTAAATCCAAAAAGTATGAAGTTAATGTTTTAAAATGTGATGTTTCCTGCCATCCTTTGGGAATAATTCATCAGATTGCAAAAGTACATTGATGCACAGAGGCACAACCCAGCTGGATTAACAGTGAGAGGGGCCGACGCATCGCAGAGAGTAAGAGGATGCTGTGTATGTGTGTGGTGTGTGTGTGTGTGTGTGTGTGTGTGTGTGTGTGTGTGTCAAAAGAACAGAGAAAAAGCCGCCAGTGTTTATTAGCCCTACATTCACATCATATGGAAAAGACTGCCTTCCCTCTTGAAGCCTCTTGAAAACTAGTAGTTCATCTCTGCTTTGAGATGACTCTGACTGAAGAAAGCACTTTCATTAGAGAGGGTGTCTTAATTTCAGTGTGACAAATGAAAACAAACCCCAGGACACCGCTGCATGCTGGAGGTTTTGTTCTGACTGGAACTTCACTGTTGCCTTTGGTGTAAAACATGAAGTCAGTTTATGTGTGATTAGTTTGGAATAAAGCTGAGAGTGATCGCCTGTAGCACAAGATATCCACAAACTTCAATCACCACTTAAAGAAAGTTAAAAATGTGTGAACACTTTCAAGNAGAGAGAGAGAGAGAGAGAGAGAGAGAGAGAGAGAGAGAGAGAGAGATGGACAAGGGGGGGGTATGACAAGCAGCAATATAATCCACAGGCGTGTACATATTGAACAGCGGTATTGAACGGGGACACATTGTCAGTCAGAGGCTTGTAAACATGGGTCCGGACTCTGGGGATCCAGTAACACAAGAACCTGCGGAAAGCGACAGGAGAGAAGAGCACAAAACTAGGAGAGAGGGAAGAAGTTGGATTAGTATGATGCATTGATGGGCTATGAATGGATGCAGGTGGAGGAGAGAGAGAGGAGAGTGAACCTCAGTAAATCGTGGGAAGTCCCCCAGCAGTCTAAGCCTATAGCAGCATAACTAAGGGATGGCTCAGGGCTATGTGGGGCACATGGGGTTACTGAAGAGCGCTATGAGACAGGGACAAACTGCGCATGCAGACCCTGGTTTTACATGAGTGACTGTAAACCATCTACCTTATTCCCAGCTTTCCTTACTTGAGCGTTTGTCTTAAATCCCCCTTCCTCTTCCGCTCAGACTCCAAATCCCCTGCTACACCCCCCAGTTGGCTCACACTCTGTGCATTAGTATAAGTCCTGGTTCACATCTGCATACTGACACAGGAGAAATGGTAACCCATTGTTAATCTGCATCTTAAAACAACCATTAACTGCGGAATAATCTGTCTGTGTCTAAAGCTGCAGCCACGAATCAATACATCACAGGAGCTACTGTGGCAGCAACTTAAACTGTGAGTCCCCCTGAAAACATCTGTATTAACTCAGTAAATGTTGTTGTTGAGTTGTTTTTATATTCTCACTTCAGGAGTGAGGCATCAGTGAAAACTGTAGAGATGGAGAAGTGCTTCCAATATTACGTCAAATGTTTGGGAAAGACCCTTTGCTGATTAATCCACAAAGGTTTTGCTAGTTTCATGTAGAAGAGCTAAACTGGTCTGCATGAAGCTCTGACCCTGTGCAACACATGTGGGCTGAACTGGAGCATGAGCCAGGTCTTATCACCCAACATCAGTGGCCGACCTTATGCTCTTGTGGCTGAGTAGGAGCAAATCTCTGCAGCCTGCAGGCGCCTAAATCTTGATTGTTCACAGATGAATGGAGGCTGTTAATGCAGCACATTAATGCACATAGTTTTGGGATGTTCATCAGTCAGATATGACTGTAACTGCATACTACAGGCAATTGAATGCAAACCACCATGCAAAAGCAATGTCATTGTCACTCTGAAGCAGGTGATCCATCCTCAAAATTATGCTTTGCAACAGGAAGGTGTTGTTTTGGTGTGCCTGTCTCTATACATTGTTTTTACTGCGGTTGAAGGATTTAAAGCTTTTCTTTCTCTGAAAAATCCTGACACCATTGTTTATGAACTAGATAGTCAAATGGCTTAGTCATGTTTTCATTATGACAGTTTGCTCTGGAAGTGTTTTCAAATGCAAAAAGTCACATCTTGGTGACACCACCTGAAAATGCTCAAGACAGCACTATACACTATTTGCACAGCCATTTGAAAACTACAGTAAAGTTACACATTACTGTATTTAGTGAGGTAACTGAGAACACACTGAATACATATGTTTCACATTTTTACTGCATATGCTCTTTGCAATTCTAATTTGTTCAAAGCATTGTGCAAAAGAAAAATACACACATATTTACAACAAACTTGAGAAACACCTTTTGGGTAGAGCTGTGCACTGTAAACAATACTGCAGTACATATTGGAACTGAACATACAACATACACAGTACTGCAAATCATTCAAGGACATGCTGCAAACCACTGTCTGGCCAGGTATGAGTGGTGAAAAGATGGTCTCCAGTTAGACCCCTGTCATTCTCAGGGATTATGTCCCTGTAAAGAGTGTCTAAAACAGTCAGCAGATGTTGTGTGTTGTATGGACCAAGACGGGGGATATGAGTGAGGACGCCATTTTCTGAGATGGCTGCACACAGTGTAACATTCCCTCCTCACTGGCCTGGGACATCTGTAGTTGCTCTCTGTCCAATGCAATCCCTTCCACGCTGTCTACCTTTTGCCAGATTGAAACCCGCCTCAGGAATAAAATGATAAAGAAATATATCAAATTTGCTTGACAGATTTTGACAACTAGTTCAACATTTTTGTATGTAATGACTCAAGCAATGAAATGAGGACTATTAGTTTTATAGGGATAGACTATTCAGCATTAATAAGTATAGTTTATTTTGACTGACATGACACAAGCAAATGATAATGTTATAAAACAGCAGAGAATTGTATGAAAGCAACTGATGCATGTCCAAAGGATTTGCAATTTGTTGGAAAGAATGAGAAACTGCTACTATGATGTGCATAAATGACTAACTGTTGTGGAGGTTGAACTAACAGTTATGAGAATTTTAATTCTGATCAGAGAAATGCACCAAAGCGACTGAGAAAAACAGTAACTTGCGCTGTCGGGTGTGTGAGGTGTGAAGTGCAATGCTTCCTAGCACAACCAAAGAACTTCCACAAATCGCTGACCCAGTGTTGTGTCACCTGATGTTTTCATCGCACATGTAGTTAAAAGTAGGGTGAGAGCTTACCCTTGAGTTAAATCCCAAATTCTGTATCCCACATGACTTTCCTACAGTTTGCTGGAGTACATTGCAGTTTTTCTGCCCAACAGAGACGTCATCTCTGGATATTATATAGACAGTTTATCTGCTATTCTAAGTCAAGTTCTAGAGACATATAAATAAAACACTAATACTGCAACTGGCAAAACTTAGATTTACATCAGTAAACAACAACATTACAAACTAACACTCCTAAGTCCTAAAGTCATGAAAGTTTCATTCATGTTAGTGGATAATATAGGAATCAGGATAGCATGAATAATAAGGCCTAATGAGGTTTTACATTATGGAATCCCTGTTTCCAAGCAGATATTGAGGTTTGCTGTCTTTATAATTTATATTCAGGATGTACCTACTCTGATATCAAACACTGGTTTTCAGGATGACGTGTTGCTTACATTGTTTTACTTCATTCACATTACATAATTATATGAATGAAACAATCTGACAGGAGCTATTGCTTGGCCTAAATGTAAAGACGGTTGTGGTAAAAGGCAGCAGACATAGAAAAAGGAAGATAAGAGTTGTATAAATTTGATCGACAGCTCTGGATTAAAGCATTATGCAACACTGTTGGGAGTAAAAAAAATAAATCCAGATGAGATTAGGATCTGGATCCTCGCTCTCTCCAATGCTCTCTGTCTTTCTCTGTTTCGTGTAACAACATTATCACGGTAGGTGTTCAGAATTACACATTTTAAATTGATGGGTTGGCTAATTGCATCAAAGCATCATTTACACCGACATTAAGACACAACATTTCAGTGCTTTAATAGAAGTAACAATTAGGCAAATGACCATCCAAGCTGCCAACAAACAGACAGATAGATAAAGTAAATTAGGCCATATAGACAGGAGTTAAACCTTCTCTAGCTTTTATCCCACCGCCATCTAGAGGGTGAAATTAATTCTGCGACATTTGTACTGCAAAAAAACACATTTTACCACCTGTTGTTTCTGCTGTTAGTTAAATCTGTTATTAACCTGTGAAAAGGTCAAGTAAATAACCAAAAAAGAATCATTTATACATTAGCTGTCTTGTGTAATTTATGAAGTAAAAACAGCCAATCAATGGCTGGATAGGATTTCTCAAATGTGACAATTTACTGCTTTAAAAACTATTGTTTTTCAATTGTTGACCAAAATGTGCAAACTGAAGAAACCTTGTAATGCTAGTAGTTTTAGACATTTCATGGCCTAAACTATTCATTAACTAACCTGGTATAGAACTTACTGCTTACATCAGTAATAGAAAATAACCCTAATTTGAAATCCTCACAGAAACTCCTCGTACAAGCAATATTTTTAGAACGATTCAGAGGAATCAGATAAAATGATGGGTCACACACGTAACATCTATCATTCTGGATTCTTAAGGCAATATCTGGTTCATTACACTGTTGAGGTCACAAAACAGATATATAAAACAGGGCAGCAATGTTGAGATTTAATGTTTGAGTTCATGTTTCGTTCCCATCACAAGTCTTTATGGTTGAGGACTTAACATGATACAAATTTTATTTCTTCTTCCACAACTCAACACAGCTAAAAAAACAAAACAAAACAAAAAAACCACTCCTGGTACTTGAAAACATTATGTAAGTCAGTCAGTAAATTTTTCTCTCTTCTTTCCTAAACGAAAAATCCAAACAGTGGCTCCTGACAGATGACTGCAACCCATGTCAGCTGAGCTACAACCATTCAACTTGAAGGTAAAAACAATAATAATTAAAAAAAAACAAAAAAAAACACCAGAGCCTGTTTCTACTTTGTTAATGTGACACTGGCCAAAATCAGGACATATTTCATGAGTTCAGAAATGATTTGGGGTGAATCAACACTATTTCAAAATGAGCTTTACCTCAAAATGAGAGCGGAGCATAGCTGTCAGAGCAAGTTCAAAAATCAGAAATGTATATGTAACATTCTGTGGCATAAAACACTCATAAACAGGACAGTAAACGTCTGCATGGAGAAACATCTGACCATTAACAGGCACAGAAATTCATTCACAAATTACATGGAAACAAGCAGGTGCTGTTTCACAGAACACCCCGTGGGCAGACAAACATGTTTAAGTTGCATAAAGTATTTTGACAAAATAATTTTCTTGGTAGATACCCCAATGAAATGCTGAACAAATGTAACTTAATGTCTGTCTTCTAAAAACATCCTTTAACAGGCTAAATCCTTTGAGTGCCCCTTCAAGATGAAAGAGATTCCTTAAAGTCTGTTTTCTGTTTCACAAATGTCTTCTGCAACAAAAGGAAAACAACTGAAGGTACCTTTAAAGGCAACTCATATGAAGTCATGGCAGAGTTTTATTTCACTGACTAACAACATAAATGTGCCATGAATAGTGTCTTGTTCACAAAAAGAAATCCTATGAATATTTCATCTTGGCATACTTTACATTACCAAGTCTATTATGAGATGTTTCTTGGAACAACCTCCTACTTAATATGCACAGACGAGGAAATAAAAACACTGTAAGAGAACTGTTAAAGAGAAAAACCTTCTATGCAACTAGGCAGTTTTGAGCATCTTCCTTGTCAGTCTGGTTATAAATGTGTGAGTCTGCCTAACTTGTGTGTCTGTGCAAACAGTGAGTCTCGGTTGAATGAATAAAATATGTGTTTGACCTTGATTGGGCTGCAGGCCAACAGTGAACTAGGTTTCTAAGTAAGTAGCAATGATGTTATTAATATGAGCTATACAAACTAGCCAGCCAGCTTTGTTCACATCAGGCCTACGAAAAATCAGTCCTACTTGTTGAAAATAAATTGTCATCGCTCGAAGTTTTATACAAAATAGGGCTGGATCTGCTGTCTTCAAACACCTCGGCGTCCCCACCGTTAGTCTCTGTGACAGGTGGTCTTCCATCAGATTTTCTTCCGGACGCTGAAAGCCACCGAGTTTCCGTACAGCAGCCGGTCCCGCTCCCGCACCTCCTCCTGCAGCTTGGCCTCGGCCACACGGAGCTGGCGGATGGTCGCCTTCATCTCCTTCATCTTCACCTCCATCAGTGCGATGATGTCCCGCTGCTCGTTCAGTTTCCGCAGCAGCTCGGCGGACGTGGTGCCGGTGGTCAGAGAGTACGAGTGGTCCAGCGGGCTGCTGGTCACGCTGACGTACTGCACCGGCGGCTGGTGCGCCGAACTCTCGACCGGCGAATCGCCGGCGGTCAGCTCGTCCGCGGTGTCGATGGGCGCGGTGTAACAAGTCCCCTCAGACTGGGCGGGCAGCCGCGCCGTGCCCAGGTACTCCCCGTTCTGGCCTATCTGCACCACGGTGATGCTGTCGTCGCTCGCCTCTCCGCCCGCGTTGCCCTCGGATCCCTCGGCCGTGCTACCCAGTACGCTGGTGAGGACGATCCCGGAGGTGGCGGCGGCAGCGGGGGCAGGAACCGCCGCCGACACTTTCCTGCCTCTGCCCCGCCGGCTCCTACGCTCGTTCACCCCCCGCAGCGGGAAGAGGGACGGGACTCGGATGCTGTAGGTCTTCCTCCCGCCGGCGAAGTGCACGCTGCAGACCCGGTGTCCCGTGGTGGGCTGGAAGGTGCTGAAGCAGCCGCTGACCCCGGCCCGGGAGATGTTCCGCAGCCACAGCTCCCTCAGCGTGCTGTCTTTGGGAAATGTGTAGAAGCGCAGGTCCCGGTCCCGGTGCGAGTTGTTGTAGCAGCCGGGGACACAGCAGGTGAACCCGGGCATGTTTGTCTCAACGCCGAGGCTACGAGCACAGTCTTTGGGTTTAGTTCGGGTTATTTTATTGTTGTTTCTTTATTCTATGCGTTGTTAAAAAGCTCAGTGGCCTGCAAGCGGAACTACACGTCCCACAACGCTAACAACTTCCTGTTTATTTTTCACCAAAAGTGAGCCGCTTTTCTTCGTACGATGACTGAATCCCGCCCACTTCGCCCGCACTCACAGCACACCGAGCTGCTTTCTATGCAGAATTCGAAGCTAACGTTTTAATTTCGGCGGTAAACGTCTTGTTTTGTTCTTCGCAGTGTTATCATGCGAACCATCCTCCATTGAGAACTAAAAGTCCCATAATTCCTAGCACTTCCGGCCCGAGTCCATTAGTAAACTACCGCCCCTGCTGGTCAGAGTTTTGTAACGCAGTGCTTAGCTGAGAGAAGTAGGTAGGCTACAGTTTGTCTCCACAGATTATCCATATCTTTTTGTTTAGTTATAATACAGACACACAGAAAATAATGTCAGCATAAATACTTTTAAAACGTTGAAATGATAATCTGTTTCTAGTGGAAATGTTTTACAATTATCTGCATTAATTAATTGTCTTGAATTCAGTTCAGTATTTTTTATATTGTATCTGTTTCCTTTCTTTTTTAGTCTTGCCACCTTAAACAGGACATTGTACAGCCATGCATGTGGTAGTAACTGTTATCGGCCACCTGGTGGCCTTTCCATCAGAAATTCCTGATGTGACTGAGCCTGTAGTGTCAACCACAGCTAAGGAAGAGTTCCTAATCTGGTTTGTTTGTTGGATTTCATCCATGAAGTTGTATAGTATATAGCAGACTTCCGCTCTCTGTGCACCTGTCATCTTTTCTGTCATCCCCATTTAAATACTCCAAATGTCAGACACATCTGGCTATAATCTACTGATCCACATGTTAAACAATCATCTGCACATCAGCAGACACATCTGGAGTTTGAGGTGTAGATTACAGACTGACATACTGACACATCCTTAACTGAATTTTGAATAGTTTTAAGTCTATTTATACCATTGAAAACAGACTTTAAGTAAGCCAAACTTTTCTTTTTTACAGGTTATTCCAAAAGAAACAAAATAAAAGCAGAAATGTTAAAATAATCAATTTTCAAGGAATCATCATAAAACATAAAATATGCTTTATACACCTGAGTACTGAGGACTCTCATAGTTAATATTGGCATGTTTTAGATGTGTTTTTTCTGCTAATAGACACTTCTGTTCTATCATAAATTGAAAGAAGCCAAAATATCCTCAGAAACCAGCTGGCAGTTAAGCATTTTTGCCCCAAATGTTCCGTCAGATGACAGTAACAAGGTTACAAAGAGTACTGGACTATAAACTGGAGAAAGACACTGTAGTACTCTTTATATAAGACAAGATTAGATATTCCTTTATTAGTCACACAACTAGGAACTTTCCGATGTGTATGTAACAGTAAAAAGAAATGTGAACGCATTCTTGGGGTTTGTTGAGACAAGTCTGTGTATGAGTGGAGAGGGTTGGCACAGAGTTTCATTCACAGCAGGCCCGGGTCCAATGGTGCAGACAGGACGGGAGTCCTTATCTGTTACACAGGGGTTCAGCAAATTTGAAATCTCTTTGAAGAATTCATCTTTCATCATCATGCTTCAGTAAAAGGCAAAGGCACAAGGCAGAAAATATATTAACTTCACAAGCAAAAGCTTGTGAAACAATAGTATCAATTAGCATAATGTGCAATGTGTCCTGGTTGACCTTTAGATTCTCACCATCAGATGCTGAATGACAAAGGTCACTTTCTAAGCAACCATGGTGAATATTAACACACAATAAAACAATAAGACCAAACCTTTTTAAAATTGTGTTTTCCCTATATGATGCACATAATACATGACTTTGACAAAATTACATTTTAGGTATACTGTACATACAATTGGATATTGTTTTAATTGACATAAAATCATAATTCAATAGACCCTTTGAAGAAAAAGCAGCCAGGTCTAGCCTCTCATGGTCATCTTCATAGATTTGGAGATTGAAGTCTTTTTTTTTTTCCTGAAAGCTTCTTTCCACATCCATCAGACCCACATAGTCCTCATTCTTATCCTTTGTAGATATTTTCTCAAATAGTCTACCAAAAACAGGTTGTCTATATTAGAGCTCCTGTTGCAGGCCTAATGCCATGGGGACAATGAAACATAACAGAATATTAAACCCAAATATTCAGCATACTGATATTTTCCTTTCAGTGTATTAGCAATGTAATGAATAATGCATTTGCACTGAATAATCAACAATTGTAGAGACGCACTGGAGGCACAATAAATCTGTCTGTATATGTGTGTAGTATTATACTTACAGTTTTTCTCAGTCGCTTTGGTGCATTTCTCACATCACTATTAACATTTACACAGTAGTTTGTGCATTTCTCAAAACATTTAGTACAAACTGCAAAACCTAGTTGATAACCTGCAAAAGTGCCTCACTTGCTCAAAATGGATTGTTCATTCCTCAAAAGCAAGTATTCATGTCAATGAATGTGTCAGTGTCAACAAAATGAAAAGTCCTGACACCATAAATAATAAAGTACTCTGTCTGTCTGTCTGTCTGTGTCTGTCTGTCATTGTTTATGAACAAGATAGTCAAATGGCTTAGTCATGTTTTCATTATGACAGTTTACTCTGGAAGTGTTTTCAAATGCAAAAAGTCACATCTTGGTGACACCACCTGAAAATGCACAAGACAGCACTATACACTGTTTGCACAGCCATTTGAAAACTACAGTAAAGTTACACATTACTGTATTTAGTGAGGTCACTGAGAACAACACACTGAACACGTATGTTTCACATTTTTACTGCATGAGCTCTTTGCAATTCTAATTTGTTCAAAGCATTGTGCAAAAGAAAAATACACACGTATTTACAACAAACATGAGAAACAGCCTTTGGGTAGAGCTGTGCAAAAATGTAAACAATACTATAGTAAATATTGGAACTGAACATACAACATACACAGTACTGCAAATCATTCAAGCACATGCTTCAAACCACTGTCTGACCAGATCTGAGTGGTGAAAACGAACATTACCCCAAACAACAACATACTTGTTCAGATGGTCTCCAGTTAGACCCCTGTCATTCTCAGGGATTATGTCCCTGTAAAGATTGTCTAAAACAGTCAGCAGATGTTGTGTGTTGCAGCAGTGTAACATTCCCTCCTCACTGGCCTGGGACATCTGTGGTTGCTCTCTGTCCAGTACAATCCCTTCCACGCTGTCTACCTTTTGCCAGATTGAACCCCGCCTCAGGAATAAAATGATAAAGAAATGTATCAAATTTGTTTGACAGATTTTGACAACTAGTTCAACATTTTTTTATGTAATGACTCAAGCAATGAAATGAGGACTATTAGTTTTATAGGGAATGACTATTCAGCATTCATTAGTATAGTTAATTTTGACTGACATGACATAAGCAAATGATAATGTTAAAAAACAACAGAGAATTGTATGAAAGCAATTGATGCATGTCCAAAGGATTTGCAATTTGTTGGAAAGAATGAGAAACTGCTACTATGTAGTGCACAAATGACTAAATGTTGTGGAGGTTGAACTAACAGTTAAGAGAATTTTAATTCTGATCAGAGAAATGCACCAAAGCGACTGAGAAAAACTGTAAGTATAGGCCAGATTGTAACACACATAAACCATGATTGGCCTGTTTACATTTCTTTTTCAATTGTACCCCACTATATTTAAAACAAAGTTCACCTGTAGGAATACCAATAACAAATAAATAAACAAATACAAAATGTTCACATGCAGTTTGTCAAAGGATATGTGCGTGGTGACGTCACGCATTGAATCATGTGAAAACACGGTGCCCGAACATATGCTGCACTTTCTCCAGTGGGACACGTATATTAGACAGCCTGCATAAGTTCATCTAAATATTTTATTGTCTGCAAAATAGCACATTTCACATGAAAAACTTTACGTGGGTGAGGTTGAAGCCGTGTTTTCGAGTCTGCCCACAGTTGCGTATGTATCCGTTGGTTGATCCTCCGCTGGTGACGTATCTTCGGCCTCTGTTAGTGTCTCTGTCCCTCCCACAGTACTGTCTCTGCTGCTGAAGTTACCATTAGCAACTGGGCAGCGCCCGGCGGAGCACCGACAGCCGCTGTCGATGTCCTGGAGAAACGAGCAGGTAGAAAATATCACTTCTCATTAGGCTTGTTTTTATACCAGGTTTAAAGACCGGTAGATTAATTCACTTTGGATACAAACTCTGTAAAGTACCTACATATATGTGGAGCTTTTTGACTTCGCTTTGTTGCTGTCTGGCCGGCTAGCTGAACATGCTAGCTAACGTTATCACCTATGGTTATCACTAACATAGTCTAGCTAGTTTAGTGTGTGGTGGGAAAGTTAGCTATCGGAGCATAAACGCCTGTATTAATTAAAATACTGACACTTTCCCTTGTATGTAGTATCGTAAAAAGCATGAATAATGCACAACTATTATTGATGTGGACAGTTTCGAGTGTCATGGCTTTGTTATCTGACCAGTCGGCAGCAGCACGGTTAGTTTACTTTCCACTGGTGTGAGATGAGTCAGACTGAAGCTGTTGTTATCCTGGTAAATATGTGTTTGGAAACTGTATTTGAGCCCTTGGATGATGCTGTGAGAGACAGAGAGAGAAAGCTTTTTTCATGGGTTACATAGGTAATGCAGGTGCACAGGCACACAGAGTGATACTGTACAGTTATGTCTGCAGGGAGGCAAGTGAGGCTTACGTCACACATCTTTATATTATAAATAGACAAACCATTTTAATAATAACCTAATTTAACATTTTAATAAATAACTGTGTGGGCAGGTGCTCTTACCAAACAAGCCGACTGCTGTCTACTAATTGTGAAATCCACACAACAGTTAAAGGTCTACAACAGTTAGATTAGGAAACCACGAAGGGTTAGTGGAGAGTTGGGAGGGCCTTAGATGAGCTGAGCCACACACTGTTTCATATTTAACTTACTGATCAAGTCAAGGATTCATTTCTTTAAATGTAATTAGATAAACTGCCGATAAATGCAGTTGTTCTTTCAGTTGTACAAAAATGCCACTAAATAAGTCTTTAACCTGGTTAGAGTCACACAGGGACAATCATACTCGCTTCAGAGATAGAGATGACGTTGACTTTTTGTGGGTGTGGAACATGTGAAGAATGGCATGTTAACTATGTAGCAGGACACAATGCAAATAGCTGTCAGAGAATGATGATAAGAAAAACCAGTCTAGACCTCCTCAAACGTGTTTTTCCTGTCTGTTGGGACAATTACTTGAGCTGGGAGACAAATGGATAATAGAGATATTGTGCTATGGGTTATCATGACATTTCAATATAGACTAGATGTCTGAATGTCTGGTCATTAATGCAAGCCTTAAGTTCAAGTGTTGTGTGGAAACAGCATAAGATAATGTAAATGATTTTGTCACCTAGCTTTATCAGTTTGTTCTTTCATTTTTACATGTACAGTAAGCTTTCCTTGATTTACAGACAAGTGAATCATAGCCTGTTGGGACGTTCGCGAGGCTGACCATGGTTAACACGTAAGGTCGCAGCAAGTGGCACTGCCATGTTACCAGGAGTTGGTGTATTTGGCACGGGGAGCACAGCCCGAGTGCTGGTCCCCTTGTTGAAAGCTGAAGGCTTTGAGGTTCATGCACTCTGGGGGAGAAGTGAAGAGGAAGCGTGCTGCTTGGCAAAAGAGCTTGGCATCCCATTTCACACCAGCCGGTCTGATGACGTCCTGCTGCATCAAGATGTCGACCTTGTTTGCATCTATATTCCACCCTCAATGACAAGGCAGATTGCTGTCAAAGCACTGGGTAAGTTGAGCTTACGTACATGCAGTCACTTCATCACAAGCCATAAATCATACACCATTCCTATAAAATTAATATTGGTGGATATTCATCTTATAAATACCTTTTTTTTTACATAATATAATTTAGAATTTTTTAGTTTATGTAAATAATGACACCCAATTAACATCAGTTTTCTTCCTAAACACCAAGTTCAGGTCTTGCAGTCCACCTTCTACTTCCACTGTATTTGTATCTGAGATATACAAATTGCTTATGTGATCTGACCTAGCTGGGTGTGGCACGTCGGCTCTGGAACAGATTTGAATGTTTTGTGACTGTGATGAGAGTACTCCACAAAAGATACATACCCTGAAAATGGTTGCCTTCCTCTGCAACATATTTCTCACAGTTTATGCCTGAGATGTGATTAATGGTGATCATAGCCATGACCAGATGGAACATAGTAATTTGGAGGAAACAAAAACAGAACAAATACACAGACAACCCTGAAATTCCCCACATCTTACATCTGTTAGCAACACAGTTAAGCAAACAGAATCAACACATTGTTGTATCAGAAGAGAGTAGATTTATAACATTAACTTACTGTATCTGATGGAATTCCTGAGAGTTGACCTCAGCTTCCTGTTTTAGTTGCAACTTCCTGAGTGTGTCCCCACCAGGACTTATCCACAACACTCCTTTCAAGGGATACTGAAGCCCGCCGATCTCCATATATAAAAAATTATATACGCCATCTGTTAACACATGTGGTTACAGGAAAATGTTGACTTTTTGTTTATTTGTACAAAACTCCAGGAGAAGAAGGAAATCAATTGTTGAAAAGAGATTTGCAAGATTTCATGTTTGAAATTTAAATTTCCAGTACTCTCATTGCACACACCTTTCCTTCTCTCTCTGCAGGTATAGGTAAGAATGTTGTGTGTGAGAAAGCTGCGACTGCTGTGGATTCATTCAAGATGGTGACTGCCGCCAGGTATTACCCCCAGCTGCTCAGCATTATGGGTAATACCCTGCGCTTCCTGCCAGCTTTTGTTGCAATGCAGCAACTGCTACTGGAGGGCTATGTTGGTGAAATGCAGGTGTGTGACGTCCGAGTGTATGGCCCCAGCCTCCTGGACCAGTCGTACGGCTGGACGTGTGAGGAGCTGATGGGGGGAGGCGGTCTGCACACTGTGGGCTCTGCCATCATTGACCTTTTAAGTTACCTAACCGGAGCACGAGCCCATCGTGTTCATGGCTTACTGCGGACCTTTGTGCAACAGAATGGTTTGATCCGAGGCATTCGCCGCGTCACCAGTGATGATTTTTGTTTCTTTCAAATGTTGATGGCTGGAACTGGCTCGACCTCCAGTGGTGTGTGTTGCACCGTGACCCTGAACTTCAACATGCCAGGGTCATTCGTGCATGAGGTTATGGTTGTTGGATCCACTGGGAGACTGGTGGCCCGGGGAACAGAACTGTATGGTCAACGAAATGGGGGTAAAGGTGAGGAGCTGTTGCTAGGTGACAGTGGGTGGGTGGGACCGGAGGTGAAGGAGATTCCCCTGCCTCACCTGCAGGGGCTGGGCTCCATGGTGAAGGCTCTGAGACAGTCTTTCCAGGCTCATGAGGAGCGCAGGTCATGGGCACGAGGACCGGTTGCCATGGCACCGACGTTTGAGGATGGTCTGTATGTGCAGACGGTGGTCGAGGCAGTGAAACGGTCCAGCTGCAGTGGAGAATGGGAGTGTGTTGAGATCATGCACCAAGAGCCAGATCCAAACCACAATCTGTGTGAGGCTCTGCAGAGAAATAAGAAATAAATATATTTATATACACCCAGGGCAAAGAATACATGTGTCTGACCAAACTGGACTCTGAATGTTTGTCCTTTAATTCAGCTGCTGAGGCAGTTTACAGTACATGTGACTACTTTTTGCTTTTTCACATTTTGAGCAGAATATTTTGGTTATGAAAACAAAACTGTTGAGCATGTTTGTACCCTCACAGTTGTGATTTGTTTGTACACTAAAGTTGTTAAAACCACAGCTCCATTACTCTGATTTTCAACAGAAAATATTGGTGTAGCTGTGTATTTAGTTGAAGTGTATCAAAACCTACCTGTGCCCACTTGACATGTTTATTTCCTGTATCATGCCAAAAAGCTGACACAGTCCTTATCCTCACTGAAGCTCGAAGTCATAACTGCAAGTTTCCAACAGATACTACGTCACCTGTCAGTTAAGTCCCACACCTATGTCAAATATTAACAAAGAGCAAAATTACTTGGGAGTCAAAAAATAGCCTCTCAGTGGATGTCTGAATATTGAAGCAGCTTATCCAAATACATTCTTGTATTCTAGAAAAATGTAGCTTGTTGTATTTTATTCATTGAGAGATGAAATAATATCAGTTAGTAGGTCCTTTACAGTTTGTCTAAACCTTGAATCTGTTCATTTGACCAAGATTTAAAATCAACTGGAAGTATACAGTCCAACAGAGAAAACTTTTTAATCTCTGTTGTACATAATATTTAGATATTGATGTATTTTGGCGTTAATTTATTCCCAGCACCAATAGCACTTTATTCTGAAAGGAAGTATTTACCTCAGACATGAATGTGAAAATGAAAACGAGGATGATTCGACTAACAAAATCCTTTCACTGTTTGTAGTGTGGTGACTGGCAGAATTCAAATGATGCTCCAGTGGAGCTCAACCTCTTTTTTTTTTTTTTTTTTTTTTTCAGAATTAGAGTAATGGAGCTCTGCAGAGTTAAGTTTTATTTTTTTAATTTTTGGAATGTGTGATAATAAGCATATGTTTAAAAGTGGATGAGATTGCAAGAGGGACTGGTAGGTTTTGATGTTATGGCATACTGTGTCAAGCATCAAATGCCAGGGTTTGAGAAAAATAAGCTATGTAGAAAGTAGAATAATAAAGTGTAATTTGTAGCATTGCCCCTCAAAATGCCCAAACCTTATAGGGACACTACTTATGTTAAATCTGTATTATTATCACCTTATAGGCCAGAAAAGTCTAAGAACTTCTAAGTACTTTTCTTCTTCATAGACAGAGTAGCTGAAGCAGCGTTTTCATAGTGGGGAAAAAACTTCATATTTTCATCAAAATATACTACTTCCAAATAAATACACTACTTTAAGAAGTTTGAGTGGTGATGGCACCACACGTTTGTTGTTATTTTTATGTATATGTGTAGGTAAAATGGGTAAACGTTGGTATGTAGATTTATAGAAGGACAAAGTTGAAGCGGATTATGCCTTAGAGGGAGGAATTTAGAGGGATATTTGGTGCCTGGTATCCACTGTGAGCACTTGTCAACAACAGTAATCACTATAACCACTGAAACTGACTGTGAAGAAGGAAAGTACCAATTAGCCAACAGCCACTTGTCAAGCTTACATGGAGTGATGCTCAAATGATTGAATATAGGTGGAGTATCACATTGAATCTTACACAATGAGAAAGAGGCTTGTCTTGGAAATTACAGATTAGTTACCTTTTGTAGTTAAACTGATAACGTTTTTAGAAGCTTGAGGGTATTCAACAATTAAATGAGTTTAATGTGTTAAAGTTTTGTTTACATGTGCTGACCATTGAAGTAATTTTATGTTTTTACAAGATTTTTGTTTGATACAATTTGCAAATTTAAAATGACATGTTTAAATCCAGAGAGCGGGGCCACCATCATTCTGACACCTTACTGATCTTTTCATTAAGTGGAACCACTGGATTTGACATGTGTAAGATTATAAATGTGTGCCTCTCTGATGTGCTCAGACCAGGAGAAGGAACTGTTGTACAGTTTACAGTTATTGTAGTCTCTCACTGCATCTCAGTACTGCTGAAAATCCTAAATAATACTGGGCCTTATTGCTCCTAATGCTGAAGCAGGAGGTGTGAAAGACAGAAGCAGTGTACTGGTTTGATTTGATTGGTCTGCACGCTGCAGATAAGGATACATACACGTTACATGCTTACCTCACGCTATCCCAACAGTGCTTTACAAAAACAATACATCAAGTTTACATTAAGTGTCTTTATAAAATCACATTACATTAGCCTGCAGGATGTTCCATAACCCACCACTATTAAAGTACATTCCATCTGAGTTTTCACTTTGTTAACAGATGTTTTTGTTTGTTGTTTGCACTGATAACTGATAGATTGCCACATATTTAATTTGTGATGCTCCTACCAACCAGCTCACTGCATAAATGACTTTAACACTTGTCTGTATGAGGAAGACCTGTTGTATTTATTTATGTCTTGGTGTGGAGAAAGTTTCCCATTGTCTTTTCTGTTCAGTGTTTGTGTTTTAAGCCTGTGAATTTCTGTTAAAGCTGTAATATTTAAATTGTTTAGATTTAGTGTTGTTTTAATTGATAATATGGCTTTTTGAACACAATATGTCGCATTTAAGTTGGGAAACTGTTGTGTTCATCTGCCTGACACATTTCCTTTAATAAATACAGTTATATTCATTCAGGATCCTTGCTTCAGTTTTTTTAAAAATCTTTTTTAAAAATGGGGTGGTTATAGCTCAGGAGGTAGAGCAGTTGTCAACCAGTCAGAGGGTTGGTGGTTCGATCCTTGGCTCCTGTAGCCTATGTGTCGAAGTGTCCTTGGGCAAGATACTGAACCCCCCCCATTGCCCCCATTGGCTGTTCCATTGGTATGTCGATGTACGTCGCTTTGGATAAAGCGTCTGCTAAATAAAATTGTAGAATTGTAGAAAATCTACCTTAACTTACCAGTTAAGTCTTTAAGTCATAGAAAACAGGCTTTCGCCTTTTTGATATGTTCTTGTTGTGTCTTGTAGTAGTTATGTCACTGAGCTGGCAGTACTTTACCACTAGTCAGACTGAATAATCACCTTCAGATATTATAACTGCATGATGCATTATGTTGTATCACGTCTCCTCTCCCATCTCCTTAGAGTCACATTTGTCCATGGAAGCATTTGGCTGCATTCATGTAGGTATTACAGAATCTGCCTGCTCTTTATGTGTGGAATATAGCTGTTCCTGTTCTCAACGTGTGGGTTTGCTGCGAACTGTTTTTTTTTTGTTGTTGTTGTTTTTACACATAACTAAAACTGGCAAGGTTCTTTCAACTTTATGGTTTTGTGGTTTGTGGTACAGCATTGCATTATGCAGGTATTGCTACATGTTGGGTCAAACTGCCACAATATTTTTTTTTTCATACAATTAAAAGATTAAGTTGCCGAATGCACAAGATGGGACACAGAATTAAGAATTTGTTGCAGACAACGCTTCACGAAGTCTATAAAGTTCCCATAACTCAACAACCCACAAAATTCCGTGATTTTTTTAAAGGAAGTCTGGGGCGTCAAATGGCTTACATGCAGGTATTGCTCTGGAATACAGATATCTGACTGAGGAAAACGAGGACATATTAAAAAATACCAGGAGTGAACGCAAAGGCGAGAACAGACCGTTGATTATCCGGGCACATATCCCATTTTTATCGCAGGTGTAAATCAGGCATGAGTCTATCAACAGTCCTCTGCCCCGGATGTGACGTCACACGCTGTGATAGCTAACGACACAGCTAGCAACCTCAAATGCTAACGATGCTAACTGCTACCAGGCCACCAAAAAATAGTGGTACTGATAGTTTTGAAAATATCTAGCAGTGTAAATTGCATTATCTCGTATGTCAGTCAACACGGATACGAGCGGTGGGTGATATAAACACAGTGGCCGATGTCGTATACTGAAAAACCGGGTCCGGGCAGAGACATGGTCCGTAAACGAAGCGTCGTCTGGGGGTATTTTAAAGCCGTGGACGCAGAGTTGGTCCAGTGTTTGCTCTGCACTGAGTATCTGGTCAAACACGACAAGGGCACCACCACCAACATGCTGAGACATCTGCGAGCCAAACATCCCTCCGACGTTATCGGGAAGATAAAGGCTCGTCTACCTGAAGCTGCCTCCATCAGCAAGCATCCAGACATAGAGACAGAGAGGGAGCACTCCTGCACAGGTATGGTCCCTGAAGTCGTTTTATTTAACCCACCCAGACACCATTCAAGTTATTATTATGTAAAATGTCTGTCCAAAGGAGTCAAACAGCTTTAGAAATGTCAGCTTCTGAGTCTGATCTTTTACCTGTAACATCTGAAATTATAAGAATCTAGTAAAATAGGAGGTTGTCATAACAGTGTTGTATAAAATAATTAGTTGTCAAATCAAGTAAATTAACAATTCTGATTATAGATTAAGTCATTCACCAAGCAGAATGCCAAGCTTCTCAAATGTGAGGCTTTGCTGCTGTTTTATTATTTATTTGTTATTTTATTATTGTGAAGTACCTTTTGGTCTGTAGGTGAAAACAAAATAATTATCTAAAGTTGTCACATGGGGTTTTTGGAAGTTTTTTACATTTTACATCATTTGACAATTAATCAACTACTTAACAACCAACAAACTTTAATTAATAATGAATCGGTACTTGGAGTTGTACTTATATATATAAAATAGTAATTTAACATTGAACAATTTTGATTATAGTTTGTCATTTACCAAGCAAAAATACAATTTTTGACATTTTACACACTGAAAGATTAATAATTAAAAAAACATTAATTAATAATGAATCGGTAGTTGGAGTTGCACTTATAACTATGTTTTCTCCATATTTAGTGGAAGTGACACTGGAGGACGGAGACTCTGACACCGGTGCCACAGGTATTGATGCTGACTTAAATTCTGCCGTGAATGGCATCCAGGAGGCTGCACAAGGAGGTCCAGACAAACAAATGACACATGAAGAGGCGAGTGAAGACAACCCTGTAAGACGTAGACGGAATAAACGCAGCCTGATTTGGAGGTACTACGAGCACTTGGACAGTTTGGCTGCTGCTCGTTGCCGCATCTGCATGAAGAAGCTACGGCGCTTTGAAGGCGGCAGCACCAGCAACCTGCACCGACATATGTCAAAGAGACACCCGGAGGTGTTCTCTCAGCTAGTGGCCAACGGGCACAACCCACTACCATCCCACTCATCACAGGTCTTACATGTTAATGGTGACATATCAACACCAGCAGAGACTTTTGGGGCGACAGACAAGAGACCATTTTCAGGTAGTGTTTTATAGATCACTGCATTTTGTGTATTTAATGTTCTCCTCCAACTGGAAAAGAAGTAACTATGAACATTATTAAAAGTACTTATGTACTCGAACTGTCAAGTACTTGTGTTGCCACTCTATTATCTCTGTAATCTTAAGAAAACAATTTGCTATGTCAGCAACCATAATCACCTAATGTGATTAACCACTTAATACTTAAAAAGAATCACATCAACACATTACTTAATAATGAATCGGTACTTGGAGTTGTACTTATAACTATGTTTTCTCCATATTTAGTGGAAGTGACACTGAAGGACGGAGACTCTGACACCGGTGCCACAGGTGTTGATGCTGACTTTAATTCTGCTGTGAATGGCATCCAGGAGGCTGCACAAGGAGGTCCAGACAAACAAATGACACATGAAGAGGCGAGTGAAGACAACCCTGTAAGACGTAGACAGAATAAATGCAGCCTGATTTGGAGGTATTACGAACGCTTGGACAGTTTGGCTGCTGCTCGTTGCCGCATCTGCATGAAGAAGCTACGGCGCTTTGAAGGCGGCAGCACCAGCAACCTGCACCGACACATGTCAAAGAGACACCCGGAGGTGTTCTCTCAGCTAGTGGCCAACGGGCACAACCCACTACCATCCCACTCATCACAGGTCTCACATGTTAATGGTGACACATTGAAGAGAGCGTTTTCAGGTAATGTTTTATAGATCCCTTTTTTTGTGTCTTTAATCTTGCTGATTAACAGAAGACGAAAAAATGCTAAATGTTGTCTTAACACAAACAAATAAAATACCATTTAAATACTGTATGAAAAAAAATAAAAGTGTCAAAAAAGTATAAAAGTATAAAAATATACAGTGGTGACACCACCACAGTTGCTATCGATAGTCAGCTCTGGTTTTATCAGATGGACATTGGTTTGAAATAAAAGCCAGGATTGCATCATCATGGCTGGAGTTTCAACATGCAGTTGGATTAAGCTTATATAAGTACATAATAAAATAATTAAGGTTATATAATTCAGTGTAAATTTCCTTTGTACCGAAACTGGAAAATAAGTAACTGAGGACATTATTTAAGTACTTATGTACTCAACCTCTCAAGTTCTTGTGTTGACACTTGACTTTCTCAGTAATTTTAAGAGAGCAATAATCAACAATAATCAACATAAGCAACATAATCACCTAGTGAAAGTTGAGTGAATGGTTTGCTACATCTTTAAATTCAACGAATAGCAAGTTTCATTTTGTGTTTTCTACCTACTGTATTTAAGATTGTAGTAAGACTAAACGTAGACCTCTCTTCCTCTTACAGGTATTTTCAAAGTTTCAAGACTGTCTGAAGGAGAAAAGCATGTGTTTAGGAGAGAGCGGGAGCTGATAGAACCTCTGAGGAGAGTGCAGAGGAAGAAGGCTCAGACTCTGGAGTATCAGAGGGAGCTGCTGGAGAATCAGCGTGCAGCAGGAGCCAGGGAGGCTGCTGCAGAGAGGGAACAAATTGAGTCATTGAGGAAAGCACAGCTAGAGGAGGCCAAAGACTTGAGTAGACAGAGGGAAGAGCTGCAGAAGGAAAAGGCAGAGTTACAGAAGAAATGGGAAGAGCTTGAGCAGGAAAGAAAGGAACTTCTCTTGTTTTCCAGAGGACAGCAAGCCTCCTGACTCTGTTACAACATGATAAGACTCTCATTTTGCTGTCGTCACTGATTGAGGTTTTTTATAAATGCTTTGGGATTCATTCAAACACGTTATGTGAAAATGCAAAGTCCACTTAACAAAATAAAAAAAAAAAAATCAATGAACAGTTGATTTTGTTTCTGTTACAGCTGTGTCATACTGGTTTATGGTGTTTTAAATTTTCTCTCTTTGACCTGCTTTCCTGTCTCATTGTGTGATGTCCTCATACTGCTTATTTACCCTTACTCACCCTGCATTCACTGACAGTGTTATATTTATATGGTAAAATTAACGTGTGTTGCTTGTCACTCATGTCTATAAAACAGGGTCAGGCTATTTGCACAACTTATCATCAGAAGTATGTCTTATCATTCAAAGTGTAAATTGGTAATTAAATTGCAATGCTGCCTGTAAAAAGTGATATACGACCAATATTCCAAAACAGTTGGGAGACTTTGTAAAATAAATTTTAAAAAATGAATGCAATCATTTTTGTAAAAATTGTTTACTGATTTTACAAAGATTAGAGTCACGAGCAACAAAAAAACATGCAGTCTCAGCAAAATTCCTGGAAGCTGAAAACATCCCAGCTCTTGTATGGTCTGCATACTCACCAGACATGTCGGCCCTTGAGCATGTTTGAGATGCTCTGGATCAATGTGTACGACAGCATGTTCCAATTCCTGTTAGCATCCCGCAACTCCACAGAGCCACT
Source organism: Centropyge bicolor (assembly GCA_037975185.1). Lineage (NCBI taxonomy): Eukaryota > Metazoa > Chordata > Actinopteri > Pomacanthidae > Centropyge > Centropyge bicolor. The sequence goes on from JBBMOC010000043.1 coordinate 113,956, forward strand.
GAGGATGACCAACATCCCACAGAACACAACAATCTGATGCAAAGGAGATGTGTCCGTAGTTCATCCCAGGTCTGTCAGATCAGGACAAACTCAGGGCTGTGGTCTCACATAGGTAGTGCCATTTGCCAAGACAAATAATGTCATCCCAGGAGTTTAACCAGTCCTCCTGTCCAGTGTCACTCGGTGCGACAATGGCAACGCAGTCTCGTCCTGTATTGCTTTTGTCCCAGGAGGCTTTGCATTGTTTGGCTCCAGAGGCCTAAAGTAATAGACATCTGACTGGAGTCAGTTGCCATTGACCCAGATATAGGTGGCCTCCATCACCATATCCTGCAACCTTTACCTTGAGGACAGCTCCAAGGACTCAGCCCCCTCCACTTCGGGCCTCTGCTCCTCCACCAAGAGACGCAGGGAAGAGACGGACACAGAGGAGGTAAGAAGGTAGACGCAAAGACTTGACTGTAAGGACTCAGCCCCCTCCACTTCCGGCCTCTGCTCCTCCACCAAGAGACACAGGAAAGAGACGGACACAGAGGAGGTAAGTAGGAAGAGGCGAAGACTTCACTGAAGAGACAGCTCCCTCCACTTCCGGCCTCCGCTCCTCAACATCAGAAGACACTGGCCTGGGTCCTTTCAACTTCCTGATATGGATTGACAGTGACAGTGACAGTGACTCTGATTAGACCTTGACAGCCCTGGTTACCGCAAGATACTGTGAAACCTTTGCCTCTGACAAGGCTTCAGTAGCCCCAGATAGCCTTCTTATGTGTGTTGTAGGATTAACAGCTTAGATAGTATCATGCACCAGGTTTATTTTTTCTATTTTTAAACAGTTTGATAGTTGTAGTATTAGATAGTGATAAGATTAAGATAAACCATAGATAATAAGAAAATATAAGATAAGATAATAAGATAAGCTATGATAAGATAATCCATCGATAATTATATAAGATAAGAAAAACTATAGATAATAAGATAATAGGTCCTCTTAGTGATCATGCATAGGACTCTTAGATTAAGTGTGTATGATATGATTTGTGATGTAGTGCTTTCAACCAAATTACTTTCTAATGTGCCTCTCTTTCATCCAGCCACACACACAGACATACATTTTTTTAGTTAGGTGGGAGTAGGGGGCTATAACAGACAGAGGCGAGGAAATAATGTCTCCAGTGAATCTGATTATCACATTTTCCAAAATTGTGTAATGGTTTATTAGGGATGAGCGAGTACACCACTATCTGTATCTGTATCTGTTCAACCATCTATATTAATTGTATCTGTATCTGTACTCGGAGTGGGCGGGGCTTTATTTTATTCGTATCATACTTGTATTCGTCAAAAATGCTTTATCCGGCTCATCCCTAGTTGAAGCTTGGGAGCAACTCAAACGAATGTGGTACAACTTAAAACAAGGCTTCTGTGATGATGGAGATGCACAGCATCTCAGTGTGGCCTCACAAGAAGAAGGCTGACGTTCCAAAGACATGCAACTCCACTGGACTCGTCAACACATCTGTATTTGATTCTTGATTTGGACTTTGGCTAATTTATTAAAACTCTTTTGTCATAATTTATAATCAAAGGGAGAAAAATAACACTTTCTCTAGAAGAGCAGCCAGTACTTGATTGTCCATGTCTGAACAGGTTTTGGAGTACAGGTCAGCCCAGTGGAAAGTTTGGGGAAGTGAAGGAGGATTGTGTCAGCACCTTTTCATACCCAGAGCAGAGAAGCTGGATGATGATAAACACTGAGAAATGTAAAGTTACTACTTCAGTATTAACTACAACTCTTCACAAATATACTTTTGTCTACGATGCTTTGGATTTTGCTCACGTTATATTTTACAAATCAATTTTATAGTGTGATATGTGAAATTGTGTCATTTCTGCCAAACTTTAAATATTTAGTATATCCACGGCAGATTTCAAGAGAAACTGAAAATAAAATTGACTTAAAACAGAATGTAGGTTGAACCCAATTGCAGCAAATCAAAAAACAGGAATTACTGTTTATTACTGATGTTTATTGTCAACAGGCAAGCAGCAGCAACATTATGCATAATAACCAGGGGAGTCGTCTCTGGGGGCTTGGGGAGGGTCTGGGGGCTCATGCTGGGGGAACTGTGGCAGGTAAGGAGGAGAGCAGGTTTGCTGTGGTGCTGGGTCTGCCTGGGATTGTTGCTTGGTTGACATCGGTTCTTCGGTGCTTGGTTGGCACTGAATCATTTTGGACACAATTAAACAACCTCTTCATTGTTGGCAACTACATTGAATTTGACCTCTTATAATGGAGTAAAATTCTAAACAATAATAATAGTATTAATAAGATTAGATACGGTTCCTGTAATAAAAACCATGCATGTAAAGTTAACTTTCATTTATCACCACTTAATGTCACCACTGGAACTTCTGTAGTCTCAGTGGGGGGATTACTTACTCAGCCGACTGAAAGAAAAGTCCTGTAAAAGTCCAGCTAGTCCTGTAGTCGACCATCTCATCTGGTCTGATCTTCTCTGTGGTCAAGGAAATCCTGGATGTGGAGTCTTCGTCTTGAACATCATTGCTTCTTGTGCGGAAGCTGATGCAGCGTTTATAATTCTGAAGGCTGCAGGAACAGACCAGGGGCCTGTTGCACAAAACTAGGATAAGGGATTAAGCCGGGATATCTTGGTTATCCTGGCTCAACTTATCCATGATCCGGTTGCACAAAAGCAGGATAGGGGAAAGTGGGATATGTTAAGATAAGATAAGATAACTTTTATTGATCTCCCTTAGGGGAAATTTACTTGTCACAGCAGCAGTAACAAACAGTAAACAGTAACTCAAAAAATAAATACCAGTAAGTGACTAGTTAAAAAAATAAGGCAGTAATAAAAAAACAAGAAACAATAAGTGGCATAGAGACAATAAAGTGACAAGTGAGGTAAAGTATTTACATTATGTTATATGTTTTCCTTGTCTTTGGCATCCAGAAGTAGTAGACATACTATTATTCATATGAGAATAAAGATGCTATGAATGCTATTGCACAAAAATTTCTATGTTATTGCACTGAAAAGATATTACATTATTTACAGTGTGCAGCAGAGAAGATGCAGAGAAAATGCAGTTATTTACTATAATGAGGTGTTAGAGTCTTATTGCAGTGGGTATGAAAGACCTGCGGTAGCGCTCCTTCTTGCAGGGTGGGAGTCTCAGTCTGTTGCTGAAGGAGCTGCTTAAAGCTCCCACAGTCTCATGCAGGGGGTGAGAGGGGTTGTCCATGATAGATGTCAGCTTGGCTAACACCCTCCTCTCACCCACCTCCTCAATGGAGTCCACAGAGCAGTCCATGACAGAGCCAGCCCTCCTGACCAGCTTGTTCAGTCTCTTCCTGTCCCTCTCTGTGCTCCCCCCCTCCCCAGCAGACCACTGCATAGAAGAGTGCAGACGCCACCACAGTGTCATAAAAAGTCCTTAGTAGAGTCCTGCATACTCCAAAGGACCTCAGCCTCCTCAGCAGGTGCAGACGGCTTTGGCTCTTCTTGTATAAAGCGTCTGTGTTATGTGACCAGTCCAGTTTATTGTTAAGGTGAACACCCAGGTATTTGTAGGTCTCCACCCTCTCGATGTCCAATCCCTGGATGTTCACCGGTGCAGTCTGGGGTGGCTTCCGTCTGAAGTCGATCACCAGCTCCTTCGTCTTGCTGGCATTGAGCTGAAGATGATTTAGCTCACACCAGCTGACAAAGTCACTGATGACCTCCCTGTACTCCTGGTCGTCCCCGCCCGATACACACCCGACGATGGCTGTATCATCGGAGAACTTTTGGAGGTGACAGCTCCCAGAGTTGTAGCTGAAGTCCAACGTGTACAGGGTGAAGAGAAAGGGGGAGAGCACTGTCCCCTGTGGGGCCCCTGTGCTGCAGACCACCGTGTCAGACACACAGTCCTGAAGCCTCACGTACTGTGGTCTGTTGGTGAGGTAGTCCATCGTCCATGCAGCCCGGTGACAGTCTACTCCCGCTCCTTCTAACTTCCCCCTGAGCAGTGAAGGCTGTATTGTGTTGAAGGCGCTGGAGAAGTCAAAGAACATGACTCTCACAGCACTGTCCGTATTCTCCAGGTGGGTCAGGGATCTGTGAAGGAGGTAGATGACAGCATCATCTACCCCTATGCCCGGCTGGTAAGCAAACTGCAGGGGGTCCAGATTTGTGCTCACCAGGGGTCGAAGGTTCTTGAGAAGTATCCTCTCCATGGTCTTCATCAGGTGAGAAGTGAGGGCCACGGGTCTGAAGTGGTTTGGCTCCCTGGGGTGTGCGGTCTTCGGGACTGGAACAACACAGGAAGTTTTCCACAGTTCAGGGACCCTCTCCAGACTCAGGCTCAGGTTGAAGACGTACTGGAGCACCGGACAGAGCTGGTCTGCGCAGTCCTTCAGGAGTCTGGGGCTGATGCCATCGGGTCCTGCAGCCTTCCTGGCCTTGATCTTCCTCAGCTCACTTCTCACCTCGTCAGTTGTTATGGAAAGGCCGGGGGTGGATGGGGAGGAGCAGAGAGGGGGGTGAGCGGGGTGGCAGTCGGCAGAGATGGAGTGACTGTGAGTCTGGCTGGACAGCACTCTGATGACTGGAGGAAGGAGTGTGGGCAGAGTCAAATCTGTTGAAGTGCAGATTCAGTTGGTTCGCCCACTCCCTGTCTCCTGCTTCAGGCCTCCTGTCCTGGCCTTTGTTGTGACCTGAGATGTTTTTCAGGCCTCTCCAGACCCCCCTGGCGTCGTTCTGTTGAAGCTGTTCCTCCATCTTAGCCTTGTAGTTGGTCTTGCCTTCCCTGATTTTCCCTGATGTTATGGTATAAGTTGCCATGGAGAGTTATTCTGTGGAACTAGCCTGCTCCAGACCAGGCTAAGTTCCAGGATCTATTTAATCTCATCCCTTATCTCAGTCAGCAGTCACCACAAACGGAAACCAATAGTTATTCCACTGCCCACTACACATTGTTATCACACTCAACTACACCCACTGTCATTATTTAAACATTTGTGATCATTAATTTCAATCATTGTAGATTTTTAAATTTAGTATTTTATATTTCATTTCATTCTATTCAAGGTGCAATATTTTTGCATTTAGGATGTAATATTTCATATGTCATATTTAACCCTCCTATTATCCTCAAATATTACTAACACATTTCACCCTTGGGGTCAATTTAACCCCATGGATATTTCCCTCCAAAAAAAATGATTTGCAGATTATTATTGACCATTTTTTTGTGTCAGCCACTTTGTGTATTTGTTGAAATCATAAATAACCCCTTGATAATGAAATCTTAACCTGTCCTCTAGCGCCACCATCGGGACAAACAGGCCAAAATTGGAATTAATTTATCTTGAAAAATTTTCTTCCAAATTTTCTCAAATTTACTGACAACCTTAGTGACCACAAGAGTATGAACCCTATTGGTTTTGGTGATGATATGACATTTCCTGCAGCGCCACCATCAGGACAAACTTTCAGTTTTAGAGTTAGTGTAAAATCTTTCATCTAAATCTTTTCTAATTTGGGGTGCACATTCATGATTCCTCTTATAAACATATTTACTTACTTATTTGCTGTTTGGTTGTTTTGTATTGCTGTTGCTTCACCTTTAGATTTAGAAACTCCTGCCAACATGAGCAAGCCAATGTAGGCTTACAAGTCAAATACATCCAAGTCTTTCCAACTGTCCCCATACAAACGCGTCCCCTCTAAATTTATCATCCCAAGAACAATATTTTCAACCAATGGTGCTCAAATGATGACTTGATGTCTTCAACATGGCTGACTGCATATCTGTTGGGGCCTTGAACCATTTTGATAATATTAGCAGCGCTAAGTCCACTCTGCTGTTGAAGTGGGGAAAGGGTCACACACAGACAAGTTTTACACAGCTAAAACAGCTTGGGGTCCAATTGACCCCAGAGAAACACCAATGCGTGCGATATGTGTTCAGCACATTAAAAAAAATATCATGATAATTTTATGCTTAATCAATTGTACCAGTCAAATTAGGAAAAGTCATGAAATATGAAGTCAAACAAAAAAAGGCAACAATTATTTTTTGAATGATAAACATTGATTGGGGTCAAATTGACCCCAAGAATAATAGGAGGGTTAATCCAAGTTTTGTGTCAATTTCTAATGTAAATTTGTTAATATCGTCTTTTTAGCCTGTTTTTTTTTTTTTTTTTTTTTTAATATTTAACTGCTTCTGTCCCCTTTGCTGCTGTATATTGTGATTTTCCCCACTGTGTGACAAATGAAGGTTTATCTTATTTTAAATGATGATTTAGATGATGTTGCAATAGATAATTTATAGTTTCCCATATGTAACCGGTCTGAGCTGACACATGGCTCTGCGTTGTGTAAAAAACCAGGGAGGAGACGAGATCTCTGCCGATCAGGAGGGGTTTATTCTCTCTCTGCACAAAACATATAAAAATCAGTACAGCATCTAGGCATTTCACATCTGCACCTCTCTCTCCTCATGGCGTCAGTAGACGACTGTACACAAAATATAAAATTAAAACACTCTCCACCCCACCAGCGGCAATAGTAATATATATACAATTAGAACAGCAAACATGCATAAAAGAAACATAAAGGGAGCTTACATACCTGCACAAAACATATAAAAATCAGTACAGCATCTCGGCATTTCACATCTGCACCTCTCTAAAACCAAGAGAAAAAGGAGCATGCTCTGTGAAAAACCGCTACCATGCTCCCTTAGCTTAGAAGCTAACGCTTAGCATACTACGAACAAATGCTGCACTGCTAAAATGAATAAACAAACAAACTTAAAAGTGAATGTGCAACAGCAGCTAACATGTGTGACCCCTTTACCATAAAAAAACCCCTGCAACCACACTTAACATCTGCGCTGTAATTCATTATTTTAACACGGACCATCCGCACTACTCACCTCTCCTCATGGCGTCAGTAGACGACTGAGGAAAGTAGCGCGAAACTAAAGGATGTTACCTCACAGAGTCAAAGGTCACACAACGAAAATATGATATCAAAATAAAAGCTCCCAAAAAGAAATACAGAAACAAGCATAAACACACAAGAAAAACAACAATATATGAACAAGCTTGAAAAAAGGAATTTGGTGAAATATAAACTTAATACATTTATACATTCGTTACACATACACTATATATAAAATACACCTCCCATATAAATATAAATACACATTATAGAGCATGATGTTCCATTATTGAATAAGGGTAAATCAAAGCAGGTAAACCATCAGCTCCTTTCAAAACTGAGGTCACACAGTGACTCTACAAGATAGAAAGCACAGAGCCAAAACATTATATATATGATCAATCAGCATACACACGCACAAACACACTTGCATAACATACTATAACATAAGATAAGAGGAACTTTATTTATCCCAAAGGGAAATTCAATTAAATCAGTGAGTTCATTTATTTATCAAAGAGTTTTACAGTCTGGAGTTACACTGACACAGTTTCATCACATCTACAGTCAGTTTTACTTACAATTTCAACTGATTCATAATCAGAGTACAACTACGTTTTCGGAGATCTTAATGAACTATTTGGATTGTAAATGTGATGGTTTCAGCGGGGCAGTGTGTGTGTATTTGTGCACTATAGTGCCTGAATATGTAAATATATTTACGTATTCAAATACTTTGCCACGCTTTCTCTCTTTGTTTTATAACTGTGGCGATGTTGCCTTTCTTTTTTTTATTTGCTCCTTTACCTCCTCGTAAGCCTCCATGAGGATTTCTGCCTCCGACGGGAAAAGGACGCCGCTCTCGTTGCCATGGTGAATCAGTGACTCTGTGATCGATGGACGGGGTCTATCTGAGGAAGCCGCGTGCGCGCATTTATCCAGGATTGGTTTCACCTGGCTTGTGGAATCCATGTCTGCTCATCCTGGCTTGCTCTTTGTGCAACCCATTAAGCCTGGACGCTCTTGTTTTGGATTCGTTGAACTCGGCTCAGTCACTTATCCCGGATGTCTTAATCCTACTTTTGTGCAACGGGCCCCTGGAGAAGTGCTTCAACTTCCACATTTGTGGATAAAAAACATGACATGTGCAACAGAGTGAACAAGACAAATAAGAATTGAATTGCAGAGAACTTTCATCAAGTTGTTTTGAATTAATACTTTACCTCGGCCAGTTACAGTCATTATAACCTGAGTAAAAAATGAAAATAGAGTGGAGTGAGGAAAATAAACCATAGGGACGGATAAAGCATTTCTGACGAATACAAGTATGATACGAATAAGACCTGTCAATATCCGTGCTCGTGCTGAAGGAAAATCCTCATTGTGTAACTGACTGTCATCGCGCTCTGTGATTGGCCTTGGCCAGTCACACACAGCGCCCGCCCCGCCCTAAACAGACACGTCTCTCATAACGGATGCGGTGCATTTGACAAGACAGAGCTGAGTGAGTACGGCTCGTGTCGCGTTGGTCACTGCCTCCAGTCCGGTCATTTTTGTTTTGTTTGTTTTTTACAGTCTGCTTGCCATAGACTGTATGGTTTGGACATACAGTTGAACACAGTGAACAAGGCTGACATATTATTTCCCTGTTTGCCATCACTTGATGTTTGCATGAATCACCAAGTTCACACAGATCATTGAAAAATAAACAGTCTTATAGACCACTTACACATACACACATATAGCTGAACACACAAAGTAGCCTGTATTCATATTTTTATTGTACATGGCTGCATGCAGTATCTGAAACTTTCTCACTGCAGTTCATAAAAATAAATATAAATATTACAAATTAAGCTTTATATAGTGTATGTGTGACGGGTCACAACCTTATGTGAGATGCAGCCTCACCCTTGCTTCTACAAACCACACAGGCTTTAATCAGGTGGATCATGGGGTGTTTATTGATCTCCTGCAACACACATACAAAATCAGACAAACAGTGGTGTGGACAGAGGCAGGAGTCAGTCAGGTCAGCGGTCAGGATAATCTAATTGATGTCCTCTTCCGTCTGCCTTATTCATTATATATTGAAAAACAAAACACAAAAATCTGTTCATCTTAAAAATAATAATAAAATAAAATCCATTCTTGTGTGATCGCATAGTTTTCTTTATATATATATATATATATAATTCACAAACAGTACCCTCATAATCTTTGTACAATATGAAATATCTTATGAACACATTCAACATCTAACATAAGGTAAATAGACAGCATTAACATTAAATTCAGAACTATATGAACTAGTGTGCAACATTTATATGCGCAAAATAAGAACAAAACCGATATACAAATTAAAACATCATTAAAAGTTAAATGAAAGTGCATAAGAAAAATTACCTGCAACACACATACAAAATCACAGTGGTGTGGACAGAGGCAGGAGTCAGTCAGGTCAGCTGTCAGGATAATCTGAACAACACGTGGGAAACATTTAAGCTAGTTTAGCTTTAGCAACAACCCTCTAAACATAGCTTAACAGTTCAACAACTAACAATAAATGCTCAAAACAGTCAGCATAGGCCACAGCAAACACACAACACAGCGAAACATAAACTAAAACATCTGAACATTAAAGAAATTAATTAATTATCCTGGACCATGCAAGAAGACGTCTTACCTAATTGATGTCCTCTTCCGTCTGCGCTGTACCCACGCCTACCACTGCGCTACAAGATGGCGGTGTTGCACCTTTTTTGCCATAATTTAACAGGCAACGGTCTACTCTGTTACATATGTATGCTTTGAATACAGTGGATTAGCAACTGCTGATCAATCCATATCAATTATCGACTTAAAATAATGTACCGTTTTTAAGCCACACCCATTTCCGCTTCCACTCAGGTCCAGGCCCCGCCCACCCCGAGTACAGATACAGATAATATAGATGGTTGAACAGATACAGATAGTGGTGTACTTGCTCATCCCTAGCTTCAACTCTACTTTGTCAAACTCAATCCGACCCGTTTCTGATACATTCACACACTGTGGGAGCGAAGAGACCATAAGCAACTAAATAGACCACCAGGGTGGTTTAAAATAAAACCCCAGGGAGGGTACCATTCAAATCCAAATTGCACACTATATAAGCATGGGCAACCTACTACAGTTAAGTTTCATTACAGTTTAAAATACAATAAAGGAAGGTATTAGTCTATTAAAGTGATCAACTGTGTTTGCTGTGTTTGCTTCATCATTTGAATTTCAAACGGAACCTTGTCATTGTCTCTAAACTGTACCTGTGAGCACCCATAAAAATGTAGCTTTCTTACCCAGAAACTATTTTTGTCAGGTACTACATGTGAGAAACCCCACCACAAACAAATGGTCATATGTGGGTTTACGTTATGGATGTTTAAGAACAATGTCACAATAATGCTTGGGTCACGTTTATTTAATTTAAAACGAGGAAGCTGCGTGTATTCTCTGTAATCCTCTTTAACCTGCGTGGAGGCGCTGCCTGACAGACTGTGCGCAGGGACAGAAGCGCCCGCTGACGTGGCTCTTCCGTGTCCTGTGTCTCTGAAGATGGCTGACAGCGGACCCGTGGCAGTGAAAAGATGCGACTCTGGCTCTGTCTCCTCGGTGAGTATGGAGACCATCTCGGCCCTGACGGAGCTGGAGGACCTGGAGAGAGTTTACCAACAACTCTGCGTGCAGGAGGTTCGTATAAACCACCGTTAAAGACCGTTTGATACACTTTTACACTCACTGACGTCATCCAGGCGAACTTCCGGGACGCCGCTTTCCCATAACACTACTGGCAGAAAGACCCCACTTTGATTAATTACAACCAGATTAACACAAAATAATCAAGCTAATGACTTGTCCTTTTCGCTAAAGCTAACTGTTGCTTCCTAGTTTCTGTAGATAAGGCGGAACATAGGGCTAAGGTTAGCACCTGGCACAAAACATATGTACACAGTTTTGCCACTGGATTTGGTTCTGGCTGTCGGGATTTTAACTCCAGCAAGTATCTCTGTGACTGAAGGTGTTAACCAACGTGACATCTGGTTGGTAGTTCATGGATCAAACAGTTTGTCCTACTAGCTGATCTGTTAAAAGATCTGGTAATGTTGATATCACTGTCAGACAATCCTGAATTTGCGAATTTCCCCATGGGGATGAATAAAGTATCTACCTACCTACCTACCTACCTACCTACCTACCTGAAGATAATATATTTCCTGCTTCCGCCAATGATGAACTGTATCTCATGTTTAGATATACAATATCTTTTTAGAATTAGACATGTGTGAGACGTGTTTACACATGACAGACAAGCAAACAACTCTACCCTGCAAATGTCACTGAGTGTGTGTCCTTCATCCACATTGACTAATATGACTGCTCCCACTTCACCACCGAGACCAGATCTTCACAGCCTCGTTCAGCTCTTACTTCGTCACTTATAAATATCGATTTTGAGACTTTCAAGGGATATGACTTACTGGCTGGCAAGTATATGTGAGGAGGAAATCACCACACACTCGGTATCACAAACACAATTACTCAATCAAATGAAAAAATGTGACAGTGGCTTCAAAGAAAATCATAGTTCATGGGACATTTGTGCAAAGTAAATGGCAATGGCTTGTCTATGCAGTTGTTTTTTACCCATGATTTGTGTCAACAAGGAACAAGGAATGAGGTAGAGCAGTAAAGGAAAAAATATTGTTCAGATGTTCTGAAGAGCATACAGTGTGAATGCAATGATGTAGTGAAGTTGTGCACTATATGGAATATGCGTATTGTGTATAAATGCTGAAAACAAAGTCTGACAATCAGAATTTTTTTCTATTCTAATACAGAAAGAAGTGGAAGCTGAGCTGGACAGACTGGTGTTGCAGGAGGGGACCATTCACACAAAGATGCTCGCACTCCAGAGGATGGGGTACAGTTTGTACAAATTAGTATAGCTTCAAAAGCACCTGATGTTCATGATTTGTTTGAGTTCCAGCCACCACAGTCGGCGTTCTGTAAACTGTCTCTGTGCTCTACAGGCCCAACCTACAGTTGATTGGAGGAGACGCTAGTCAGCTCTCAGGCATGATCACATTTACCTGTAGTCTGGCTGAAAACGTCAGCCGCAAAGTCAGACAGCTAGACCTTGCAAAGGTAAATACAGTAGCTTATTACATCTGTCATAGATACAGCTTTACTTCTGCACTGTCAGGGATGTAGGTTTGAATAATCTTATTAATGGAATAGAACATAATAGAAGAATAGAGTTTGTTATTTATTAATTTATTACTGTTTAGTACTGTTGTACTCATACACTGATCTCTTTGTGTATATCTATTCTTATTTTTGTAGACAAGGCTGTATAATGTGATCCAGCGTGCAGATGATATCCTCGATCTGAAGTTCTGCACAGATGGTGTGCAGACGGCTCTACGGAATGAAGATTATGAGCAGGCTGCTGCCCACATCCATCGATACCTCTCTCTGGACCAGTCGGTTATTGAGCTGAGCAGGCAGGGAGAAGAAAGTACGAGGCCTCTGCTTCTCTGTCATAGTGCATTGCTCAGTATGCAGTCTTACAATGCAATGAAGAAGTACTGTAATCTGATTATATTTTCTGTGCTTTTGCACACTTTTGATTTTGGCAGATCATTATAGGACTGTATTTATTCATAAACAATTGGCAAACATATTGCAAAAGCACCAAACGTTTTAGTAATGTGACCCACCAAAAGATTTTATACTTTAATCCCTGCATTGTAGGTAGCAGTATGAATCAGCTACGGAATAAATATAATATTTGTCTTGGTTTGAACTGTAACACTGTAAATGAATCATGTCTGCACAGGCAGTGCTGTGGATGCCAGTCTGGTCATGCTCCAGGAGGCAGAGCAGAAACTGAAGGTCATTGTTGCTGAGAAGCTGGATGAAGCTGTAGCAGCAGTCGACCTAGCTCAAGTGGAAAGATTTTTCAAGATCTTCCCTCTGCTGGGCCTCCACCAGCAGGGCCTCGCCCGCTTTGGCCAATATCTCTGCAGTCAGGTCAGTTATGTTTTTGGTCCTGTTTGTAAATGAGTTTATCTTAAAATCTTAAATTAATGGTTGTTGGAAAGAGGACCATTAAACAGCTGGTACGTTTATGGTGTGGATCCAGCATATACAGATTCTTTACAGGCATTTCTTTAGGTTGTGCTTTTTTAAAAACATTTTTATTTTCTGTTCTGCACTTAAATACAATCATTTTGGCACATGTATTCCTCTCCCATCCCTATTGTCTATCATAATCTATATTTTGATGAAGATTCTTGATCCAGATGCCGCTTTTGTATTGAAATAACATATTTAAGAGACTTGAGACTTGTGCTCAATTTTGTCACCTAAATGCACACAAATATGATATGTCCAATTGTTACACGTGTTCCCACAGCTTGCCTCCAAAGCCGAGGAGAACCTTGTCTTGGCTACAGGAGGTGACCTGGGCGACAAGAGAACGCCACTGGTATTTGCAGACACTCTGACGCTGCTGCTCGAAGGTGAGAAAATACTGTGCATATACTTTCCTTTGTTTGCTTTTTGTCTGGCATCCACTGATATGTTGGTGTGTGTTTACAGGCATTGCTCGCGTTGTTGAGACTCATCAGCCCATTGTAGAGACATATTACGGTCCAGGCCACCTGTACACACTCATCACTCACCTGCAGCAGGAATGTGACCGACAGGCTCAGAAAATAGTCGACAAGTTCATCCAGCAGCGAGGATACCACAACAAGGTGTGCACGGCATCTAAACTGCAACACATGATTGTTTTTACTGCTTACCTGTCCACACTGTGAACTTATGTCTCTCCTGTAGTTTCAGATTGTGCAGAGCAGCATGATGAAGAGCATCCCAGGGGAGAGGATCGAGCCCAGGTATTTGTTTGGCTCAGCAACATCCTGCTTCTCCTCTATGTTTGTCTCTGTGATGTTTACATTCCTAATGCCTGTCTTCCGTGAACAGGGAGCTGGACCCTGTACTATCAGAAGTAACCCTTATGAATGCAAGGGCAGAGCTCTACCTGCGCTTTTTACGTCGTCGCATGCTAGCCGACTTTGAAGTTGGAGATGTTCAGAGCGTCACACAGGGTAGTTGTATATTAACATTTGGTGTGATGCATATGCTTTTTGAGATGTGGAGCTAAAAATCTATTGATTTAATAGAGTTTTTTTTCCGGCTTTCTTGAACAGAGCATCAGCAGAATGTGGAGAAGCTCCTGAAACACTGTTTGCTGAGCAGGACGATGCAGGAGCTGATTGGCTATTACATTCCAATGGAAGAGTACTACATGAGAGAGTCTGTCAACAAGGTAATTTACTCCCTTTTATACAGTATTATGGTATGGTAGTATGGGTCTTGGAAAGTATTATTAGTGTGTGAGAACTTGTATAAAGCAAGTCCAGCGGGAGCTGCTGAAGTCTGATAGATTACTTCAATTATGTCACTTGAGACCGTGTCGGTTGAAGCTGAAGAAGTAAGTTTGAAAATTACAAAAATCTCAGAGTGTGGAGTTAGAGAGAAGTCATCTTACCATACATCTAGCCCAGTACTCATTTCTGCTGGAGGCTGCATTAGCCACTGCTAACACAACCGACCAGACTGTCTGGCTGAACTATCTGAGATTTTCTTTGACTATTTGTTACAAATCTTTTAAAAGAAGTTTCACAGGAAGTATTTAATATTACATTATAGTATTGTGTGTTGAGGATGATACATACTGCTATGATGTTTAGAGGCTTAATCAAAATTTTTGGATTATTTGATAGTTCTATCAAATAAGTATATCTTATATTCCAAGCAGATGAAAGATGAAACTATGTGGCCTTTTTAAGAGATACAGATTAGAATAATGTGCAAATACTGAATTTGTTATCAGTGCAATTGGAGTCATTTGAACATTTAGGAAATGGCACTGTATTTCCCATATGAGATGTAAGATTTACTCTTCAGATCATATTAAACTCACGTCCAGTGAACTGAATTTTCTTTTCAGGCTGTTACTATGGACTCATATGAAAAAGGTCAGCTGACTTCCAGCATGGTGGACGACTGTTTCTACATTGTGAAGAAGTGCATCAGTCGAGCTTTGTCCAGCTCCAGCATTGACTGCCTTTGTGCCATGATCAACCATGCTAACTCAGTGCTGGAGTCTGACTTCAGGTGCTCATTCTTTCCAGTTGACATAGTCAGTACTTTATTTACACCTCTTCACATCTCATCACATCTCATCATGCAATCATGTGTGTGCCCCTTCCTGGCCCCGTCTCTCTTCACATGACAGGGAGGTGCTGTATAATAAGCTGCGGCAGGGCTTCCCAGCTACGACGCTTCAGGACATCCAACGTGGCGTCAGCAGCGCAGTCAGTTTGATGCAGAGCAGCTTACAGCAGGGCAAGTTCAACACACTGGGTATCGAGAGCGCTGAACACGCCAAGGCTGCATTTCTGGTAATAGACAAACACACACACACACACACACCTCCCTACCTTGCTCTCAAACAGTATCTGATTGGTAGTAAATGCTGGTCAGACAAAATTGAAAGTTCAAGTTTTTGGTATAAGGCTTGTTTAAAAATGAACAGCAGTGATTTAAAGTAGGAATCAAATGTACAAATAACATCCTCTAATTCAAGTTAGGCAAGTAGTGCTTTAATATTTAAAATAGCTCTAAGCTGAAAGGAGCACTAACATAAAAACCTTTTTAAATGTGTTTGTCAAAAGGTAAATCTGAATTATGAAACACATACAGGGTTAGTATCTACCGGTTGGACCTTAACAGAATGACAGAATAAGACCGAGTTATACTGAACCATACTAGCTAGAAGAATCATCCTTCATTCAGTTTTTTCTTTCTTCCTCAGGTGACTCTGAATAACGTGGAGGTGTGTAGTGAGAATATCACTACTTTAAAGAGAAACCTCGAGGTACGTTTCACATCCATGCAAATGCTCTGCATCTCTTCAAATCATCTTGTCACTTATGACTGACCTCATTGCCCCACAGATCGACTGCTCCAAGTTGTTCAGTCAGGCCACCGGCTCTGGCGAACAAGCAAAGATTGAGAGCTGTTTGTCTGACCTTGTCAACACATCTGCCAAGTTCAAGGACCTCTTACAGGTTGGAGACACGCACATTCATTGATTGGCAGCTGAGAGGTGTGTGTTTAAGATAAGATAAGATAAGCCTTTATTCGTCCCACAGTGGGGAAATTCACAAAAAAAACATTGCCTCGTTGTCGGCAGGATTCGAACCTGCGCGGGGAGACCCCAATGGATTTCTAGTCCATCGCCTTAACCACTCGGCCACAACAACCGTTTGTTTATTTACAGTAGATACTAAGTACCAGGGAACAATGCTGGTGCTGATTCTGGTCATATTTTCCCCCTAATTAAATGTACAATTCAAGGAGATGGCTACTTGAATCACTGGTGTCTAATCATTTATAGAGGAAGGATGACAATCTACTGCCACAGTTTGAATTATTGTCATAGCAAGGTAGTACAAAAACATGTATCTGAGATCTTGTAAATGTGTGTAAGTTAGAGCCACTCGTGGAAAAGGTTTCATGCTCTGGTGTGATTTGATTTTTACAGGAGGGCCTGACTGAGTTAAACACAACAGCCATAAAGCCTCAGGTCAAACCTTGGATCAGCAGTTTCCTGTCCATCTCACACAACATAGAAGAGGTAATGGTCTCCGAAAAGTGACCAGAAATAAATCAGAGGTCATGAAACATGTGGTTGTAACTGCTGGCCTTTCTCACAGGAGGAGTTTAATGACTATGAGGCTAATGATCCCTGGGTGCAGCAGCTCATCGTTAACTTGGAGCAGCTCATGGCAGAGTTCAAGGTATTTTGCCCAAGCAACATATCAGCTGTGACTCCAAATGTGAATGAATTTGTCCTTCCTCTATTTTTGAAACTTGTCTCCACCTCCTCACCAGATGGCCCTCTCTCCTGTCATCTACGACACACTGACCAGCCTGATGACCAGCTTGATTTCTATTGAAATGGAGAAGACCGTCCTGAAATGCTCATTCAGCAGGGTGAGGAGCCAGGCTCAGCCACAAGGTGGCACCAAGCACCCTGCGCATCACTTCACATCACATCTCTGACACATGTGGTGAAAAGCCTCGAACAATGATTTATTAATGAGTCCAGAGAGGCCTGCAGGAGAGGGCGTTTGGGAACCTCTTTGCACGATAGCATCATCCTATTTTAAGCTTTTACAGGAAGCCTCTAAATGAATTCTGATACTTTGCACAACATGTCGTCTCTTCACTGTTTCTGATCTCTTTGTTGCAGCTCGGAGGGTTGCAGTTCGATAAAGAGCTTCGGTCTCTGGTGGCGTACCTCACCACTGTGACCACCTGGACCATCAGGGACAAGTTTGCCCGTCTCACACAAATGGCCACCATCCTCAACCTGGAGCGGGTATTTTAGATCATTATACACATAGACAAAATATACATCAGTATGAAAGCTCATTTTGGGGTCTGTAGATATTGACCATGAAATCACAACATCCCCAGTGTAAGTCAGAAATTTATTGTAAAATCTGTCCCAAAATGAATAAATGACTATAGTAAGACGATAAATACCCTTTAATGGCTCAACAGTAAGAATCTAGTGATGCAATATATGTGATAGTTTAGCAGTCATAGGGGCAATATTCTGCAGTATGTTACTGCTGATACTTTAAAGTACAGTTGTAATATACTTGTTTATTATTGTTATAATTGCAACTTTTACTTAAAGGATCTGAATACTTGTTCCTGATTTACACAGGCTCACATGT
Source organism: Centropyge bicolor (assembly GCA_037975185.1). NCBI lineage: Eukaryota > Metazoa > Chordata > Actinopteri > Pomacanthidae > Centropyge > Centropyge bicolor. The sequence goes on from JBBMOC010000043.1 coordinate 131,774, forward strand.
ACCTTTTTCTACAGGTAACGGAAATCTTGGATTACTGGGGCCCAAATTCAGGCCCCCTAACATGGCGGCTCACCCCAGCAGAGGTGCGTCAGGTTCTAGCACTGCGTATTGACTTCAGAAGTGAAGATATCAAGAGGCTGCGACTGTAACTCACAAGCCAATGTGCCAGTTATCAGTGACTGCTGTGTAGCATCCTCCTTGTGATGCTTTTCTCTAAAGAGCTCTGCACAATCTAGGTTTAATCCATGTTCTGTAAATGGATGTGGGCAGGGCACAGACAAATGGCCAGGGATTGCTTTTTGTCTGAAACAAAAATGGTCATTGCTCATCCTGGAGATTTCAGACTGGTTTCCAGACACTGCCTTCTGCTCCCTCCCCAGCTGATGTCAGTCTTCATGAGAGTTACAACTCAGCTTCGAGGGGCATGGTTGTGGTTACGTGGCAGAGACGGTGAACTATTTGATATGAATGATCTGTAAAAGAAAATTTGATGAGAATATTCTCTTTAATGTGTAATTAAAAAGTGTAATTGTGTCACACTGGGAGTTCCAACCTTTTAACCTGTAACTGGCTCTGAGAAACGAGGACACACTGGGACTGAGGAGCGGAGCTCTGCGGCTGTCAGTGAAACAGAGCAGTAATGAACATCATACCCATTAAACTGACAGAAGCAGGTCAGACAGCTGATCCAGCCTAGTCATTCAATATATGAATAGCTCCTTGTCTGTGATGATGGAACACTTTTAACCTAATAAATTGAGAGCCGCTGTGCTGCGCCTCTGATCCCTGCCAGCCGACACATTTCACGAAGTGCTGCCCTATTGCCATGAAAGACCTGTTCCCAATCTTTTATACATATTTCTGACCCTAACTGCAAAGCTGTGTTCACCAGGCAATGAAGCATTAAAAGTGGTCCATTCTCATGATGTTCAGCCTAATTTCCTGGTCTAACCTTAATTCTCTGCGCAGATTTAAACAGGTCAATGCGTATTTAAACTTTTGCTGAGAGGACAGCACTGTGATGGTGCAGTTTGTCATCAACCACCTTTGTCAGTGTAATCAGACTCAGTCGACAAATGCAGGAATAGTTAGGAAAAGTGTGGCTTTAATGTAAACACAACATTCGATTGGCTCAGCACAAACATTCCACATGAGAGCAACCAATAAACTACCAAATAGGATGAGGTGCAGCACAAAAACATTCACAGTAAAAAAAAAATCTGGTATAATCATAATATATATACAGTACGGTGCTTTTTAAGGTGAAAATGGAGATAGGATATGGGGACTGATATGTGATAAGAGTATACAGGGATGGGAGGATGAATTTCTGGGTGCACAGGTGAAAATCGAGAGCCGTACTTTTTCTCTGTGAAAAGAGAAACGTGACAGACGGAGGGTGGGAGGAGGGGCGGGTGATGGTTCCCTGTTTACTGATCAGGGGAGAAGAAAGTTGGAGAACCCCCCAACTCCCCAGACAGAGGCTGCCTCAAATGATATTGTTCTCCTTGTGCAGTCTTCTATTTCTACACATATTCACATCAAAGGGTAAAGCACCACATTGAGAACAAGATGTCATTGGAGGACTGCTTTCTACCCTCTGGACCGTAGACAGGTATCAGTGTTCCCCCAGTTTTTCATGTCAGGAAATAAATATGTGGCACAGGATTTCAGGAGGTAGGAGGAGGCATGTAGGGTATGAGGCTTAAATAAATAAATCATTTGATGGTAATAAAATGTTATATCTGTTACTTAAATAATATTAGTTGATAGTATGAACATGAACTATGATTTCTGATCCTAATCCCCTATCTGTCGTTGTCAGATGGTTGGCACCGATATGACATTTTTTTTGTGTGTGTTTTTTGTTGTTTTTTTTTAAATATCATTGTCTGATAGGCATTTCCTCACGCTACAGGAGGCTAATGGCAATGGGCAGCCACTCTGAACAGAAGAATCCTCTCATTATGTTTTAAAGTAAAAGAAAAAACAGAGAGTGGAACAGACCTGCAGGCTACTCAGTCATGTGTAGGTCTGAAGGAGAGGGGAGCTTTGTCCCTTCTGAAAGTTAAAATAGCCTCCTTCCCAACCATTACCCTAAGCCACGAGTTCAGCACCTCCCCAACAACATCATCTCCACCTTCATACACACAGCAGCTCTTCAAATGGAGCACAACAGGCTATATTCAGTACAGATATAAATGCCTCGAGACTCACACAGAAAATGTCACATAAAAGTTGGGACAATATTCCACGCTGTGGTTAAAAATGACATTGCACACTCCTCGCGTTGCATTTTGGGATTTGAGTTTTGCAAAACAAGGCTCCAGCTGAATATACCTCTGGTGCTGCCGCTTTATGACTTGACCAGTTGTTGACACGGTCATCAACAAAACATGAAACATTCAGCTCAAAAACACATTTTTATAAGACAAAACTGGGGTTGTATATTGAAATGAAAATAAGAGGAAGAGAACAAATCATGGTAATAATCCAGTGTGGTGGTGACGGCAGCTCTTTGGGTCCATTTGGACGTGTAGAATTACATATTTATGTGTTTAAGTATCACCAAAATTATCATTATTAACACCTCATACTCTCCATCACAACCTCTGTGCTTGGCCAGGCCTCAGTATAAGCCACACCCTCTAAGGTTGTTTGCAATAATGATATCAGTGACGGCATCAAACACTACCTGGATGTTTCCTGTGTCTGTGGCACAGGTCAGGTGACAGTAGATCTCCTTATTGGGAGAGCGGTTCTTACTCTCAAACTGAACCTGAATATATGCAGTAGCATCGTCGTAAGTATTAGCACCTGGAGACAAGTGGAGGAAATGGAGAGAGAAAAAGAGCATGAGGCACCAACATTCAGTTGCTTGTGAAGCAGCTCTGTTTCCAAATGATGGTCAGGGTCTCACCTGTGTATTCTGGAAAGCAGATCGTCAGCGGTGACTTCTTGATCTTCTCAGCAAACAGATCCTTCTTGTTGAGGAAGAGGATGATGGAGGTGTCGATGAAGAACTTGTTGTTACAGATGGAGTCAAAGAGCATGAGAGACTCATGCATGCGGTTCTGCAGGAGGAATAAATGTGTGGTTAGTGTTACAGTCACGCCAGTCTGTCGCAGGGCACATATACACGAACAACACAAGACAGACAACCACTCACACCTAAGGGCAATTTAGGGTAGCATGTTTTTGGACTGTGGGAGGAAGCCGGAGTACCCGGTGAGAACCCACGTTGCACAGGGAGAACATGCAAACTCGACACAGAAAGATCCCAAGTGCCCTGACGCGAACCGGCGATCTTCTTTCTGTGAGGCGACAGTGCTAACCACTGAGCCACTGTGCAGCCCAACAGCATCCAGTTTAAGTGATAAATATCAAAGTGATTGTCAATGAGATACAGATTCTATAGGCTTTTCTTTCAAAGGTTTTTTTTTATTGAATATGAACAGAGCAAATAAATATCTAAAAGACTTTTTCCTGATAACCCAAGCCAGGCACCTGACATGAAAGACACAATTTATATCAAAGAAGGAAGTTTAAAAAAAATCTATTAAAGGTAGTAGGTAGGTAGTTTCACTGTCTGCCCTAAAAGAGGAATTCCTCCTGTTCATGCTGCCCCTTCCTCTTTATACTGTTGGACATTTTTCTTTTTTCAAATCAAGGGTCTAAGGATAGAAGGTGTTATCCAGAGTGTGAAAGTGAATTAAAAAGTATTTGCATTGTCAATCTGTAGCTATCAACCTTAAAGATTTTTTGAGAGATGCAGATGGAAATTGCAGAGAGAAAGCCAAAGTGAGGATATCAATGCAACAAAGGTCCTGGTGATGTTGCAGTTATATCATATACATCTTAACCACTAGGCCACCTCGACATCCTGATATCAGCCTTTAACATCATTCAAAGCCCCAATATGAATTATGATCCAGACTGAGTCATACTTACAGTTGTTTCATCTTCATGGAGCACCTGGTCGTATCCACTCAGAGCAACGCAGAAGATGATAGCCGTCACATCTTCAAAGCAGTGGATCCACTTCTTCCTCTCTGATCTCTGACCTCCCACGTCAAACAGCCTGGAAAAAAGTGCAAGAAGTCAGTTCAGGCACGGAGCCATAATCCCTGAACCTAATCTAAGTCAAAATGCCACCAACAAAGGCCAAGTCGTCCTGAGCTATAACACTGCAGAGACTCCATGTGTGCTACCTGAAATGAAGGTTTTTGAAGGTGAAGTGGGTTTCGACGATACCAGTGGTCTTCACTCGGGTTCTCAGGATGTCCTGCTCTGTGGGCTGGTAATCTGCTGCCCCAATTCGGTCTAGACTGTCCAGGTAGCTGATGACAATAAGAACAAAGATCAAGAACAATGTGGATTTCACAACTTGTGTATTTTTTTGCAACTATGTTTTCTTTCCCTTTTGCTCCACTCACTATTGAGCAGAGTCATTCAGTTGGTATTCCCGGGCACGGCTGAAGCACTCCTGAGTCCCAGCATCAGCCCATACACGCTTCATAGCAGTAAGAAGCTCTGCAGAGTACGGCTCTGTGTCCTCCATACGACTGACCACATCGCAAACCAGCTTAGCATCCGCCTGGACGAATACATTTCATTAGATCAGGCAAAGGGGAAAAAATTGTATCTGTACATTTATTATTCATCACCTGTCATAACAGTATTGTGGGCTTCTTTAAAATTAACACTACAACAGCATTACAAAGTCAAATATTTCCATGTCTATGTGAGGAACAGCAACTAAAGGTCTTAACCAGAACAGATATTGTGATTTATGCCAACATTTTCTGATCCATTCCTGCCTTGGCTACTATCATATTTCAACCCTTAATTTTCATATACATATATATGAAAATAAATATAAATAAAATAAAATAAAAAGACATATAAATAAAATCAGTTTCTTGGCAGACTGTAGGTGAACATTTCAGCTGGAGGGTAAATGTAGGGCTAACTTTTCTATCCTTGTCTCCAAACTCGATGCCCAGGGAGTCCATGGCTCGGAGGATGGCTGCCAAGCTCTGGATGGTGTTGCTGTAGACCACAGGCTTGTACTGCTTCACGTCATCCCCAGAAAAGCCATCTTCATGGATAATCCTGTATTCACACACAGATATTAGACACAAAAATGGACTGAAGAGAAAAAGCCACACATATCTATCTATGCTCCTGAAGTCCTAAACAATTATCTTTTCACGATAAAAGCTTTGTGTGCCAGGTGATCCCTGCCTTCTTGGCATCTAACACAACATCTTATAGCCCTCTCTCTCTTCTCCCCACCATCTCTACCTAAAATGCATCTTTAAGTGTGTCAGTGTAAATGGGATGGGAATTGATCACATTCTCAGTCTGTGATCTGTAATTGGTCAGTAATGTGATATCTGAGCCATTTATAATTTATGATGGTCAATGGAGTGGAATCAGCCAGAGCACTGATCAATCACACCACACAGGACTCTACTGTTACATTCAGTACAACACAGTTAAAGTCCTTATAATCTGGTCAACATTAAATTATCCATCAGCACTCCCACACCCTGACCTGAATCTACAAAATATCAGTCATGACTTCCTGAAACTGACCTGCAATCCACATTTTAACCTCAGCAGCTTCTCTTCACCTCCTTTGTGATCAGAGGTTGATGTTTGATGAGGAGAATAAATAAGGGATGATGGTTTTTACCTTTATTCTCCTCATCTGTGCACATTATGAAAAGATGTTTTATAACAGAGGTTGAACACCACCATTAAAGTAAAGGAAATACTTTCATAAAATAACACATTAAGTTCTAGGGGGGAAAAAGCAGTAGAAGTGCAGTTTCACACAGCAAAGGACATTAAATAATTTAGGATTGCAACTAATGAATATTTTTATTACTGATTAACATACTAATTAAAATTTCATAAAACCCTGAAAAATGCACGTTTAAATTTCCCATAGCCCAAGGTGATGTTGTTTTGTCTATCTAACTGTCCAAAACATCAAGATATTCAATTCACTATTATGTAAGACAAAGTGAGCATCAAATTCTCACAGTAAAGAAGCAGGAACCAACAAATATTTGGTATACTTCATCAAAGTATTTGCTAGCTGTGACTACTGTTCAGGCATAAGATGCATCAGGGTCCTGGAGGAAATCCTAAAATAAGGTATGTTTTTAGTCTTCACTTTATTTTGTGCATTCAGTGTGTGCAACGTGCATGTAATTATTGATGATCTCACAAGCTAAAAACTGATAAACAGCTAAGGCTGCAAATAACAATTATATCTATTCTTGATTAATCCCCTGATTATTTTCTCAATTAACTGTTTGGCCTATAACAAAATTTTAAAAAGTGGATACATAATGCTTGTCACAATTTCCTATAGCCCAGGGTGAGATATTCAAATTGGTCATTTCATCCAAACAGCAGCTCAAAACTTAAAGATATTCAACGTAATATCATAAGCAATACAGAAAACCAGTGATTGAACACAATTAACAAAGTGATCTTTTGCCACTTTTGCTTGAGAAATGATGATTATTGATTAATAGATGATCCAAATAGTTCCAGATGAATTTTTAATGTAATGGGCTAATCATTTCAGCTCTATATGTAGTATGTGCAATTGATGAAAACTTTAGAGACCAATCACAGTGTCTGAAAACAGAAAAGTGTAGAAATAGACACCTGCTACAGCTGCAACTGAGAGCATGCTGAGCATCCATCACCCATCAGTGATGTTTCTGATCTAGTTCATAAAATCCATATCCATCAAATCTGCTTCACTGTGTGCATGTTCTCAGCTATGGGATTCTTATTAGAAGTCACATTTTGAGGTTTTTGGTCAAAAATTCTTGTTGCCTTTCAGACTATATCTCTCTCTCACACACACACAGAGACACAAACTGCAATGGAAGTGAAACTACATCAGGTGTAGTTCCACTCTCATTGCGGCCATGAAACCACCACAGACAGGCCTGGATCAAACAATATAAAGAAACTCTCAGCCTTTATACTGACCTGCACAGCATGTGAGGATGATGAGTGAACAAATCACAGCATCCTAAATATTCCCACCGAGCCCTAAACTTCATAACCCACCCTACGTAGCAAAAACCAAAACAAACCCTGAACAGTGTTTGCAAACAGTATTTGTCCCAGTGTGTCCTGCTGAGGGCAGAGCAGTGAGTTATAGACAAGCAGAGACCACAGGGAGGGTAATGAGGTGAAGGCAAGAAGAGTAAGCTGGGCATGGAGGGAGGAAGGGAGGGAGGGAGGAAGGGAGGGAGGATGCAGTCTGTGCATTGCAGGCCGGGATGCACCGAGCAGGATGGAGGCACAAAAACTGGAGAGAGACATGTTTGACAAGACAAAAGTCCACAATGGACGCTGCCTTTTTTGCCGGACTGAAGCATCTCGAAACTTAACTAAGAGGTTTAGAGGAAACAACAACAGTGATTTAAAACATCAAAGGGTGATTTAGCTTAGACAGGGGAACGTTTAGATGCGGTTTTAGAAGTCATATTTCTGCGTAAATCCGCTTTATAGGCAAAGTACTCACGGCGATATCGGGCACTTAAAGCCATTAAGATTAAAAGCAGAGGTATTCACTAATGGAGCTGTAGTGACCTCAATGTAATTCACACACACACACACACACACACACACACACACACACACACACACACACACACACACACACACACACGAACAGAGGAACAACACCCACATCTCCCCAGCCACACACACAAACACAAGCGCGCACACACACTCACACTGTAGTTAAGTCAAACCCTCGTTAACTACGTTTCAGCACCCGGGCGGTGAACAGCACCCTGGGACGCACCGGTGCGGCCTCCGCAGCCTCACTGTCGGTCTGCAGGAGGAGCTCGAGTCACCGGCGCTCCTCCGGGGCTACGGCCTCCGAAACATGGCGGCTCAACCTGCCCGAGCGCAGAGAGGGGAGGCGCAATCTCGGGCCTTTGACTCCGAGCAGGGTGGAAACGAGACGGGGGATGAATAAAAGCACACTTACTTCATCTGTTTGACGATGGTGCTCTTGCCGGACTCTCCTCCTCCTGTAAAGAGCCGGCACACAGATCAGTACCACGGAGAGCACCTCCACCCCACGCAGCCCCACCAACAGGCTACGAGCCGCGCCGCGCCGAGGCGGCCGCGGAGCCTCGTCTCTTACCGAGCAGCAGCAGCTTGACGTCCTTGGCCGCCACCATCCCGTCCTCCTTCAGGTTCTTCTCGATGGCCTTGCTCCGGTCCAGAGCCGCGCGCTCCTCGGCGCTCAGAGTACATCCCATGTTTCCAGGCGAGTGAGCAATCCGGTCCGCCCTGGTCCCTCTGGCCGACTCTCAATCAGTGCGTTGGTCTCTGACTCGAGCTCTCCTCCTGCGCCGTCTGTGCTACAGCATTAGGATCCGGATTGAAGGCAAAACCAGAGCCGGGATCCTGAACCGGTTTCTGCTCGGTGTGTCTCCTCTCTATGTGTCGGAGGGACTGTGTGTGTGTGGGGGGGGGGTGGGGTCGTTGCGCTCGAGCCTGCGGGGTTGTTGTCAGGTGGGGAGGGCTCGAGCTCTCTCTCTCTCTTTCTCTCTCGCGCGCGCGCGTTACAGGGCGGCGCTCGTGATGATGATGATAACGGCGAGCGCGAGCAGTTTCATCGTATCCGTGCACGAGGGGAGGAAGAGGAGGGCTCGGCTGCGCGAGACTCACCTCTCGCTGACGTCAGAGCGGCCGCACCTTTAATCACGTCCCGCGATGATGAAGATTATTGAAATGAAAGAGCCGTTTAAATGGCAAATGTTGCCCTCTTGTCTCCTGGTATTAGTGGAAATTGTGTTGTTGGAAAATTAAAACACCGCATCGCTGGTGTTTTTTTATTCTACAAGGACTGAAAACATAAACAGGACGAAAACACACAGACCTGGTGGAGGAGGGCTCACATCAATATATAATCAGTTATGGAAGAACAGTCTTACAAAAAGTAAAACAACAAACAGTGAAGATTGTATTTAGATTCTTTTACTTAAGAAAAACTGTGAATTGGCAGTAATATGTACTTAAGTACTTAAATTAAGTCAGTTAACTAACATTGCTTTGTATTTATTGGCTGATCAAATGTACTTGGTTATATTCCATCATCGTCTCGTTTTATTACAAATAAAACTCCTGCATTGAAAAGCATATTTAAATAAAAGTATTATCAGCAAAATGTACACATGGCCAAAGTCAGATATTAAAATATTAGTTAATTACTACTAATACAAGTTGTAATGTTTTAGGTGGTCTAGGTGAAGCTGATTTTACCTGCTGGGAAGTGTAATCTGCACCAGTGTTTCATAATTTACAAAATGACCATATGTTTTGTATGTAATCTGCAAATTAACTAGTAAATCTAGGTGTCAAATAATGAGTGATATTTCCCTGGATTATAAATATAAAGTAGCAGAAAATAGAAATACACAGAGTACAGTACTTGAACAAATCATTCTCCACAGGTACAGATTGTAAGGAAATGTGTAATCAAAGTTTATCTGGTGTATATGTGTGTGTATGTGTGATCTTTACAGTTACAGCCAGGGTCAGAGACATGACACATATAGGTAAGGCCAGATTCAACCATTAAACCCACCAACACGAAATTCTGAACCAATAAATCACAAATTTTCACGTTATTACTGTTGTTTATTTAATTTTATCACCTGTCATTATGGTCCAAATTTTGTTTCAAATCTGCCTTTCCGATACTACCTATACAGTGTGCAAAATATACAAAAAGTCTTGAAACAGTTCAGATTGTTGTGTAAGCTCAATATTCCTGTCAGTGTAGAATATAAACTTTTCTTTATGTCATGAACCTCCAAAATTTCCAGAAACCTGACTGAGGACAAAACCTCTTCAGTGGTAGTTACAACCCTGATTACCGCTGAGATGAGAAGACAGACATGTGTTTATGATAACTTATAAAATGTGCATGTCTATGTTGGGGGTTGTGGCCATACTATATAGGAGTAAAAAGTGTTTGTGTGTGTGATAAAAGCTTCTAATCCATACATCACATCTGGATGATGGTCAAGTGGAGTAAAAAAAGGGGGGGGTTGGGCTTTTATAGTGGACCCCATAATGAAACCCAGCAGAGGAGCTCGACCTGAAGAGACTCCATCCATCAGTGAATTTCCTCTTTGACAGCCAGGCTGACATAAAACCTCTGCACACATCTCAGCTGCAATCTCCACCTCTCTGCCCTGAAGCTCCCACAACGTGACACATGCTGGCACATACACACATCGAGCGACAACACCAGTAATCAGCATAGTTTAATCATATGAGCATGTGCACGTGTGTGTGAGTGACAGGGAGTGATGGCAGGGAAGGAGGGGGATTAACACCAAATTATACCTGAGGGAATTTTGACAAAATTATGTTTTCAGTTTTAATTACAGTAATGCATCACACACAAACATGAAGACTTTTTTTTACACAACCATTTAATTTGTATGAACCCATTTTGTAGGGGAAAAAAATGATAACCTTCAGTTGTGCACTCATTAGCAACAAGACCCATCTGTAAATTGACTTACAAAGCAGAAATAAAACAGAAACACCAAATACAAAAACAGTGCATTAAACTCAAAACAGCATCTTTTTTGAAACAGTGATGACAGATCATCTAGAACATTCCATCTAAGTGAAAACAATAATCAATAACACTAATAATTGAAAAGCAATCAATATATGAATCAGTTGTCACAGAGATGTTAGCATGTGTTCACAACACCTGTCTGAGCACACACTCTCTCACACACTCTCACACAAACACACACAGGAATGATTCTTGACGTCAATCAAGGACAAACATACTGTATATAAAAGCAGGCAGGACAAAGCCAACTGTTCCTCAAGTCAAGAAGACCTGTCCCCCTTCAGTTTTCATGACTCGTACACACACAACAAAAGCACTCATAGTTACTCTCGTGGCTGTATGTCCAGAATATTTTCAGCCAAGCTGGTGAGTTTGCAGTCCTCCAGTGCTTTGACCAGCCGGCTCAGCTTGGCCGCCCTCCCTTCCGCCTGGATGAAGCGGCTGAGCAGCTGATAGGCTTGCTCATACAGCCCTTCTCTCTCATACTCGTAGGCCAGGTTGTCTATGGCCTGACCCTTCAGAGCCTTGCAGCTCTTCCCCAGGGCCCTCCCTACATGCTTCCACTGCCGGCCCACTCCGTTAGAAAAGCTCTGAACATCTGCCGCTGTCAGCATTCGGTCCTCTGACGAGCCAAAGGATAAAAGAAGAGGGGGGGAGCATTAATGTAAAGTGTACTTAATAGTTGTTACATAAACTTAGGCTTACAAACATATGTATGTGCAAACAGTACAAACATTTCCCACAATAACTTGCAGACTTGCTGTGCACTTTAACCTTACTGAACATTAACGGGACTGTTTTTATGTACGTCAGGCCTCTGAGGCATTTGAATACATTTACATGTTACAAGTCATTATGGAAAACATGTTAGTAAACAGTTTCTATTTACATACCTATCAGACATAGAGCAACAGTATAATTTATTTGGAATTGCGTTTGTGTCCTATATTCAGTCTCCTTTTAGCTCTGAATTGGTCCCCAACAACTCCTGAGGGAAATCTTTGGCTCTATAGCTGCTAAATACTTCGCTATGTTCTCCAGCTAACTTTGTCTATCTGCTGTTTGGTGCTGAGTATGTCAAGCGCATAGGGCTTATCAGAGGTCTGAAAACAGCTGCCTGCTGCTGCTGAAAACAGCGCTGATGAGAGCAGAGAAAGCAAACTAACAGAGAAAAGCTGTGTTATAAAACCAAAACAATGGGCTGAAACATGCTGAAATGCACCTGAGAGCTGAGTGGAACTTCAGAGTTGGGGTTTATCACTACAAGCAAGTCTCTTCACATTAGCTGCTGTCATTTAATCCATTGTTGATACAAAATATTGATTCGTGCAGCTTTATTGTAAATTTGTGTGCATGAATACTGAACAATGAAGCGCTGTGGTGTTTTAAATGAAGCGCCTGACTGTTCTTTGTTGTTTAAAATTTCAACTTCACACATGTGGTCACCCAGACAGTGACTGATATTAAAAGAGATTTGTGCAACTTAAAACACACTTTAAATTGCATAAATTTGAACTTGTCATGCATAAACTGAATGATTTTATGTCACAGTTGGTTTAACCACTATGAAAGCAGCTTTTAGATTTCCGATTAAACATGGAACCAGGACATTTAAGGCTGCTGGAGGCCTTGGAGGAGGGAGAAGGGAACAGAAGTCCCTCATGCCCAGATACCACAGAGTCTCTGAGGAAGGTGAATCTTAATTGAAATCAAATCTGAAATGAACTCAATTAGAAAATCAAATTACATTGAAGACAATGTAGTGCCTAATCAGTTAATGTTAATTCAACAGTTCAACATGAGGTCGACAAATTTAAATCAATGCAATCTGAATACATCATCTGCTGGCACTAATCTCTTCCCATAGATTGGCCATCAATATATAAAAGGTGGGATTAGGGAGTCATCTGACAAATGGCGCTGAACTCATATGCTATCAGAAAATGTAATGCAAGATGATCAATCAGCAAAGCTGGACAATGTGAAAAAGTCAACATGACGGATGCTTTGTGACTTCACACCAACAAATCTCAAACACTGTTCAAAACAATACAACCTTTACACTGCACAGCCATGCAGCACTGACACTGTTATTGTAAAAAAAAAAAAAAATGTTCACTCTCACAAATGATATAATACAAACAAGTTTCTTATCTTCACTTCACTTCACTTCACTTTAACATGCTGTTGTATGAACTGAAACAAATGGCCTGCCTGGAAGATAGAAAATTCATTAAAAAACATAAGGTATGCTTTGGAAATGATTGGAAGTAATGTAGTGTGCATTAAATTTAGAAAACAAAAACAACTACGGTCATTCAAAGTTGAAAGCATGGTTTCTTCACCATGTGTCACTGAACTACGTGCTTCTGGTGAATCTAGGGAAAAGGCGCCTTAAATTAAAGAAAAGAGTCTTTATCTGATTTACGTGTTACTTTAATCCCTACTGTGGCCTCTTTTGGCCACAGTCCTGGTACTAACTCTGTAAAGGACACAGTACACAAGACTCAAAAGTAGAGACGATGGTCTTGACTCACCAAACACTCGGTTCTGAAACTTGAAGCAGTTGCTGGGGACAGTGGACTCTTCCTGTGTGATGGTGGTGGACTGTGGGGCAGGACGGAGGGCCTGACTCTGCAGCAGCTGCTCCAGATGATCGATCTCCTCATCGCGCAGGCGCTCCGGCTGACACAAGATGACAAAGATTCGTACTGTTTAAGATGATTATATGGACAGGTTTTGACTTCATTTGATAGTAACGGAGGAAGAGAGGGGTATGACATAATAAGTGTTGCCAGTTGGAATCAAACCTGTGACAAGCCATGTGACATTCGCTGTAACCATTCAGCACTCTGACGAAGGATTTTATTGTGTCTGTGTGTTGGTTACGCAAACCACAGAACTCAAGATTTTGTATTGTATTGTATTTTACTGTTCTCCCCTCCTCTGTAGCTCTGCAGTTAATATACATGAAATCTAAATACTTTAACAATTAATAAAAACAGAAAGTAATACAATATGTTGTCAGATGTCAATTAAACCAGGACTTGCCAATTCAAATTTACAAAGAGGGCGCAGTGTTTTTCCAAAGATTTTCTTTTCTTTTGTGTTGTTGCTGTTTTTGAAAGTCTTTCTGGGGACGTCTCACTACCATCTACAATTTGTTTTAATTTTATACAGCTATGAGCAAATGGCTTCTGGTTCCCAAACTCATGTAGGGATTTAGGGGAAAATGCTAAATTGTGCAACTTGTGTTGTGTTAAAATTTCAGCATCTTAAACACACTACAACAATAAAGCATTTGTAAAAATAAAAGCATTTTTGATATATTTTTGTGATACTGGGATATTACTGCTGAATATTTTTCTTACAACTGGTTATGGTTTTCATACTGGTTGCTTGGTGCTGAAAATAGAGAAGAAAATAGGTCTAAGGTTGTGCCAGAACTAACCAGAGCTTAAAGGTGAGATTAAGACTGGTGATGTCAACTTCCTACATAGCAATCCATCTACATTCATGAAAAATAGCAACAAGTGTGGAAGAGATCAATGCAGCTGGACAGGTTGTTTCAAGTTGACTTGCAGAAATAGCAACTCAACAAAATGGCTTATTTGTTTGATCAGTGTGGAACATTTCCACACTACAGCTTCTGTGTCAATTGAAAATGGCGTAGGTGGGATATGTCACACGCCAGTGATTGGTTAGGGTGAAAAAAGGACATCTGGATGATTGAACAACGTGAAATGAAATCTGATTTATCCACCTAAGAACCAACTACCAAAAAAATTGAAATAATGACGCTCCATCTCCAAAGAACAGACAAACAGAAACTTCCAGTGTACCTGTGACAGGTGAATGTGCTCTAGGCAAAGTTCCAGCTTCTCCAGATACAGATCCAGGATGTGTGTGCCGGCCTTGAGCTGGGTTTCCACTGCGAGCTCTTCGGGAAGAGCAAGAAGCCGGCAGGCGTGTTGGGAGAGTGACTGTCTCACTGCTCCAGAGCTGTAGCTCTCGAGGAACTGCTGGCAGGCTGCCACATCGACAAACTTCACCTCCACCCCCAAAAAGGGATCAGCATCATGAACCTTCAGTATCTCATAACCACCAAGACCTCCTGCAGAATCTGACCATGGAAAACACTCATCAATAAATGTGAGATCCAAGAAAATATATATTTATCTTTTATCTCAGCCAGTATGCTAGGCATGCCTCTGAATATTAATGAGAGTGCTCACCTGTAAGTGTCAGTTTGATGATTTTGAAAATGATGAACTTTCCCTCCTGCTGGTCTTTGTAGAGAGAAAGCAGGTTCACACCAGGACAGAGGGACTGCAGAAACAGGACCGCACATCCTGTCCATGGCCCACAATCCTCAGTCTTGTCTGCCATTCTCTGAACACAGTTTCAGACATTCAGAACATGGTTCAGACATTCAAAACATGGTTTTAATAGTGACACCTTTTTCCACACCTTTCCACAAACGTATGTGCTTATTGTTTGATGAATGATGTAAAACTGAAGAAAAAAATACCTTTATACAAGTTCACAGTAAAGTCCCCCTGAGGAGTTTAACAGTAATTAAACAGTCTCCTGTAGCACTGGGAGTTGTAAAGGTTAAGGAGTTACCATGTTCTAGATTCTTAGATTTTATCCCACTGACTTCTTTGGATTATCCTTCACGGTGTGTATATGAATATGTGAGTTGGCTTTTCAGCTCTGTCACCTTTTCATTTCTGTTTGATTGTGTATCCAACAGTCAGTGAACCACTGACTGAACTGACAAAGTGATTTCCTTTTCTCTGTGTATATTTGTAACACCTGTATTTCTGTTGTATACTCTTATTCCATTCATCCTCTGTGAAGTGGGATTCATCAGTAGAATTGGCTTCAAAGTAAGTGACTGCTTTTGTTTGGATTTTAAAGGATTTTGAGAAGGGCCATAATTACATAATGCTACAATTCCATTTCAGATGATGATATCATGAGACCTAAATAAACTAAAACCCACAAAGGATTAAAGAATTAGCAATTCACAATATCCATGATTATATTCAATATTTTACAGCAGTGTGGCAAATTCGAGTAATAAATGTTATTATTCCATTCAGTCGCAGTTGATCTATGAGTGGTTTAACAGTTCAGAATTCAGAATGATCTATGGGGTTTTGAAGGATCCAGGCGGTTTCTATAGGGCATATAATACGTTAGAGTGGATTATTTTAAGTAATTTTCAAGCAAACTGCAAAACATTCACCAGTTTGGTGTCTTAAAGATTTGCTCTTTGCTACCACTGCACATCAAATATCTTTGGTCTGTTGGTCGAACCATTTAAACAACTTTTTTAATCAACTTTGGCTCTGTTAAATTGTGATGACGCTTCATCATTTTTGACATGTTGAATGATGAATCTATTAATCAGTCTGCAATATTTAAAAAACACATAAGTGGTGACAAAAACAGTTGTTGTTGTCTCAGTTACACAAACATTGTACTAGAGTTACAATGATTAATTGGTTAGTTGATTTAAAGGAAACGATTGAAGGATTACCAGTCATTTCAGTCATTTTTCAATCTAAAATGTCAAACATTTGCTGGTTCCAGTTTTTGTAATGCAGCTTTTTTTGGCATTGATGATAGCAAATGAAGGTTTTGGACTGCCGGTTGGATAATAGAAGTAATAAGTAGCCCTGAAATTGAAGGCCTTGGTAAATTCTGATGCTTTTATAGACTAAATTATTTATTGTGAAAAATAATTGTAACTGAATTGCTCATCAGATTCTGAACTTGAGACTTGACTGAATGTCTAATATACCTTTCCTTTTATCTGAGCCAGATGATCAGATTCCAATCTTTCACCAAAGCAATAAGCAAAATAAATCATACCCTAACGGTAACCTCTCTAAAATAAACTTTCTGGAGTGGTGGCAGGCAAAAAAACATGTTTCCTCCTGGAGTTAAAACCACTTCTTTCCTTGTGGTTGCTGTTGTTGTTGTCTCACTCTACTTCACCCTTTTTTACCCCAACCTCCTTTTGAAACCGTCATTACATAAAAACATGTTTAATCTCAGTCCTCCCCTCCCCCAGTCCAGCCCCTAACTCATGAGCCACAAAGCCCACGAGCTCACTCTTGGTGTTGTCTCTATGCAGAGGATGCTCTGTGTGGGGAGAGCACCCTCTGAGCTGGATTATATGCATGTCCTCCTATTTCACTAATACACAGTATGCTTGGCTACTGGGTCTACAGGAATCTCCACAACTTAGCCAGTATGTGATTATATGCTATCCTATCTAACGGTACTCTGGAAGTACACTGTGAGATTTGTTCACCAGCTGTATGAGGATTAAGTGATCATCAGGAGCTTAAAACATATCATTTAGCTTTTGCTGCCAAAAGGCAAGCTCTAGTATTCCCTGGACAGCTCGTCTGACATTTAGGCAAAAAAAAATATTTGATTCAAACAAGGATGTGTTTCCACAGATTAGTAATTGTACCTTTTTGTGATGATGTGTGTTCCTGTCTGTTTTGTGTTGTTGTCTTTAAAGCTTAACAGGTCCAGATGTAAACTACACACACCTGTAGATGATGGCTAGAAATAAAGGAAACCCCATCAACTGAAATAAATAGTAAAGCTTCCCACTGACAATGAATTGAATTCAGCTGTTGATTATTTTTTCATTCATCATCTGTCCATAAAATTTCATGACATTTTTGAAAAATACCCAACACAATTTCCCAGAGTTCAATGTTCAAAATGAGTTAGTTTCATCCAACCACTACTCCAAAACCCACAAACCTTTTTTGCTTGACAAATGACTTAAGTTATTAATGTACCATCAAAAGTATTGGTGGTTTATTTTCTGTCATATCATATCGATTTAAAGTAGATGCAAGTGAATGCAATATATCTATCTTGGAAAATGAAATTTTAAAAAGTGAAACGTTTTTGCAAATCTCTGAAACCCCAAGAAACAAAGCAGTGTCATTTCTAATTAACACACTTCTTGTCCGTATGTGTACTGAATACTGAATAAAGTCCTGCACACCCACACAGGTGCTTCCAGTGACACTGAGTGTTTAGATCTCAGTTCTCAGTGCCTGAAAACTAAACAAACATGGATGCCTCACATCAACCAGTCCATTGTCCAAACCCAGCATTTAATGAGTTTTGTGCACTGCTGTCACTGTATTTGTAACCCTCACAAAACAAACTCTGTAATCACGAGAATGTCCTGAGTTGTCCAGTAATGTGAAGCCTTGAACATCATAAACATGGGAATCAGGATAAAGTTGGATGAAAACATTCTGGAAATTACAAGAATCACCAAACTCCAGGTACTACTATGATAGAGGTGTATGTTTGTCGTACCCTGTCATAACAGGAGAGTCATGGAAACGTCAGTCAAGCAAACAGTCTATACAGTCCATGTCCACAGTCCTGAGAAGAACTCTAATGAGGAAGATTAAGTGAAAACACCTGTGCAGGTGGAGCATGGGCATGTCGAGGCAATACTCACAAAGGTATATATACATGCAAAGAGCTGCTTGGTGTTACTGTTCCTTACAAATAAAAACATTCCTTAAGGCAATCCTAAGCATTACAGTGTGATCTGACCAACTACAGGCAGAAATCATCTGTTTTATTAATCACTAACTGACAGACAAGTTAAGAATGCATTACAGCAAGGAACCTATATTACTTTTACACCTGATTGTAGCATGCCACCAAAGATAGTGATTATCAGTCAACAGAAAAAAATGCAAAATGGCCAATATATGGTGGAGTCAGCTTGTGACACAGAGGAAACAAAATTGCTTGCAATTGTCTTTGGAGAAATTCGTTTCCTCAATGTGACAGGCAGTAGATTTGTCTAACTCAGACTACTGGAACTTCATATTAGCTTTAGCTGAACTAGAATACATCTTTACACAGAATGAGTTTCCATTAGCTCCACATAAAGAGGGACTATTTCAATTATTAATACTTTAACACTTGCAAGTCTGTCTCAAAAGTATTTTTTGAGACATGATTAAAAAGCATGTGAACCAATCCTTAGCAGCTTATTGTAAAACTACACGTCTTGTAAGTTATCAAACTGGTCTCTTGTCTTTTCCAAAAATCAGTCCAGTTATTGCTACAATACATTTTGTAGTGTTCCTGAAATGAAGTTTTTACGGTGACTAAGGTGAGGACAAATACACCTAGACTGTACTCTAATTTCACGCGATTTCAAGTCAAAGTATTATGAAGTATTATTAGCCCATCAGGCCTGGCTGCAGAACAGACCCTGACGTACAAGTGACGTTTTAACACGTGAAGTTAGCTAGTTACCTGCCACAGGTGACAATTAGTTTTCAGCATTTTCACAGCAGCACCACAGTTTGACTAGACCAACAGGAGACAAGAACCATCCGCATTAAAAACCTCAAATTTTAAAGACTTGTGTTACCATGAAAGGATTGAGTGAGTGAGTCCTGTTCGTGTTGGTAAACCTCATGTACAGTAAAGCCACTGTCGTGAGACTTGGGCCACTGTTCGACCAAACATACAGCAAAGGTTTCCTGAGCGGCTAAAAGACACGACAGCAGGCAGACATGACTTCTAACTCATTATTCTTATTATTCCCTGTAAAGTTTCCTTGGTTAAAGTAGGTACAAACTCACCGTAAAACTTTGTTATATTGTTCGCTGTCGCTTCCTCCTGCAGGGTCACACCCACTGGCTCAGTCATAATCTCCCAGCCTCCCATTGGCTGAGCGGAAATCAAAGGAGTGCTCTGATTGGTGGACATCAACATGCCGCCTGGGGAAAAAGTCATGACAGGAAGGAAGTGTTTTTTGTTTTTTTTAAATGTAGGAATCCAGATGTAGGACAAAATATTTCAGCCATAAAACTTTAAAACTAACATTTTACTGTTATGATTCCTTACGATTGAAATATAATATTTAATGGAAGTGGTAAAACTGATGAATTTAAACAATCAGTGAAATGGGACATTAAGGAAGTGATTCAGGGGAGAGATTGTTTGGCCAAGTGACCAAATCAGTTTTACTGTAACTGTAAATTTAAACTACATCTATTTTCTCCACTTTCCTGTGATAGACCTACAGGCTCTGTGTGTCTGCAGTGTTACTGTGGTTATATAAATATTTCTATTAATGTTAACTTGCCAATAGGTCAGTAGATAAAGCATTAATAGAGGAGGTAAGTCATTGGTGCTGAAATTAGTAATCAATTCATCTATGAGGAGAACAACAGAAAAAATAATCAACATTTCTTATTTAGATTTAGATTTTAGATAGTTTCCAGCTTGTCAGGTGCCAAAAACTTTTTCCTGTTTTATATCATTATTAAATAAATATTTGAGTTTTGGACTTTTGGTTAGACAAAACAAACAATGAGAAGATGTCACTTTGGGACTATGTGTATTCTAATGTATTCTTCCCTATTTTGTGATATTTAGTTGAATAAACATTAGTTGCAGCTCTTGTAGCTTCATTCCAATATACATTTTTTTCATGGAGAAAATTTTACATATTTTCTATGACACTATTTCTCAATTTCAAACAAAGGGATAACCTTTTGAATGAGAAGATTTTTCTCAAAGCATTTAACATTCGCCTCAGTCTTTAACTCCATTGACCTTACTGTACTTTTTAGTGCTGAGCATTTTAGATAGAATCACATTTGTTTTTCTGCTTTTTTGGTTCAGTAAAACAGATTATTTGATCCGTGAGAGGTAAAGTCTAAGACTGAGCTGTCTTATCCATCTACTCTTACTTGTCTTATCACACATGCAAGGCTGGCGTCAACTGCAATAACAATAAAAGTTCTTATTAAATCAAAATCTTCAACTTGTATTTTTCAGTGACCTTGAGCAAAATGCTGTAACCCAAACAACTGCCAAGGAACAATTCAGAATCTGTGAATGTGTGCACAACTAATATATGTCAAGCGTCTCTGTACATTACACCTTTGGAAGACGAAACAAAGATGTCAAGAAACCAACATGACATATATATATTTATTCATAGTACACAAAAGAGAAGTCATAAAAAGCTCTGCAGGTAGAACTGTCAGCAGAATCAGAGGAGCTTTTGTGGTTGACGTGTTTGACAAACTTGAGAGTTTCTTTGTCTCTGTAGACAAGGGCGAG
This sequence comes from Centropyge bicolor, assembly GCA_037975185.1. Lineage (NCBI taxonomy): Eukaryota > Metazoa > Chordata > Actinopteri > Pomacanthidae > Centropyge > Centropyge bicolor. The sequence goes on from JBBMOC010000043.1 coordinate 152,586, forward strand.
GGAGTTGTCCTCCGGATACACTGTCAGAAGCTGCAATGTGGAGGAAACCAAAGAAATGATGATAACTGAAGTATATCCCACACATAATCATATAGACCTTTTTTTACTGTAATAAACACTCACCTCCTCATCCTCCTCATTAGCAACGTAACATGTGAAGCCTCCAAACTCTGACTGCCAGTCTATGAAAGACAATTCAAGTGTTGTAACAGTCAAAGTATTGATTAGCAATTTGTTCTTAAGGTGTGTGTTTGTGTCTGTGTATATCAGCTCACTTGCAACGCAGAAAGGCAAAACAAGGTCCAGAGCATACTCTGCTCGTGCTGCCTCTGCATCATGCAAGAGAGTGTAGCCACCATGAGTCCATCGGCGCAGTTCACCAGAACATACAGGAGTACTCAGCTCTAAAGAACAAACAAAGGTCAGAATACATACATACACATCCTCATACAAACACACACACATACACAGCTTTATACATTTGTGGCTGAAGACACAAACCTTTCTCCCTGTTTGTATGTGTTGATTGTGATTCAGCCGAAGACCCTGTGGCTTCTCCATCTGCTGCATCCTTCTTCTCCATTTTGTCTTCATCTTTATCCTCATCGTCATCATCAGCGGGACACAGGTAGTGCAATCGAAGGCCGGTGAAGTTGGAGAGAAGCAGGAAGAAAGCCTCTGAATGAAGTAGTTCCCAGCATGCACTCACACACTGTGGCAGGGTATCCAGAGATGCCACCTCATAGCATCTGAATGCACACAAATACAGTGCATGGGATCCCAGTGTTAAAATGTACTCTTCAGCACAAAACACATAAACATCTACACTCTTAACAGGTGAAATGATATGTGAAATGTGCCCTACCTCTTATTAGCTGGACCTTTCTTTGTCCACTGAATCTGCGTAAGTTGTAACACTTTGTTCACCTCCCTGAACTTCTCCTCCTGAGGACAGACGCATAATGAGCTGAAAGGAACAAATGGACACATGCGAGGCAGAAAAAAATGAAGTTACCTTGAGAAAATCTTTGAGTTGAATTTCAGAGCTGTCCTCAAACTCCTCCTGAATCTGCTCTTGATAGGACATGTCCAAGTAGACTGGATTGACCCACTCCAGCAGCAACGTTTCCTGTGATGAACACAACAGACATGTCAGCGGGAACGTAGGCTATCTGTTAGATGGATAGTTTGATATTTTTGGAAATACACTGCCTGAGGGTTAATTGAGAAGATCGACACGCTGGCATCTGCCTGTTAAATATGGAGTGAGGATTAGTTTAGCTCCTGTTCAGGGAGTTGCTGTTCCCAGTCGAGAAATAGTGCGGCACATGACCACCATTAAAACTGAAATATGCCGTTTCTTCCTTGCAGTTTTGTACAGATTAAACAAATGAGACATATAATGTGAAATAGTGTGATTTCAGTGTGTTTGTGCGTGGATTTTGTTTCATTTGGATAAATGGTAGCTTCAACAAACAGACATGAGAGTGACATCTTGTCACTGAACGCTCGACAAGAAAGCAGTGTGTCTCCCAATATTTCAAACTATTCCTAGAAAGACATTTGAATAAAATATGTTTGTGCACTTTTGGCCAAACTTACATCTCTCAGTAAGTGTGGGTTTCGTGTGATGGGGGCCTCGATGTATCGAGGAGGACGTTCCAAAGAAGGTCCATGAAACCAGCCGCTCAGAGACAGACGACACTTGTCCTCTACCAAAACCTCTGACACCTGAAAAAACACGTTATTGATTTGCAATTCTATATTCAACAGTGATAAAAAGGCAAGGCTGGTTATTCTTACTTGGTGAAAGGAGACTGGAGACACTTCAAAAAGGATAAACGTGTTAAAACAGGGAACAAGCGACTTCACGATACTCTGCGGTTGGAAATTACCTGATGACAAAGATGAAGATTATATAAGACTTCTGTTGTCTTAAGCACAGAAACACGCACAGTGGGATACTCACTGTCTGTTGAGTAAAGGTCGAGGGTTCCTCCATCGCTGCTCTGCCACGGAGGCACGAGATACAGGATGAAGGCAACGCGCCTCCCTTCCAATTCATCATCATGACACAAAAGAACATCTAGAAAGAAGAGAAATGGTACATATATTTTTTTAAAAAGGAAAACATATGTGAAATAAGTCATATAAAGTCTGATTTAAAAAGCCTAACAGTATAACAAAGCTCACCTGTGTATTCATATCTAGCACATGAAATATCCACTGTGGGCTCTAGTTCAACCCCCAACACTTCCCCGAGCCAGGAGCGGAAACGCCCAAAAAGTGCTGTCCTGAAAACAGAGACCCAGATTAATGTGAACTGCATTTCATTCACTGTATTGTATTGACAATGGGAATGAAGCTGAACCTTTAACCTTGTACAAGCCTCAGCACACAGACAGATTTTTCGACTGCTCAAACCTACCATGACATTTTGTTGTGACATAAATAATAGATGATCGCAAGAGGAGGCTGTTATTGTGCATCTAATTATGGTATTTATTCTCCATGGTTGCATTTCTTTAGTAGGTGTAGCACAGCATAATCACAGATAAGTATTTAGAATAAATTACATGTTTCTTTACTTTAAACATAGCTTGTCAAAATTGTAATTTAAAAACTGCACATTATTTCTTAATAAAGGAGAGGTTTGTACACTATTTTGCTATCTGGGAAATGTATGCGTCTCAGAGGTGTTGTCTTGGACTCAGACTTGACACTCAGCTCATTCTAGTCTTGATTTATACGCTGCAATCTTTTTTTTATTGTTGGACTTGGTTCAAACACTGAACCTCTTGGCAGGTCTGGCAACTCTTTCTGCTCCATGATTCTGCAATCAAAGCTTTGTTTGGAAGCCCCGACATTTACACTGCTTTAATGACTCACGGTGTACCAGACTGAATAAAAACCTGCATCAACAGGGATCACCTTGTGCTCACAGGTGATTAACTGCAGCTGAGTCCATTTTCCATTAAGTTTCCACCCTGCCAAATGCTAATGCTACCTTTCAGAGTCAACAACATGAAGGAAACATACTAATTAGGAGAGAGGTGTAATCTCTGGCTCCACCTGGTGGAGCTGATAAATAAACCACATCATGTCTCAATTTCAGCCTTAACATTCTTATGCTGCTCAAATGAAACAACTTATTTTAAACCTACTTCACAATAAACCTCTCATGACAAATTCAGATGAATCTATTTCAAGTGTGCCTGTAGCAAAAGGTTTTGGAGAATAAAAGTATGGTTAGACCTGATTTCTAACTCATAATATCAGTGCTGAATTTCAAAAGCTTTGTGTTATAGTTGCCCTGAATTGGACAGGGTGTACCAGTTAAGTATTAAGTTAACTTGTGTTCTTAAAGTGAGGTTACTCTATTTGTCAGGTAGCAAATAGTATCTAAAATCCCGATTCCACAAAGGTTGGGAAACAGGGTTAGGGAACGTGATAATTTGCTAATCTTTTTTTATGTTTACTCAATTGAAAACAGATATTATATATATTTAATGTTTGAACTGATCAACATCATTGTATTTTGTAAGTATCTGCTTATTCCAAATTTTGATGGCAGCAACATGTTTCAAACAGGTTGGGACAGGAGCAACAAAAGACTGTAAAAGTTGTGGACTGATCCAAAAATACCTGTTTGCATCATTACACAGGTAAACAGGTTCAATGGTAACAGGTGATAGTATCATGATTGGATATGATGGTAGATCAGCTGTAGATCAGGGAGTAGAGCTGTACACATTAATTGGCTCATGAGAAAGACACCAACCTGAGTGAATAAAATTCTAAGTGAAAATGAAATAATTGAGTCTACCTGTCAATCTATAGTGTAAATGGGATGTATCAAGTTTTTCAGCTCATCTCCCACCTGACAGAATGAGGTAACTCACTTTAAAGCTATTTTCTTCCACTTGTAGCTCATTCTGAGAGAGCAGCTCAGATTGTCAGAACTTCAACCACCATCCAAACGTCACCTTTCTCTACAACTATACTATTTTACTTAAAAATTCTGCCACAAAAGTAACTAACACCAGCATCTTAGGTCTGTCATATACTGTACACAAATACACAGGAATATAAACTTTTTTTTTTTTTTACCTCAGTCCTGTGATATGTGGCTCTGTTCCCTTCTTCAAGTCATCTGACTGTATGGGAACAACAACAAAGTGAATGTAATAAGATAACATAAATGCAGTGGAACAAACAAGTGAGAAGATCAGTTTGATAGAGAACCTGTTTAAATTTGTACAGATCATTTGATTTCTCGTGGAAGTTGAGCCCCAGCAGTTCTCTCTGTAGGTTCTCTACGAAGGTCTCACTGCTCAGGAAGTTCCTGATGATGCAGTGAGGGAAAGGGTGGCAGTCCAACTCCAGATCTCCTGCACATAAACAACAAAACATCATGTGTCTGTATGAGATGTTGACAAAAAGGTATCCTCAACTCAGATCCAATCTTTCAACACATTTGAAGGTAAAGTTGTGCAATATGTCAAAATATACCATGAGAGGATATAGATTTGCCTACCACCAACAGTTTCTTAGTTGATTTTTCAGTAAGATTACATCATTATATTAATTTAGTGATATACTGTAAGAGTTGATTTATTACATATCATCCTTCACTATAACAAGGAAAATATAATCATTATATGCCAAAATAACAGTAGACTGACCAGCTATCGCTACTGAAGTAAAAGTAGAAGTTTTTGCTTTATGTGGTGGTCTATGTGTAAATGGTAGTAAATTACTGTGTTGATGGTCAAGCTGGATAAAGATGTTCACAGTGACAGTGGATACTTCACGGACCCTGGCTGTAGTGGGTCCTCTGGCTCCACGCCTCCTTCACGGTCCTCTTCACCTGCTCGTCTTCTACTAGGGAACAAAGTTCAGCTGTTTCCTCACAATTCTTCTTCTTTTTCTTCCTCTCCGTCTTGCTGCTCTCGTCCTGTGCTCGTTTAGTGGCCATGGTACAAACTATCCTCTGTGAAACCAAGTAAACATGAGGTTTATGAAGAGCTTTGACAACATTCACATAAGTTACATGTGTGGACATAAGCGAGCTGTGTGTCGCGGCTTAATGACGTCATGTATCGTGACTGTGCTCTGAGTTCAGACTGTCAGGCTACATTAGCAAGATGGCAATAATCATAGACTATATAAATCAACAATCCTTTTCTATGTTAAACTTCAGTCTTAAAAATAACTAGACGGGTAAATCTCAATCATAATCTTTGGAAAAACCCTCAAATGTATATTTTCTTGATTGTATTAGCAAACAGGTCAGAAAAACTATTAAACGTTACATTTCTCCTTAAAGGAAGTAGATCATATGTTTCCGATGAAATGTATTTTGCAATACAATTGTGGTGAAAGACTACAGAAATTTTATTCTTTAAATGCACTATTTCTGTTACGACTTGAACGCCTGGTTTAATGCTATAACTGACGCATTTAGTTTTAGAGCCAACAGAAAATACCACATTTAGGTTGCATTTGGAGAATACTGGTGTTTAATTTCTCATAAACTTTTTAATTATTTTTGGCAAAGTTAAAAGTGCAAATGGTCTCCAGTAAAATCTTCCTTTTCTTAAAATTCGGGAAAATGATGTACTTTACTCTGTTTATATTATGTTCTATTATGTTTAAGTTCATTTGTGTTCAGTTATTTCACCTTCTTCTTCAATGAGACAGACCTTACTGTATTATGCACAGTACCACAACCAAAATCTGCAAGAGGGCAGGATTACACATGGTGTATTACAAAAACAAGCAATCATAATTGTGAAGATTTGATCCCATCTGAGTCTATATTATTATAGGTATATACAGCTTCATAGTAATAATCGTATGATACCAGTATAATGATGTTGCTGATGACAACTCATATCAAGAAACTAAAATACAACAAAGGAGACTCCGAACTGCTGAGCACCTGAAATTCTATATCAGTCAAGAATGGGAGAACATTCCTTTCAACATTCAGAACTTTCAAAACTCTAGAAATTGGTCCTCTCGGCTCCAAAACATTTACAGAGTGTTGTTAAAAGAAGAGGTGATGCAATACAACGGTAAACATGTCCCTGCCCCATCTGTTTTGACTACAAATTTTAAAAAAGCATACATTTTTCACAAAACAATACAATTTCAGTTTCAACATTTGATATATTGTCTTTGTACTATTTTCAATTAAATAAGGGGTTTAAATGATTTGCAAACCATCAAAACCTGTTTTTAACATTTTATACAGCATCCCAACTTTTTTGGAATTGGGATTCTACTTTAAAATGTGATAAATACCAGTAAGCCACCCACTTGCTCCTTGACCTTTATAAAAACATACTCAAAGGACTGCTTTATTAAAAAAGAAAAAAAGACACAGCACTGTTACAGGTTAAAACAACAGGAAACTCGATTATGTAGTTTAATCAAACATTGGCAATCCTCTGAGAGGACATAAAACCCAGTTCTTATCACACTGGAATACACACTTGTATACTACAAAAACTAGCAGTTTCTCAATATTTTAAAAAAAAAAACAGACAAAAGGACATTTTCATTCACTACTAACAGCATAAACTCCCCTGTGAACTGTCAATGTACCTGACATGACAAGCTTTTGTTTTGTGAAAGTTGAGCTAAAGATGAGACATATTTTTTTTCATCACGTTGTCTTTCATCTCCACTCAGACAGAGCTGCACTCACAGAGACAGCCAGACGTACTTCAGCTCACACAAGTTAGTTGTAAATGAAGTTGAACCTATGAAAGGAAACAGTAATTATTTTTTAAAAATCAGTTTATGTTAAAGACAACATTTTTCACAATAATTGGAGATGTATTTTTTTTAATTTTCTTTTCTGTTAAAAATGACCTGTAGAGTTTTAGACTTCCAGTAGAGCTAGCAAGTCCAATCCTATTCTGCTGCCTTCAATCTTTATTTTACATTATCTGCATATATATGTCTCCTTTTGCTTCCTCACTTGTGTAAATGAGCTTTGGTTCAGGTTTAGTTGCTGAATTTGAAGGAGCTTCAGTGTTGTCCTCAAACACTCCATCAGGTCACTTCTAAAAGGACTCATCAAAACAGAGCACTCGTCTTTGTACTCTTTGTGCCATCCTGCAGCCCACAGCTGAAGCTTAGATGTGCCTACAACTGAGTGCTTTCACTATGTTAGCTGGTGTTGATGAAATGTTTACCAGGTTGTTATAAAACGGACATGAACAAAAGATGCTAATATCTATAATAACAGATTAGAAATTACAGATTTTGTCAAAAATTCAACATAGCAAATCCTTGCAGCTATTAATGTGATGATATTTCCTCCCAAACCTTTGATGTATTTAGATTCAGCTACCATGACAATGAAAATGAAATTAAAAGAGGAGATTTTCTGTTAAACACAATGAGCAAACAAATACATAAGACATGAACAATACCTGCTCAATAGCTGTGGTAGACTGGAAATGATTGGTCCATATCCAGGAGCATTGTCATATAGTTCAAACAATGGTGCTGCCACCAGTTTATAGTTCTTGGGGACTGCAAACAGTGCTGCAGAAACATGAATCACAGATTCAGAATAAGAAGCAATGAGACTTTATCCTGAGTGTCCTCTCCTTTTATTTACACCTCTGTCTACCATTTTAGCTCAACTAAAATTCGATGCTAAAATCCAATAACTTGAACTTGTATTGTGATATACTGACCTTTTTCCTGCAGCTGAACCAGAAACAGTTTCTTATGCTCCTTAGGTTTGGTGATGTGAGCTGGAATATATGGATACTGCAAGACAGACAACTTGGGGTCACTTCATACGTAACAGATATGAACTACATTATCTGCAACATGTTGTAGTCAGTAACTGGTGACTTGCACTGATTTCTACTGTACAGTATATTCTACATCAGTAAGTCATTTCAAACGCAGAGGCACTGTTCAGACACAACTCCTTTTTGAACATTCATGTTTTTTCATTATCCATAATTATGACAATTTTACATTTATTTCAGATTAGTCAAATAGTCAGTGTCAAAACCTTTACCCAGAATCTCATTTGTAATTCATTAAAAAATGTATACTGGATATTATAACCTTAAAAAAGAAATGGACTATTTGTGTGTTTTTGGACATATTGCGAACTCCAGTCAGAAGCAGGGAGAACAGATGCTGATCAGCTTTCAATATAGAAACTAGCAATAACTTTTAAAATGTTCCTTCAGTTAATTAAATCCAGAAAGCTTCTTATTGTCCCCATCATCTGTACATACTAACCTGTGGAGGCTCAAAGTTGGGGCGCCACCAGTTGCCGATACAGTCGTCAATCACCCAGTCCTGCTTCACACCGTCCTGTCGTCCGAGAATCTAACGTCCAAACAAAGTTAATATGCATAAAATCCACAATCATCAAAGCAAAAAGAAGTCTAAGCTATGCCCTGATGTCGCTACCTCTGTCATTAGGCGTTTCAGACCCTCAACCTCATCTTCTCCAGGACTCAACTCTCCCCCAGGTCTGCGGGAGAGAATCAAACTGTCAGACAACTGTTCACAGTGCTGGTTCATACAGGGGCTTCTGAACAGTCACTACTCACAGCTTGAAGAAAGTGGTGCCCAGCTGCAGAAGTAACACATGAGGTAGCCTGTGTTCATGCACAATGAGAACGCCCTCCACTGTCCTCCGCATTCCCATTTTATCAAACTCTTCCCGCATCCGCTGGAAGCGGGCAGCCACAGAGCTGTCCTTCTCATATAGAGGCTCCTTGGTGCCGAATGTGTAGTTGGTAAGAGGATATCTGAAGGAAAAATACACACATGAAAATCAGGGTGCCAACAAATTGTTTCAGACTAGATTCCATTCTAGATAATAGGTTGTCAAAGTTAGCATAAGGTTTTAAATAAATTCTTCTGATTTTAAATGCTGCAATTAAGTTTTTCACACAAAAGGCCATCTACAAAAAGCTATTAACAAATGCCAGAATTGGCAATTTGCTGGCCCTAGCTTCTAAAATGTTAATATATATAATGCTTTCCTTAGTCTTCTGTGACTAAAAAAACAGTATGTTTTTGCGGTTTGGTTGTTGGATTTGGGGATTAATATTGTAAAAACAAGCTAAATGAGTATGTGAATCAAACACGGTTAGCTAAATGAGCTAATGTTACATAAATATGTTTGATGTAACTGTCGGTCGTCGGTGTGCGTCAACTAACAGGCACGTTTTGTTACGTTGCATGTATATATGCATGGTGTGTCCACATGAACTCACAAGTTGATGGTCCTCTCCAGTGTGAGCGGCTTTGCAGGCCCACTGATGTATTTGTTCCCAAACTGAACGGCACTACCGCGCGGCCAGCCGGTGGAGGAGCGACTGGGAGGCACGATCGACATCTCTAACTTGTGCACGACGAGGCCGAATCCTCCTACAAATGCGCCTCAGGTGGGGCTGGTTTGAAATTCGTTAGATTATCTGAAAAGCAAAAGAAAAGGTGTAGACAATCCACAACAATTGCTCTCCCGTCGTTTCCCTCGGTCCTCCACTTCCGGGTTGTGAGGCTTTCTGGGCGATATCCCCGCCAGCGACCCCTGCTGATCTGGATGATAAACGTTGCTGCATGGATATTTAATATTAATGAAAGATGTTTTTTTTGTTTGTTTGTTTTCAAACATGTATGAATTTAATCAACCGGATCTGAAACCGCAAACTTGTCTGTTTTATAGTTGTCTGTCTCTAATTGAGGTCTGATATTCTCTTTTGTGAAGTAGGAAGGAAGAAAGGAAGTTTCATGGTTACCTTTTTTTACTTTAAATTTTACTGACAGCAGAGAGGGCTTGAACATATAAAATAGAAGGGCATATAATTTTAGTGTACATTTGGCATCTGGAGAGGAAACATCTGTCTGCATATCTAAATTAACAGGTCTGAATATCAATTGTATTAAAAAAAAAAAAAGCATTTATATGAAAGCAAGATTGAGAGGTAGTACATTTTATGAAATCCTAGTTTCGCTAGTTTCAAAAACTTCAGTTAGTCAAATTCAAGAAACATTTTGTGGTTAAAAAAAAACCCCAAAACACCCTTTTTCAAATACCCCATTAAATCCTGTACTACAGGCTTTGGCCATTTGACTTCATAAGACTTTATTAGACATTGGAAATATACTGTAATATTTTTTTTTTATATTTGATTTTGCAACTAAATACAACTGCAAATTAGATAGTTAACAACTTTTAGTTTAGATAAAAATGTCACTGTATTTGAAGGCGATCATAAACAGAGATAATATAGTCTAACATGACTGTCTTTTTTGTGTCCTCAATAATAATCCAGTGCTGTAATATTAAACAAAATATAACTTGCGGTGTTAAATTGAACACTACCATACAACTGAATTATCAGCACTGACATAAAATGAAAACCATTTTACGACGAGGGTCGCCGTACATCTTTAATTGTATGGCCTGTGATTTCAGATCACTTTTCAACATGTTTGCAATATCATAACTCGAATATTTCTAGTTTATGTTCTGTTATAAATCACACTGATTTTATTTTCTTACGGAGACATTTCTTAATAAGGGCAATATATATATACGGTAATATTTATGTTTAATAATGTACACGGTCCCTTCCAAATACATATGATAAAATGAAAAACTATGATAAAAATATTTCTGTATAAAATAAAAACCTTAACTCAAGGTCTGCTTACTGATTTTCCCTGGAGCTTTCAACTACATCACACAGTCTTTCTTAGCAGATTGACTTTGCTCAGTTCTCATAAAGCTATTCAATCTAGGACTAAAGACCATTGTTGATCAGCAGCAATAATATAAGACAGCCTGTGATAACTGAGCTGTAACCATGGCAACTGAGGAAGTCCACGAGCTCCAGGAAGACTAGCAAGTGTATCTTGAGTTAAGATTTTCAAAAGATTGTTAGACATAACGCATTCACACATTCACAAAATGGCAGAGGAAATGACTCAGTCAATTCAATATTCCATTTAATAGTCATAACTATGTCTCTTATCCATCTATTGTAAACATGGTGTATTTTACCACAGTAGTTGTCTTATGGTACATAATCATACGTGCAATGCAAAAATTCAAACATAAGATAAAAAAGGACGAAGACACTGCTGGATTTGTTGATTACATCACACCAAGGGGATCTCAGTTCTTTGGTCCAGTGGCCCACCCGCTGTGGTGTGCTGCTGTAATGTGGTGGTCCCTGTAGGAAGTGCCAGGGATCATCTGCCTACCCCCGCCCCTTCACCCTTTACTGTGTTTTCTCCTGCACCTGTCACAGTAGTTGGTCCCATATTTAGCAATTTATTTACTTCTCAATTATTTCTCACCCAATGGGTTTGTTTCTTCTGGTTTTTGAACTTCTGTCACCCCCTCATCGCCATACAGGCCACCATCTATCCCTGATGCAGGTCCAGACATTCCCATTTCTGTTTTCACTACGTCTTCCTCAGGTTTCACACTTTCTTCCTTCAGCATCACTTTACTGTTGACAAGAGCTGCTTTATCCTTTTCATCCTCACTCTCCATCTCACCATCGATGACTTTCTTGCTCGCACACGTCTCAGTTTGCTTGCTCTTTTGAACCACGTCAAGTGCCTCATCTGCTGTTGAGAGAGGAAAATAAACCATAATTACAAATATGTGTATGAAAGCTTACATTGCATACTCAAAGATCTTAAAGCTTACCTGTGTCCTTCTCTTTAAGCTCTACACTGGACCTTTCTTCGGGAGCTGTCTGCAAATCATTATCTTGGCCTGGACTATCATTGGAGGGTGCTGGACTGGTCAGGTGTTGAGAAGTAGCAGTTGAGTTGTCAGTAGTGTGGAGGCCAGAGATAGTTGGTGTGAGGGTAGTGCTGACACTGTTAGCGTTAGGTTGGTCTGAGTCAGTCGTGAGTGGGGAGCTAATTGCAGCTGCAGTTGCAGAACTGGTGGTGGAAGTGGTATCTGCACGGTTTAAACTAGTGGTGGTGGTAGTGGTGGTGTCTGTAGGGCTTGTTTCACTGGAAGAAGTGGAGGGAGCAGAGATATCAGCAGAACTGAGGGTGATTGTGTAAGTAATGGTGGAAGTAGAGACAGACTCCATGCACTCGGTGGATGCTGGGCTTGTAGTGATGGTGGTGGTGGAAGAGGTGGAAGTGGTGGGAGGAAGGGCAGAAGAGATCAGGGAGGAGGGAGAGGTAATCGGGGCATCAGGTGTAATGGTAGCACTTAAGTCAGGGGTTGGAGATGTTGTTTTAGTGACTGATGAAACTAAAGTTACAGAGCTAGCAGAGGTGACTGAAGTGGAAACATCACTAGCTTCAGTAACTGAACTGGTGATTGTGGACATATCTAATATGCTAATGGAGGGCAAAGAAGCTGTGGTGATGACAGAAATAGCTGCACCACCAGCAGCAGCAGTAGTAGCATCAACTGGATGAGCACCATTTGGCTCTGGGGAAGTTGATTTAATCAACAGATTTGTTGGTGTCATGGAAATTGGGGTTCCATTGCTGGGAACAGAAACCATTGCCGAAGTGATCATGGAAGGCGTAGTTATCGTTGCGGTGTTGGAAGTGACAGAAATGCTTGGAGTAATGGATTCAGAGGAAGTGGAAGTAACTGAGACAGTGGTGGGAGGCTCTGTGGGTGTAGTGGTGCTTGTAAGGGTTGTTAGAAAGGTAGCAGTGGGTAGTTCAGTTGTAGTCATAGCATTAACATCAGAGACAGAGGGTTTGCTGTCAAGCTCTGTAACATTCGTGGGTGTTGTAGCTGTTGCAGTGGGTTTAACAGAGTCAGTGCATATATCTGTGTCAGAGGGCAGTACAGTACTTGAAGGGGAAATCGTATTGGTTGAGTCAGGGACTGAGTTTGAGATTGTCTGTACAGTAGGAATGGTATCAGTGAGGGCAGGAACAGCAGGTGTGGACTGGACTGCAGTCAGACTCAGTTTGGTGGGCATGTTTGTCTCCCCTTCCTGTATTTGGGCTAGCTCATTCTCAGGTGTGTTGCGGCCAGATGTTGTGGGGGGCGGACCTGGCTTGAGAACAGGCTTTGGAAGCAAAGCAGGTTTCCCAGCTGACTCGTGTGCTGACACACTTGGGCGAATTTGATGCCTTGTATCTAAAGAAAAACAATGAATGTGCAAATTATTTAGCTTATCATGCAGATATGAGCGGGTGAATCTGTGTTATTGTTTTACCTGATGACGCAGACATTGTTCGAGGTTTTGTAAAAGTAGGTGGTGGTTCAGGTTTATTGTCAATGATAGTACCTAAGACACAAAGATCATTTACATATCATTTTACTGGAGAATTTAATTCTCTGTCAAGTCCCTATATGGATGGAGAACAGTCTTATCAGCCCAAAGTGATATTAAGTCCTTTTAATGAAGAACTGATCCATGTCATAAAGTCTCTCCTTTTGATACAAATCCCTCAACTTCAAAAATTATTTTTTTTCCCGCGAACATTAAGTTGGAGCAGAGAAGAGCTTGATTAAGCATCAATAGATAAAAGGACATACCTTCAGATTCTGCTTTTTTCATCTCTCCCTCCTGATTCTACAACAATCAAAGAGGTATTTAAACAGTTTTGAATACATCTACAGAATAAATATTTAAATTCAGACTCCCACATCCACACACCTGTGTCTCTCCTGGCTGGGCTTTGGAAACTCCAATACGTTGAAGCATGAGATGGAGTTTCTGTTCAAAGCTGTGTTGGCCTTCAAATTGTTTCTGAAATCAGCAAGAGCATATTGATGAGTGCTTTGCAAAGCGTATCTTCTGATCTACATGTACAGTGTAAATGACTTTCTCGGCAGACACTCACTTTTGCAGTGTTTCTAGCATTAGTAGTTCCTGCTGTTGCTGATCCAGACAGTAAAATGAGAGACTGGGACTTCCCCTCTCTGAGAGCTCGGCGGGGAGGCACCGCTTCACCCCTCAGCGGTGGTGCACCAGAAACAGGTGCCTCCTGAACAGCTGACTCTCCAGTACCAGCGCTGGGAACTTCTTTTGCTTTCTCCTTTTCATTTTCCTTGTCATGTTCCCTCACTCGGTCCTTGTCTTTTTCTTTCTCTGCCCTGGCGACCTCCCTGAGCGGGCGGATGAAATCAGCAATGGAGGCCTTTTTGGAACGCCCCTCTTGGCTTGCTTCTGATTTCAGACCTCGTCTCTTTTTGAGTGTAAAGAAATCGCCAAGCTTCCTCCTGAGGGTTTTTGTCTGGGGTGGACAAGGGACAGAGCTGGCAGGAGCCACCTCGTGAACTGTGATAGATTCCTCATCTTGCTTTTTCCTATATATAAAGGATCATTTAGCAAATCAATACTGTGTGCATTCAGTAGTGTACGTTAATAAAGCAGTGCTGTTAGGACCTCGATCCGCTAAATATTAAGGAACTATGAGAGGCTAACGTGACAGCTGGTCATACTCACAGTGTATCAGTAGGGAGTACTCTCTTAGTAAAGAACTCTTCAACTCCTTCATCCACCCTCCCCATGAACTCAAGGACTTCATTGTCACTCTCAATTATTGTCTCCTAATTACCACACACATATACAGAAAACACATTTCACACCATAGATCAAACAAACGGATGCTGAAGAGCAACTTGCATCATATGAAACTTTACATTACATAACCCTCACCTCTGAAAAACCCACACACTCTGGCACTAGTGTTTCTTCTGCCTCTATAAGTGTATTTTGGTTTGAACCTCTCATCCAGTCACGCTACAAACCAGCCTCCTGGGAGTCAGTTGCTCAGTAACCTACAATGGGGGGGGCGTCACTGGATTTTACATGCAGAATAAAAGCAGGATAACTCATTTTGCCAATGTAGGTAATTCTATATCGAAATTGCAGCTGTGCAGCATTGCATCACCCTTATCATATTAACATCTGTGCCCACAAGTAGCAGTTAAAGCCAGGAGGTTGACTGCAGGACACAAATTTTGCAGAAGTCACCGTTACATGATACCCTGTTAAGGGAATTGCTTGAATTTTGTCTCCCTGGCCATTGGCTCCAAGGGAGTGACTATATGTCTTCAGCCTAATAGCTCTGTGACAACATGATCAGCTCAGTGGAAAATGGAGATGATCACACACACACTCTTCTTTGACACAATCTGGTGAACAAAATCAAAATGCCACTTGCTTTTCTTTTCAGAGAGAAGACATTCACTCAAGCACCAAGAGTGGGTTCTTCAAAGAGCAAGTGATAATGGGACTGCCTTATTCAAGCAGGGACCAGGCATCTTTTACAGCACTCCCCCTCCGTCCTTCCCTTCCCCCTGCCTCTCCCTCTGTACCCTATTACATCTCTCCCTCCCTTCCATTTTCTCTCCTCACACACACCACCTTTCCCTCACACTACATCTTCACGAAACCCTCGCTGATCCCCTGTCACAGTACCTGTGGTCTGCTGGGACGGTAGTTCAGTTTTTGTCGGTGGGGTCTTGGTCTGCTCTGGGTGTAGTGCCTGAGCGCTGGTCCGCCCAATGGCAGCTCCATTGGGGAGACACGGCACGCTGTTGCCGTGGAGCTCTGTTGCTAAGAGCACCAGCTCCAGCAGTATGTAATGCCTGTGCGGAGGTGGGCGGGGCCAAGTCAACAAGACTGACAGGTCTGACAAGAGAACCTCGCCTTTTCTGTGCCCCCTCCCCTCTGAGAGGAAAACCATGAGAAAAAGATGGTGATAGAATAAGAAGAGGCAGAGAGGGATAAAGTGGCTGCACTCACATTTCTTTCATCCATGCATCTGAGCTTAGAGCAAGTGCAAATATATGAATGTACTGCAATGGAAATAACTCCAATGGACACAATGTTCTATTTGTTATGTAACAAATTAATAATTTATTTGATATGCGAAAAATATGCTCTGTAAGTGACAGGCTGATCTATGAGATTCTTTTATCACTGAAAAAAGTCTGCACTGTGCTAAATAGTCCTAAGAGGATTGTTAGAGACCTTGATAATGAATTGTAAGTCTTGTTCAGAAACCATGAAATCAGACAGGAGCACACACCCACAAGCTCCAATTTCTATGTATCTTCATTATACTAGTAATTCCCCTGTGGGCATATGTAGTTTCTTGTGAATCTATTCCTGGTTCTATATACTTAGATATAAATGTATATTTTAAACTGACTTCATTGGCAGATTATTAGAAAATGCTTGATATTATTCAACATTATTTATCCAACATTATTGGACTATAATGGTAACTGTCCAAACCCTCACTTTTTCAACAACAAATTTCGATGTTTTGGAAAGTATTTCAGGGACTGTTTCCTTTTTGAGTGATTACATCTCAGCTAAACATAACAACATACAAATAACTTGTTTTCCATTTATTAACCAATGTCAGGTTTTCCACATGGATTTATATCAGCTATTTTAGTGGTATAGGGTGGAGATGTACAGTAGGTTATTGTAATGTAGACGTTTCTCAAGTTGGATCAGACTGGTGACACAGTGTTTAAAGTGAATGTGTCTTTCAAGTTAATTGGATCTTTCTTCTTGTAAATATGTTCATGTACTGTGAATTTTGAGCAGTTTTACTAAAGAAATTAACCCTGTTCAGATTTAATCAGGGGACATGCTTGATGTGCAACAAAGTTGGCCAGCCAGATTTGAACAAAGGGCATGGTTTTCGGTCCTGATGGGAATTCTGGCTGTTTTTGATTGAGCCAGATGACATGTCTCAGCACATCAATGGGAGCCAGCTCTTTGGGCTCCCAAACAACTCTTCATTAAGTAATTCATCTAATTATACTAAACCTTCCAATTTCCAGAATACAATTATTTTACCATATGTTTGGTAGTAAAACACTAACTAAACATCAAACACTATTATAGCCTACATGTGCCTTAAAGATTTTGTTTATATTGAAATGTTGCATGTTGGCACCCAGGAAATCATACAAAAGTATCACCATGCTTGGGTCTTGGCGTTATTACTCAACTGAAATATTTCTTGACCACAGTTAGCAAATACATTATGGGATCATCAATTATTCTGCCTTGTATTAATTTCTTTTTAAAAAGAAAGGGGAAAAAATTATTCTCTGATGGGAGTTGGCTCCCATGGTTCAGTCACTGGAACAGTAAACCTCATCTGACTAGTTCACACTGACACATTTTGACACACTGACTGAATTTGGACAGCATCATTTTTTTTTAAATGGTAGTTGGCCACAGAATATCATAAATCATAAATATAGGTGATTATTTGGATGACAAAATGATTCAAACCTTGATGATGATGATGTGTAATCATGATGAGTGTTTTGAGATCCTATCATTCATACTGCCCTCTTGTGACTTATTATATAAATTGCTTTAACTTACAAAATGTGACTTGTAACCTTGAGTTAACGGTGACTCGGAGCTGCTCGAGGTCTCGCAGTCATTCTCGGGTAAAAGTGATCATCTGTTCAAAAAACTAATCAATATTCAATCACCCTCGTCATGTAGCTCAACGCCCCGCCCACGTCTGAATTCAAATATGGCGCCATCACGCTCAGCTTCTGTTCGGCCCCGCCTCTTCACACCCACCGTCAGGTCTTGGGCGCTGTGTTTGCGCAGCCGCGGTGGCACTTGTGGGCCGCCATTTTGTGATAGGCCCACTCTTCTGAAGTGGGAGAAATTTATTAGCCCGGCGCTCAGCACGTACAGACGGTTACGGAACTGAAGCGACCGCACGGAACTCACAAGTGAATATAACGGGGAAAAGAAGCACCCGAGAGCAAGCGAAGCCTTTACTTTGCCCCCTAACACGGAAACGTCTTTGCGGGTGTTCTAGTTTAACTGGTGGACGAGTTACTTGATGATATTCCCGTGAGGCAGATGTGTAGTGGGCGTGGCTTGTTGATTGACGCGGAAATCGACATTCTGATTCATTACTAATGATTTTGAAACTTTGCCATAAATTCACTTTGCACTAATGCAGTAAAATATTAACAGGCCATTTCACAAGGATATGGCGAATCCAGACAGTGGGAAAAGCTAGACAGCTAGAGGCGACCAGGGTTTAAAACGTGTAGTGAATTATTGTACAGGAGGAAAAATGTAAATCACAGATAAAATATGTGATGTGGAAAAATATATATACTTGATTTTATCACTGCAGGGTGTTGTATGTCATATTTTATTTTTAAAACATGATTCTGACTTTAGTTTGCATAATTATTCAGTGACAAAAATACAATAATGTTCTAGGACATTTAAAGCTGGAAAATTACAGTGAGGCTGAGGCATATCCTACATTTCCCATAGGTAATAAATCATCTTCACTGTGCAAATATAATTCGTTATGTATATTATATGTGACAATATGCATTTATATTAATTTAAATTTGCTTCAAGAGTCTGGACATTTTTGGTTTAGGTACCTTGAAAGTTCCTTGAAAAGTGCTTAAATTGTATTCTTAAAAAGCTGTTGATCTTGTGATACTATATTTTTAGAAGGACAGTCAGAGTTTTGAAATGTTAATCATTTCTGTTTTGTAGATCATTCCATCCATGTTGTACTGTGAGCAAGAGATGAAATCATACATCCCTGTGCCCTCTATCAGGCAGGGCAAGAAGAGGAAGGACCACAATGCACCTAAAAGGTCGCCCTAAGTCTTAAACTTTCAACACACTGCCCCCGTGCAGGGTTAAAATTAATGAGACTAGACAGGAGATGGGTTTCATTAGATTTAGCCTCTGGCTCTTGTCTGACATTAACCTATCCCTATTTTTCACCCATCCCATTTTCTTCCTGTTGTGCTCCAATCACCATCCCAGGATCAAGGGGGAGAGCACTGAGAGGGATCTCCCTCAGTGAATTTGCCAAGAAGCTTGTCAAGTTTTGGATAGACTCCGAAGACCAAGCTCCCTATGTAGCCAAAGCTGCTGAAGTGCAGAAAAAATATGTGAAGGTAACCCCCTGTTGTCCAGTACTTTTGTATTTTACCGGTAAATGGTATCCGGTATGGTATATATATGGTATATGGTCACTAAATTCTCTGCCTAAACAGTACTTGATAAAAACCTATAGTGCATTTTTTTTAATCTTATATTATATCTGATTGTGCTAAGTGGTACAGTAGTCATTTTGATCAAATTGAAAAGGATATTGTCAAAAAAAAATTGACCTTAGCAAATGAAAACTTTAAAAACAATATGCACATTATGACTTTTATTTAAATGAAAGGGTTGTACAGTTTTGCTTAGGAATGTGCAGAATATTGTCCAGGCAATCTGCAAAAGTTCACAGAATTAAGTTCAAGTGTTGTGTATTAATGTAGCGAATAAACAACATGTTTCTATGAACCCATGTCAGGTTTTTAACATGGAATACTATGACATCTGTTATTTTAGTACTAGGATGGAGATGTAATAGACCTACAGTAGATTAATGTAAAAGTTTGCGAAGTTAGATCATATTGGGGACACAGTTTTGGAAGCTTGGATGTGTGTTTCTTGTTCATTAGATCTTGCCTGTTCTTGTAAATATGCTTATGTATCACTATCTTTTGTTGCAGAAAAATTAGCAAAATAATAATAATACATTTTTAAGAAAGAGATTAAAATTTCAGCCAATGAGCACTTTTATTGAAGAAACTCATTCTGTTGAGATATCATCAGGGGGACAGGAACACAAGTGCCCAGCAAGACCAAGGATGCCATGGTTCATGGTCAGTGCTATTAAACTCCTAAACCACCAGAGTCATACATTGTTTCAGTTTTGTCCTTAAATGTTGCATATCTTCTACCAGTCTATGGTGGAAAGTGCAATTTTCTTGGTAGCTATCTGTTGGGGAAGCACCATCAGAGCCAGAGATTAAGAAACTACACAAACTGATAAAGAAGGGTGGTTCTGTGCTGGGGACTGCTGCAGCCTCTAGAGTTGGTTGTGGAGAGAAGGATGTTGCTCTAGCTGCTCAACATAATGGACAACACTACACACACCCTACACAACCTACTGGTCTAACAACAGCGAGTCTTCAGCCGGAGGCCCCTTCAGCTCTATAAGGACTGTTACAGGAGGCCACTCTTCCCTCTGCCAAGCAAATTTGTAGCATTGGCGGACTTAACCACTCAACTCTTAAATATTGCTGTACCTCAAGTTTCCAGCAGATCATTGCTGACTACATTGTGATAGGAGGAAACACTGTATTAGAGCTTAGTGAAAGATTGAGATGAAAAATTGGCCATGACAGAGACATTCTGTACTCTCTGATTTGCATCCTTGTGGAGACGGACTCATACTAAAGCATGATAAAGAACTACTTGAACCCCAATGAGCCCTGACTGTCATGGACTTTCACCTGACCTCAACCCCACTGAACATTTATGGGGGCACAAGGAATGAAGTTACTTGAACAAGTTGGGATCCACAATGTTACCAAGCAGCTAATTTTCCAATCCCAGCAGGTTTATCTGGTTGTGTAATATCAGGATTGTATATAGTATGTTTTTTTATTTTGTAAACTGCTCACCAAATACCACAAATATAGGTGAATATTTGGATGTAACAATGTCGACTCCACCATACATTTTTGATGTGCATGATGTACAATCAGGACTGTGTGGTGCATAGGCTGTATACACACAGGTGTGCTGTGAGACCCGTTCCAATACATTCATGCCGCCCTCTTGTGGCTGATTGTATGAATTGCTTTAACTTACAATATGTGACTTGTAGCCACGAGTTAACGGTGACCTGGAGCTGTTCGAGGTCTATAAATCGCTCTTGGGCAAATGTGATGACCTGAGCTTGTATTCAGAAAACGAATCAATAACCTCTCAGCTCTATCGATCACCCTCGTCATGCATCCCGACGCCCCGCCCACGTCTGAATTCAAATATGGCGCCATCACGTTCAGCCGCTGCTCGGCCCCGCCTCTTCACACCCACCGTCAGGCCTTGGGCGCTGTGTTTGCGCAGCCGCAGTAGCTCTTGCAGGCCGCCATTTTGTGTTAGGCCCACTCTTCTAAAGCGGGAGAAAATTATTAGTCCGGCGCTCAGCACGTACAGACGGTTACGGCGGAACTGAAGGGAGCGACCACAGACGCCGAGCTTCCAAGTGAATATAACGGGGAAAAGAAGCACCCGGGAGTAAGTGAAGCCTTTACTTTGCCTCCTAACACGGAAACGTTTTTGTAGGAGCCGTCGTCGGCCTCTAGGTGTCACGGTAGGGCTTACCGGCCAGGCGGCTGGCGGGGGGTGTTTGTCTCCCTCTATCGTTGTCCAAAATGCACTAAATCCGTCTATAAACTGTAACTCCCGGTCCCAGTTGAGCGTTTTGGCTGTTTTAGGCCGATATTTTGTGGCATTTGCGTAGGGATGATTGTATTTGAGAGTATTTCTGTTTTAAGCTTGTTCAGGCCTGTCGTCCATCTTATCGTGCCCTTTGTTTCCTGTTTTCAGACGTACTCGCGCCTCCCCAGTTAACTAACCAACTAAGCCGAGTTCATGTTTGAGTAGTTTGCATCGTTTTAACCATGTACCATTTTTAGACCTATAGGATGTGATCTGATGACCAAATGTTTCAAAGTTAGCGTCCTTTCGAACAGGCCAACGAGCGACTGAATCATTGATTGATCGATCGACTGATTGTGATTTCTATTCATGGTAAACGGAGGAAGCTCATCGGTGTTTGACCAGGACATGCCAGGACAGGAAATCGTAAATTACTACTTTTCAAAAGTTCCCCTCACTTTACGACACACTACAGTTGTATGTTGCATGATAACTCACATGGGTGGCTTCTTCGCAACACATTGTTCACTTCTAACCTCCAGGTTCTGCTTGATCTGACTCCTACTCAAGTCCACACTGATGTCAGATGTTTCTATATCAAACTCAGGCTAGAAGTCGTTGTCCTTCATTGCATTCATCTCGACTTGCAGGATGGGACATGGATTAATGGTCGCAGTGGTAGAAAGACAATCTCCTTGTGGCATTCGCTGTGAATAAGTAATTTCCAGCAATCACCCATTTGAACTTTCCACAAGGGATATTAATTGTAAGGAATACAGAAATAATTGGTTGTGTAAATTGATAAATGCAAAAGTAATCAGTGCCCTTTAATGGTCTAAGGGTCAGGTCATCAAAATGACACACACTCTCCCTTCACTAAGCCTTCAGGATAATCCACTCACTGTGGACTCACAGTTGCCACCAGTTTATACCATTTTATTGAAGACTAATTTTATACTAATTTCATAAGAAAACATTTAGTTGGGTCTGAAGATTATCCTCAACATTTTGGGTACTTTCGTAACAAAATCGCCCTGGAGTGGCAGCAGATGTGTATGTCTCAAAATCTCAGAAAATGAAGCCAAAACTGTATGGCCTGATACGTGAAAGGGCGGGTGATTTGAAAAAAAGTTCTATTTGTAGGCATAATAATTGGTTTCCCACACCAACTTTTTATGATCAGGGTCCTGGGGCTTGAGCATGTGTCAGCTCTGGGCAAAGGGATTGAGACTTTGATGCTCACAAGATACTCATTTGCTATCAATTCCTTTAAAAAATACTGGTGTTTTCTGTTTGAAGGGTGATAGTTGGCCCGTCGCCATGGAGGGCGAGGTTGTTTCCATCGAGACCGCTCAGGCTGACGGAAAGGTCCTGCCAGAAGGTGGAGAGACCTTGATACAAGGGGCAGCCATAGCTCAGCAAGGGGAGGTGGCTGGTAACATGGAGATGATGGTGATGGACGCTCTCGATCCCACTCTGCTGCAAATGAAGACAGAGGTGTTGGAGGGTGGCGGCACAGTGACTGTTACTGGTGGAGATGAGGGTCAGATCATCACGCTCCAGGTTTGTGTAAAACATAAATTAAGCTAATGCTGGATTGTCAGTAATTTTCTTTTTGTGAAATGATTTTGTCAGGCTGAAAAGGTTCTTTCTTCTATCTAGGTGGTGAACATGGAGGAACAGGCAGGAGCTGCATTAGGTCTTGGTCAGCTTCAGCTGGTGCAGGTACCTGTCACAACAACAACTGTAGAAGGGCTCCAGGCCACCTATGTTGATGCATCAACTGCTAACAAGGACGCAGAGCCAGTTATCTGTCACACTCTTCCATTGCCAGAGGGCTTCCAGGTGAGAAATGACTCTATGCTGCTGTGTAGTAAGTGAGGTCTTTTTTTGTAGTTGTTATATTCTTAACTTGGCATATTCAGTGAACACCTTTTTATTGAAAAAGATTCTGCTTACAGTAAAATGAATATGTTAATGTTTTCATTCAGGTGGTGAAAGTGGGTGCCAATGGTGAAGTAGAGACTGTAGAACAAGAGGAGCTCCAGGCAGCCCATGAGGAGCTTCAAGGGACTATTGGAGAGGAGGATGAAGGAGAGGCAGTGGAAGCAGAACCCCCTGTGTCTCAGCAAGAAGACCCAGAATGGTCCAAGGACCCTGACTACCAGCCCATCACCACTGTCCGTAAAGGAAAGAAGGGAAAGAAAAGCCGTCTGCGATACGGGGAGGGCGATCGTGACATGGATGTGTCTGTGTACGACTTTGAAGAAGAGCAGCAAGAGGGGCTGCTGTCAGAGGTGAATGCTGAGAAGGTTGTGGGCAACATGAAGCCGCCAAAACCCACCAAGATCAAGAAAAAAGGTTAGACACTGTTTCTTTAAACTCCTCTATCTAAACATGGTGTTGACTAGGACACATTTTTGATTGTAGTTTGGCTGTGTGAGTTTCCTTTTACAGTCTTAAAATGGTGTGTATTTGCAGAGCCGATTTTCTCCCCTTTTGTGTCCAGGTGTAAAGAAGACTTTCCAATGTGAGCTGTGTAGCTACACCTGTCCAAGGCGCTCCAACCTGGACCGACACATGAAGAGCCACACAGATGAGAGACCACATAAGTGTCACTTGTGTGGACGGGCTTTTCGAACAGTCACACTGCTGAGAAACCACCTCAATACACACACAGGTAATTAAAGAAGAAAAAAATATATACTTGATTGAAAGCAATTTGATCTAGTTTGTAACAGTTCGAATTGGTCAACTAAGAAATGAAACTTTTCTGCTCTAAGAACTTACTTACTTGCTATAAACTATGCTTTATTTGCTCTTGCTTCATCTTGCTTTGAGACAAAGTAGGCATAGAATATTTTTAGAAGGAAGCCATGGTGGGTGTTTCATGTTCTGACACTTCTCCCCATTTGTTTAGGCACTCGTCCACATAAATGCACAGATTGTGACATGGCATTTGTGACCAGTGGTGAGTTAGTGCGTCATCGTCGCTACAAACACACACATGAGAAGCCCTTCAAGTGCTCCATGTGTGACTATTGCAGTGTGGAGGCAAGTAATCAGATTGATCTGTGTTAAGTACTTTTCTAATCTGTGTTTCTCCCCCTCGTACCCTGGGATAAAGTTCCATTTTAATGTTTCTGACTTTTTCTAGGTAAGTAAGCTGAAAAGGCACATCCGCTCTCATACAGGAGAGCGACCCTTCCAGTGCAGTCTTTGCAGCTATGCTAGCAGAGACACTTACAAGCTGAAGAGACACATGAGGACACATTCAGGTAACATATTCATACCATGTACTCTCTGAATGATTTGGTTTACCCCTGGTTTGAGAAGAGTTGCCTTACTTACAAAATTCGCTTCTCTTTGTTGCAGGTGAGAAGCCGTACGAGTGCTACATCTGCCATGCCCGTTTCACACAGAGTGGCACCATGAAGATGCACATTCTGCAGAAACACACTGAGAACGTGGCCAAGTTCCACTGCCCACACTGTGATACTGTCATCGCACGCAAGAGTGACCTTGGTTAGTCATGTGTTGCCATTTTTACTTAAAACTAGGCGTCATTAAACTGATCAGACGTAATAAGTGCAGCAGGAAGGCTGGTTTTTACGTGGGTCTGTGGAGCTCAAAATTATGATATGTCCATGTGTGGTTGTAAGAGAAATCTGAAATCTTCTTCAATGTAAAACTTACAAATCCAAATACTGTCAAAAACGTGCTAGTCCCAGTGGGGTATTGGTGTGATTGATGTAAATACAGTCGTCTTAGAGAATATGAGGGATCTGTATATATTGCGTTGAAAGGCTTTTTAACAGATTTTTTTTTTGTCTTGATCCATTCCGTACGCCAACAGATTTTCATATCATTGTTTCTTCTCCAGGTGTTCACTTGCGGAAGCAACACTCATTTATTGAGAAGGGAAAGAAATGTCGTTACTGTGACGCCGTGTTTCATGAGCGATATGCTCTCATCCAACACCAGAAGACCCACAAGAATGAAAAACGTTTCAAGTGTGATCAGTGTGACTACTGCTGCAGACAGGTGTGTGTCAAGAGGAATATGAAGCGTGTGCGGTGGGTGTTTATTTATTTTCATGCTAAAAGACTTTCTCTCTAATCTAGGAACGCCACATGATAATGCATAAGCGTACACACACTGGGGAGAAGCCATTTGCCTGCAGCCAGTGTGAGAAAACATTCCGACAGAAGCAACTTCTGGACATGCACTTCAAGCGCTACCATGATCCCAACTTTGTCCCCACTGCCTTTGTCTGCAGCAAGTGTAGCAAGACCTTCACCCGCAGGGTAGGACTTGACTCTTGGGTTTTAGTTCACACAGCACTTTTTTCACATTATGTCACTAAGTGGTGATGGTTTTGTATGTGCTCCACAGAACACCATGCTGCGTCATGCTGAGAACTGCACAGGTGAAGTTACTGAAGAAGAAAATGGAAATATTGTACCCAAAAAGGGTCGTCGGGGCAGGAAGAGGAAGATGCAGACCAGGAGGGACGACGACGATGATGACACAGGTACTGCATCTGGTGTGAAAGTTGACAAAGAACTGGGTTACTTGGCTAACTGAGAGAACTGACTAGACTAATAATCTTAGAGGCATTGTATTCATGATGTGCTTGGCTGGTGATGTGGCCAGACATTGCCCTTCTGTTGTTCGTTATTGTATTTGAGGAAAGCTCTTAAGTTATGGAAATCACACTTCTAAGCTACACAGTTTTTGCATGTGGGTCATTTGGTGCTAACTAAACGCTTAAGTATGGCACTCCTGTGGCCTCTCTAACATCATTGGTTGTGTCAGCAAGCTCTTGGATTGTGTCTTTGAACAATTGACACATAGTGATCAGAGAAGTGAGCACCAATTTCTCTCTGATCTGGGAGCTTTTCACGGCAATCCAAAAGATGTTGTTGAGTAGAAAGTGAGGGCTATGATACTGTAGTGTGAACCCATCTTAATCGGCAGACATTTAACCAGCAATGCTGATAAATGCCACTTGTTTTAATCTGTAGGGTTAGGGCTGTGTGTGTACATATACTGTATGTCTTGTACACATTGAAGTGGTGGTTATTGTATATTGAGTAACATTGTAGGCAAATACGCAAAATTCAATTTACATCTCCTTGATGTCCTTACCTCACACGTAGAGGCTGAACTGGATGAGGCAGAGGAAGAAGAGGAGCTGTTAAGTGAGATTGAGGTGGATCAGGCCCCTCCAGTCGTCCCCATCCCAGCCCCCGTGGAGCCACCAGTCAAGAGGAAACGTGGCCGACCCCCAAAAAGCAAACCAGACAGTAAGTGTCAGACTATGGTGCTTTTGTTAATGGACTAATCACAACTGTGTGGCTAAAATGTTGCCAGTGTTTCCTTTCTTAAGTTTTGGAACGGTGTGAAAAGCATATTTACAACAAGTACCAGAATCTGACCCGAAACTCTTAACAGCGGCTGCTATCATCCGTGTGGAGGACGAGGCCACTGGAGAGGTGGATAACATCATTGTGAAGAAGGAGGTTGGAGCCGAACAAGATGACCAGGAGGATGGCAACGAGGAAGCCGTAGAGCAGGTGTTGGTTGGTGGAGCCAAGTCGACAATTCAGATGGAGGAGTTATCCCAGGAAGAAGGAACGGCACAGGACGTGCAGTTGTCTGAGGCCCCGCCTAACGGAGACCTGACCCCTGAGATGATCCTCAGCATGATGGACCGGTGATGGATGTGAGGGTCAAACCTCACAAAAACACACACGTCACATCTTCATTTTAATTCTTGGAATTTAGAATTACAAACACTCGCATCCTAAGCAGAAACAAACATCACTGTTGTAATTTAAGATTTGCTTTTTAATCATGTATGGATAAGACTTGGATGAGTGAAAAAGATTTTTAATGAGGATTTGCCTACCAGAAAAACGCATATTTCAGTACCATGGAGATTGAGGTGGCTGTAATTGACAGCAGTATCTTTAGCCTTCTCATGATTATTTTTGGTGTTTAGTAGATCTGTTATGTGGTAGAAAACAGCTATGCTACATTATCTACATGACAAAGTCTCTTTTTTTCTGCTGTTTCTGCAAAATGGTTAACATGGTGGACTGACTCTGTCCTAAATCAAGTCTGTATGCTTGTAGTTTCTCAACAGATCTGTGTAAATTTTTCCATCTCTTTTCTTTTTCTAGTTTGTTTTTATGTTTTACTTATATAACTGTGTGTCATTGGGTTAAAGATGTAAGTAAATAGTAGTGGACCTTGCTTTACTTTTTTTTTTTTGCCATAATTCCAATCAATGTTCAATATCTTCACCACAGAGCTCAGTGTACAATACTGCTCAGTTTGAACTGAAACAAACTGCTTCAACATCATAAGAAATGTCAAAAAATTGCAGAAACAAAGGGGCATCTTTTGGAGAGATGATACTGCCATTAGTCACAGCCACTTCAAGAGAAGAAAAGAAATATTTTGAATATTTTTATTTTTTTGGTTTCTTTTTCTGTGGTTAGTAATTCCCCTTTTAAACCTATCTAGTTTTTGAAAGCTTAATAGTCTGCTTATCTTATGCTCCTTTCTTGCTACTGTAACACCCCTAGATGATGCACATGTACTAAACATTGTCACTGATAAGTTCAAGAAAAAAAAGAACATTGTTTTGCTCCCTAGTTTAGCCATTCCACCTTGGGTTGATGTTTTCTTTTTGTACCATTGGCAAAGCAAAGCTACGTAGCAGCTTGAATGATAATTTTTATAACTGTGTGACGGACGAGACCAGATGTGTGATTGTACAACCAACACAAAAAAAGTAGACATTGAGAATGACGTCTTAGGTTTCTGCAGCTGTAATAATCTCAATCCTGGATACTTAAAATCAGAAGTTAACGCGTGTTAGTCGTACAGTGCAGCAAAAAAAATGATGCCTTGAATTATTGTTTTATCAAAATTGGCTGAGAAACACCTGAGTGCTAACACAGAAATGTCCGTGTATTTTGCTTGCAAATATATTTTATTAAATGGACAACTTGATATTAAGATCTTCATTCATTTGTATGTCTAAAGAACATATGAACTGCCAATACATTGGGAGGTTTGTGTACAACTATACTGGATGTCTTGATCACTTTTATTTTTTCTTACACCGATTTTTCAAAAATTTGCTATTTTGATAACATTTTAATTTTTAGCCATTTACAGGGTTCATCCTAAGTTGGGAAAATGCTTAATTTTAACTTACATTTAACATCAGGGGGATGCTTAATTTAAAATATACAAAAAATAGAACAGGTTGCGCGCACATCCGATCCCGTCTCGGGTCAGGTGCCGGATGATCAAAGGATTTGCGTAGAAGGCATAAGGAAAATCCGCACACTGTATTACAGTGATTCAAATTGAAATACACAAGGTTTTTCAAATTGAAATTGCCTGAAGAAGACATTTTGTCGAAACGTTGCTTTTTTTCAATAAAGAATCACTGGGAGCTGTAATACAGAGTGTGGATTTTCCTTTTTCCTTCTAATTTAAAATATACTCCTTGAAAAATGCTTTATTTTCAGCATAATTTGATGTTTTGGCACAATCATTTGTGTAAATCCAAAAATATAGAATGCAATGATCCTGTTGTCATATTTTTTCTGTTTTACGCAAAATCATAGTGCATGTGTCCTCCGATCTCTGACTTTGTGTATGCATGCACATAAAAGGTAGCTAGTCTAACTACCTGCTCCTCAGCTACTTGAACAAATGGCTATTGCCATCATTTTTATTAACGAAAAATATGTGGCTAGAGAAGTCCTCTGTTGATCCCTTACTCTGGACATTGAGGAGCATTAAATAATCTTTTTTTTTTTTTTTTTTTTTTGCATCTGCACTTAGAGTAACAATTGAGATGTGATGATATAGACTACCAGAATCTGGAAATCTTTGGTTGAGGTACCTTGAAAATGCTTTTTTTTTTTTTTTTTTTTTTTTAAAGCTGTACAAACCCTACATTTATTCTCATTGAACTTTAACTTGGATTTGACTGAAAAAACTCAACTTCTCACCTGAGGATCAGTGAGTCAGGGTGTAGCTTTATCAGACGCATATGCAAATAAGTAGAAATAAAACCCACTCCTTCCACTGACAAGCTTTTTGCATTTGTGAAAGGTTGCATTACGTTTGAATAAATGTTTCAAACTTATTAAAAATGGGTTTCTTTCAGTAAATATCATTACTAATTTTAAGCTTGTATCTGAAAAAGATTCTTGACTCTTGACTTGATGCATATTGGCCAATACTCCTGCTAAAATTTAATTTACTATTTAATAATCTCCAAACAAAACAGGAAACGACATAATGCAGAAATACTGACCAGCAACTGTGCATGTGAGACGTCGCATGAATCCGCATCATGTGAGAGGAGCATGTGGGGGCCAATTTAAAGTGCCTTCATTGACATTTCATTGAGCTTTTCTGTCATCAACAAAATCGGCTGCAATGTGTTGTGGATATATGAATTGTCTTTAAAACATACAGGAATTTTATTATAACAAGGTGCTTGTTTTTAAAACCTTACATCCCTCTGCAGCAGTTGTGCCCCAGTTATTGGATGAGCCTTTTACAAAGTATTGGTACAAGTGAAACTGGCAACCCCTGAATTATATGGTCACACTTCTTTGCTAACTTAACCACAGTCTCCAAACATGTAGCTAAATTTAATGACAACAAATATGATCTGTGTTAAGATACCTCCTGACAAAAGAAACTTGTGTACCGTGGGTACACAGCACATGAGCTGACATTAAACCTGCTCGTCTCTCGGGCCACCCATGGGTGACCTGCTGCAGCTGAGGGACACCACGCTACTTTTCTCCTTCCTCCGCTCGGGAAACATCATATCTGTATTTTTCCGTCGGACTCATCGCGGCGTCGCCAGGGAAGAAAACGGTGACAGACTGAGGGACATCCTTGTTGCCACAGCAACTAGCCGACACATGGTTTCCGGGTGGAGGAGCGACATTTCAAAATAAAACCACGTGAAAGTCTAATGAAGCAAATGTTCTCAGGTAAAAAACATTTCTGGCTTGAAGTATATAAAGGGTTGGCCATAGGTTGCTAAAAATGTCCCATCAGAGGATGTGGTGGTGGATTTCTTGAAAATGTATTAGAATTCAAATCAGCAAACTGTCACACTGTCCCGTATATCAAAGTATTTATAGTAATTTTCCCTTTTGGTGTTAATAGAAATGCATGGGAGATTATTGTATGATTATTCCTACACTATCTGTAGCCAGTGTCTTCAATTTTTACAATCATTCATAATTGTCTAGTAATTTGTTTTCAATCATTGTCATTTGATAGACTAAGACTTCATTTATTGTCATTACACAAATTACACAGCAGTACAAGTTGAGTAGCGATACTGTTGACAATGACACTATGCTCATTCCTAATCAGTCCAGAAGGTGGGTGTTGAAAATTGTACATTATCAAATTCTCCTAGAAAAAACATATGATGTATACTTTGACTTTACTCGACTTGTGCTTTCTTGTCAGTCTTGGGATACTCCAATTCTCCGTCAGAATGCTTCCCTAGATCCAGGTTTTCTAAACCTTGTAACAAGATTGCTTTGACTCTCCACTGAAATCCTTTACATTTAAAACACGTTTATAATTTTTGCTGTGTATTTGTGCTTCCAGCTTCAGCTACAACTTTCACATGGGGGAGCTCTTATGCTGAAAACCTCACACTGGAAGTCACTTTTGCTTACTGCCGCTAACTTGACTATGGACACAAAAAACTGCGAAATCCAGGAGAGGGACAGCGCCCAATAACTGTAAACCTCTGCTAACTGCGTGGAGCATCGCGGTGGAAATGAGCCTCGGGTCCTTTTCTCCGGCTGCTCGGACGTTAACTCAGAGGTAGGCGGCTGCTGCTTTAATCGCCAAGGTCACAGCGAGAAGCCCGTTAAATTTTTCCTCTACATGAGTCCGTCCGACGTGAAGTTCCCGTGATGGTGGAGAAATCCACTCCAGCTGGCTGTGATTCACTCAATCCCTCTTTTCCCCAGCGGCGTTTTGTTGTTGTTTGTGAGTTGGTGAAGGGTTCGTTGGAGGCTCTGGGGTCCTGCTGTGGACGGGAGCGGACTTTTCTGTGGCCTGTGATGAGCTCCGGGGGCCGGGGTGGGATCTGTCCGGAATACCAAATCTGGCACAACACCGACTCCTAAGTTTACTGCTCGAGCTCCATCCTTTGCTGTTTGGGCCTGGTTGAAGTAAAGAGCACGGCCGGGGTGTGTGAGTGTGTTTATCTGCCTGAGTGGCCTGCTGCTGCCGCCGTGTCAGGCTAATCCAGTAATCTGGAATAGAGGTGGTTGCATTGTATTGTAACACCATTACCCCTCATCCTCCTCTTCCTCCTCCAACACACACTCAGACCCCAACAGTGTGGATGGTCTGCTGGGGTGTTGTTCATATCTGCACTCATGATCCCTGAATCCAAATGTCTAAGTAGATTAAATGGCTCTTATCTGCTGTAATGATGAGTAGGTCAGTGGATGAATTGGAAATTAATCACTTCCAGTAATGATTATGAATAATCTGTGAACTTCACATACATGACTTTCTTTTCCCCTTTCTGTCTTACAGCATATTGAACTTCTGGGTTTTGGGCCAATTTTAAGACAACATTGCGATTTCTAACTGATTTGTCATGTTGTTTGAGTGCTGAAACATTCAGTCAGTTAATCTGGAGAAAATTAATCACCAGCTAGTTTGATAATTGACTATTGGTTTAGGTCATTTATCAAGAAAAAATGTCAAGGATTCACTAATTCTTGAATGTTTTTGAGTACTTTGTCTGATTTAAACCACTCAAGATTCATCTATTGAAATTTCAATTTCTTGTGATAATTTACTGACTAATCAATCTGTTGATTTATTAAAAATTCAGCTTGCAACCAAAGTAATCATCAGTTGCAGCCATATTCAGTTAACACAGTAAATGGTTGTTTAATTTATCCGACAGGGTCAATGATTGATTGTGAGATTGTTGTAACCCTTGAACAAGGCTACATGTGCTTGTGCATGCAGCGAATGTGGCAAAAGGCTTTTTTTAAACAAAACTCCAGTCTTGTGAGGTGATTGGAAACAGTGTCCTCTTTGTTCGCTCTGCTGCTCTGTGGAGAGGATTAATCCAGCTAATGATCTCTAATGTAAGGAAAGGGATAAAAGCACATCTGACGGAGAGGAAACTGGATGACTGCCACTCATAATTATCAATACTGGTGAAGTCTGCTGATTGTTTGTGTGGGCTTCAGGTATATGTAGCTGCGTGTGTGTGTGTTTGAGGGTGTAAGATCTGTCTGTCTATATGTGTGTGTCCTCATGATGACTTTACACTCTCATAGCTGTGTCCACCTCGGGGTGCAGGTCTGAGTGCTGCTGTCTGGCCGTGTTTGGTGAAAGGTGGTTGGCGGTGGGGTGTTTTATCAGTAAAGGCCCTCTGGTATGGCACCTTCTCTCTGCCATGTTCTAACCCTGACCAACTCCTGTTAATCCTCTCCTAAGATTAGCGGTTTAACTGGACCCCCGGCCTGGTGCACCCCGAGCCCACGTCCTCACTGTGTGGCAGGAGAACCTAGTAAGACAGCAGGGTGCACGTACTTTATTCTCATGTGAGTGGTGTTGCTCCTAATAAGGCTTTGATCATGTAAAACCATAATCTCTGTGTTTTCCATCTCAGAAAATCCAACAGGTGGAATATTCGATCCCACCTCTTACGACAAGGCAAATGTCTCTCCTGGTTTTGAGTTTAGTTTAAGACAATGGAGAGCAGATGTCAAGCTTCTCTGTCCCTTGCTGGCTCATTCACAGATCCCATGAGTGAATATCGGTTTGGCTCCTTCTTGTCAGGTTTAGTGTGGTTTAAGTCTATAATCTCTTTTGTGACTAGATTAGCTCGGGCACGACCCTCTCTTCCTGTAGCTTCCCCTGCCTGCGGCATCGCCCGAATCTGCACATTTAATAGCCCGACTCTGAGTAGAAAAAAGGGTCAATTTTTACACCCTCGCACACAGTGGAGGGATGGTTTTATATTCTTGGGCCAAACTTCTGTGTAGAATTTCCTGTGTAGAGTCAGCCATGAGACTTCCTGTGCTCTGGTGTTGGATGTGAAGGAGGAGTGGAGAAGTAGGGAAGGAAGGGGAAGAGAAGCAAAAGCAGACTGTACTCCCTGCTGTTGTCAGTGGTGGCCACTGTGGTTGCTGCCTGCATGTCGTTTGGCGTCTCAGACTTTCAACAAAACAGTGTAGCCAGACCGAGGAAGTGAAAGAGTGGTTTCTATCCTCTTTACCCCCCCCCATTTTTCCTCCAGTGACTTCTGTAATTATCAGAATCCTTGATAATTACAGAGTAGGAGCAAAAATCTTGTCAGGTACAATGAGGCATGAGGTGAAAAAGGACATTTTTGCCTCTAACATCTCTTTTTTGTATAATTACAGGACATGTCCTTCGGTTTGTTAAAGCCACAGTGCTACACGCAACTCTCCAGGCATGCTACAGTAGTGACAATCTCTCTCTACTCAGCAGGTGAGCAGAGATCTTTCTGTTCTTCTGTGCAGCCAGTTTCCTTAAATGAACTTAAAAAATCATGAACCTTATCAGAAATGATCCCATGTTCTATCTCTCTCTGCCTCCCCCTCCCTCAGCACTGTTTGATCCAAGAGAAACGTGCCTTGTAAGGAAGCAGGATGTTCACAGGCTCCACCAAACTGCCACCCACTAAAATCCCCCAGCCCGAGCGGCTGGATGAAGTGTATGCTGCCTTACGCAGAGGCTTACAGTGAGTAAACACATCTCAGCCACTGTTTGCATTGATTCCAGTGGATGGCTGCCAGGTGGAATATCATCCAATACACAGGATACAACTGCTTAAGAGCCTTAAAATGAAGAAGTAACAGAGATGGTTTTTTGTTGTCAGGTCGTACCTGCAGGTCCACCAGCTGGAGCTGGACAGTCTGGGTCAGCAGATCCGAGAAAACAAGAGGAACGGTCGTTTGGTGAGAGCACATGCCGTCAAACCAGTCACACCAGTACTGACTGTCATTCAGCATCAGGCTGGCTGCTGTCATCTCCAGCCCTCAGTCAGGATGTTGATTTCACACTTTGTAATGCTAAATGTTTTTCTTCTTCTTGTTCACTTTACAGGGGTCTTTGTATGAGTTGGATAAGGTGAGTTTCATTCACACCTGTTTTAAAGAGTGAGTGCAGCACATTGAAACTGTACCAAGATAGAAGAGGGATGACGATTGTCTTTTTTAACAATTTGTTTCTTTTTTTGTAGCAAGTAAAAGCCATAGAAAGGTTTATGCGCCGATTGGAATTCCATCTCAGTAAGGTGTGTGTGTCTATTCACTGTATGTTTGTATATGTTTAATTCAATGAGTAAAAGGACAATTGAAATTTTATGTACTAAAACAATGCATTAAAGGTGTGTGATTAGTGACTAACTGGTGAACATAGTGGAGCAGTTAGCAGCTAAGGAGCCAGGTATTTCTTTCAGGAGTTGGTGGAGACCAAAACTGAGCTAAATGGAATTTGAATATTGGACTTCAGTTCTTTAGATAAACACAGACAACAATGGATGAATGCTATTGTTGCTTTGAGACATTTTAAGTGTGATGTCTCACTCTCTCTTCAAGTGAGAATTTAAATTTACATCCATTTGTTAAAACCAGTGTAATATGTGTTTTTCTAGGTTGAGGAGCTGTATGATGCTTATTGTATACAGCGGCGACTGCGTGATGGAGCGAGTAAGATGGTGGCGGCCTTTAACTCCACCACTGGCAGCAAGGAGGCCAGAGAGAGCCTGAGTGAAGCCAACAAAGGCTACAGGGAATGTACAGAGGCAAGTGACTGACCTGACATACATGTGTTTGTATGTGTCAGCATTGGCACTGGGTGTGGTTTATTTGAGCTCAAAGCATATACCAGAATATGTGCTGTACATTCTAATGTTATAACAAATGACTATTACTTTATTTAAATCCTTCCCTCTGTTTGTGTCTGCAGCACATGTGCTCACTTGAGAATGAATTAGAAAGCCAGATGGGAGAATTTCATGTCAAGATGAAGGGTGAGTCACTTTCTACACTCATATGACTTCCTATTAGCTCCACTCTGTAATTCTCTACTTCTCATTTTTCCCATCCATTTTGGATGTTTCAGGTCTTGCTGGCTTTGCACGGCTGTGTGCCGGTGACCAGTATGAGGTAAGAAACACAAATATAAGCATATAGACTCAGATTTGACAAAGCGTCTGCATCCGCTCATGTCAGCTGTTTTTGGCCCCATTAGGTCCTAATGCGTTATGGGCGACAACGCTGGAGGCTACGAGGCCGCGTGGAAGTCAGCAACAAGCAGATATGGGACAGCGAAGAGTACATCTTTCTGCCTCTCATCACAGAACTGTTGTCAATTAAGGTAATGAGATCAGCTTTAAAGGACGAGGCTGGTGTTATTTTATTTTAGATTTCTTACTGTAAACAGATCCCACGAAAAGACCAAAACCAACAATGTCTGACATACCTAAAACTGTGTGTGGCACTCAGCTGCAAACCCACTGCTTCCTGCTCAAGACGTACATTGTGGTCTCTGCCTTTCCTCATCTCTCTGCTTGTTTTGGATGTCAAGGTGACGGAGCTGAAGAGCCTGGCCAATCACGTGGTGGTGGGCAGCGTGTCCTGCGAGATGCTCGACCTGTTCTGCCCCCTTCCCCAGGCGCTCGCGGTGGATATCAACGACCTCGGAACAGTGAAGCTGAACCTGGAGGTCACCTGGAGGTGCTTAGACCTGCAGCCCACACTTCTCATTTGTTACCAATTTAAGCATGATTAATCAGATGTCTTTTTCTCTCTTTGTACTGTTTTTTTTCTCCTTCTCTTTCAGTCCATTTGATAAGGATGACCAGACATCATCCACCAGTACAGTTTCCAAACGGCTGCTGTCCAATCAGAGCCCTCCTGACACACCCTCTATGCGGGAGCAGGTGTTTTATGTGAGTCACATTAAAAGAGATATCCCTTCAGCATTTCCCACTAACAACAACTCCATCACAACCGCTCTGTTACACCACTCGTTTATAATTGATAGTTTCTCAAGTCTTTATTTTCACTGCATACATACACTGTATATTTGCCATTTATCTTACTGATGGCTGTTATTACTGCCATTTCACTGCTTGTTCTATTTCAGCTGCTTCCCCACTGCTTTGTGTGTAGTGGTAGCACTGATGTGTGTGAGGATATTGACAGAGGACTTTGTGTCAGGACATGTGCTGGTGGAAGTGGTGTGCCTAATGCACAGAGAATGAATGATAGTGGTAGTGGGACGTGTGACAGCAGCAGCTTGTACGAACGCAGCTGTGGTCCTTGTAGCTGTTTAATAGTGGTTGAGTAGAGCTCCAATATGTCCCTCCTCTTACTCAACTCGCGTGAAGAGTGTGCCTCGTGTCGGAGCCAGACAGAGCTGCTCGCTGCTGGAGACATTCCACAACGTCATGACGGACAGGACGGCATCCTTACGATGTGAATTCAGCCGCACAACAACCCCATTCACCTCCGTACAGTCGGTGTGTTGGGACGTAGTCGTAGCCGTAGTTTAGTTTATAGTGACCAAAGCAAAAATAATAATAATAATCTGAAATAACATTATTAAATTGTAAACCAAAAGTAATCAACATATGGCAGTAAGTCAACAAGTATATTGAATGAATTAATGCTGTTAATTTCCAATTACACTCAGGATCCTAATAGAAAGTTTAATTTGAATCTGAGTATAGTGTCTTTAATTTTATTTTTGATTGCTAATTCTAAAACAGCAAAGGGTGGGTTGTTCTGTATATTTCATAATTTATAAGATATGTAATGCTTACTAATTGATCACTACCATTGACAGTTATTTAAGTGATTATTTGTTCAATTAGTTTCTAACTGTTTTTTATATCATAAAACTCAGGAAAGTTGATAATCATCACTCTGTTGACAATTGCAAAAAATAATCATGAGTTAAGAGAGCCCAAAATGAAACAACAAAATCTGCACATCTAAATGTTTGCTGTGTTTAGCTGATAAAAAAATTATTATAGTAATGAATGATTAAAATTAAAATTGAGTTGTTGTCAATAGACTTAGGATTGATTTATACGGTGGTTCTCAAACTTGCCATGCCTCTTTATTAGCAGAATTGATATCTCAATTCTTATCAGCCATTTACAGTGTTCAATAAATGGGCAACAAAATGAGCCTGATGAATGTTATTGCCCTGTTAGCACGGCTCTTATTTGTTTATAGTCTCACAATAAAATTAATTTAACTATGACTTCATATTTTTAGCCTTGGTCGCCCTCATTTGATGCCTGTGTGACCCACAGTTTGAGGACCACTGGACTGATGAATTTATCATATATGCATATTGTTTTTTTGGATGTAATCAGAGAACCAGCATGTGCGCAAAACCTGTAATCATGTCCTGTATGTGATCATTTAGTCTCATCTGTTGCCTCTCTGTCTTGTTTCCTTTCTAGTCTCTGCTGAAGCGACAAGGAGAAATGGAGAACGGGACAGTCTGGTCCAACTCCTCCGAGTCCTCTGATGACTCCTCCAGTCCGGCTTTGGCTCACCACACTCAGAGGCTGACGGCCTCCAACATGCTGCAAACCACTCTCACCACTCAGCTGTCGTTCACGCCGCACAAGTCCAGTGCGTCAACGCCGTCACTCTCCTCCAACCAGGAGGAGGACGAGACAGAAGCTGCCGAGGTTTTCTCTCAGGCAGATGCGGTGCCCAACGGCCATCTGCAGACTTCCTGCTGTCTCGCCGGCAAGAGTAGTCCAGACTGTACTGTGACCGTTAGCGCGTCTGTCCCATCAGCTGACCTCTCTGAGTCCTCAGCAGACCTTAGCTGCTCGTGCCCTGATGTGTCCACTGTACCTCCTGTGTCGCTGACGGAGAGACCAGATTTGTCTGAAAGCGCCGTTCCACAGGCATGTGTTTCAGCAGAGGTAAAAGATAATGCATCTGAGGACTCGTCAGTACAGGTTGGGCAGACTGAAGCAGAAGCGGAGGACAGCACCGCTGAAGCAGGAGAGGGAGATCAGGTTGAAACATCAGAGACACATCAGTCCGTCGAGGAGTCGAAGCAACAAGAGGACGCTCTGATGGTGAGCTCCTGCACTCACTGTTGTGCCTTTGCAAAGTCTAATGTGTCCATATTGATATTTAAACACCTGCATCCGTTTCGTCCATAGGTTCCTTTTCCTACTTCTTCCAGTTTCACTCAGGAAGTCGAGACAGCCCTTGAAAGTTTTGACTTTCTCAACTGTTCTGACCTCGATGAAGATGAGGAGGAAAAGGAAGATGAGCAGCACCAGGAAGACAAAGGAGAGAAGGAGGAGGAGGAGGAGGATGGGAAACATGAGGAGAACCAAAACAAAGTGGAGGAAGAGAAGGTGGAGGAAGAAGAAAAGGCTGAAGAGAACTTTTACTCTGGAAGGTCAGTGTTGTGGTTTTGGTGACAGAACCGGGACCGGGAGCTTTAAACAGTTAGTACTGCCTGACCCCTGAGCCTTTAAGTGTTTCATGTCAACAGTTTATCACGGACAACATACAGTACAATCAGCTTTTATATATTGTGTTTCTTCCTTCCTTCAATAATGGCTATTTTAATACAGATAAAAACAGCATCATTCAGACAGTAAAAGTATTATTTACATTTGAACTAGTTTTGGCCCCAAAAGAAGAAGTAGAATAAATCATTAAAACTTCAATATAGTCAATGTCCCCACAGTGTTGCCAGACAGGGGAAAATACTGTTGTAACCATTTCCCCCCAAATACCCTTCAATTTTTAATTTGTTTTACAGTCCAGAAATGGACTCTAGATCATTATTGAACCGCAATGGAATTGGCTCTAAATATTTTGGGAGCCAGTTTTTCTTTGGTCCCTCTGTAATCGAGTCAGTGGTTAGATTGTGATGAAGAAGAATGTGATTCATCAGTCCATAGTATGTTCAGCTGATATTCATAGACCAAGCTTCTACGTCTGTACTGAAGTTAAAAAAAAAAAAAAAAAAGGTTTGCTATTTCCAGTTTGTCATAGGCATTACTGTGCACTTGGCACTTAAACTGGAAGTTTTGCATCAAAATCTGTGCAGACCTAAATAGGAACAAGTTCCTTTTTCAGTGTCAATTATTTTTTTAATATTCTTTTTTATTAATAGCTGTGGCTCAGAGGGATCTTTGTCTCTTTCTGCCGGTCAGTCTGGTTGAACCACTGTACAGAGTTTTATTCTCCACGTCCACATTACTTTTATAGCAAACCCTTTACGCAAAAGAGGCAATTCCAAACAGGCTGTGTTTTGGAGAAATGTGTCACATCAGCTGACTTCTTGTCTCACTTTAAGCGATGAGGAGGAGGCTGATGGTCTAGAGATCCTTATGGAAGCTCCAGAGGGATTTAGGAACTCAGATGAAGATCGTTTCTCTGAATCACAGGTAAGAGAAAGAATCTGTCCTTTTTTTTTTTTTTTAAAGTCAAGGTATTTATTTTCATGTTAACCAAATGAAAGGTGAAAGAAAAAACATTTTTAAAACAGGAGTCAAGCGTGGAGGACCTGCAGGATTTGGGTCAGATAGAAATGCCCGAGGATCAGGAGGAGCACAGCGAGGAAAAGGGAGGCAAACAACATGGTGAGAGGCCATTTGTCTGTAAACAGAGGCCGCAGTTGTTCTTCTGACAACTGATGCGCCGGGTGAGAAGGTTGTTAATTTTCCCTGTTTTTAATCTTTCAGGAGAAGACACATCACATGATCAGGAGGAGCGTCCCTCTACTCCCAGCCATTTGGCCACGACTGTCTTCTAACGACACAGTGGAACCATAGCTGAACCATTTCTCCCACTCTGATCACCATCTCTCTTTTACTCTGCGGGATTGAAGGCCTTGAGGATGTTTCACTTACTGCTCAGACAAACAAGCTCTTCCATTACAGACGAGTTTGTGCACATATTTGCCTTGTTCTGACCAAGAACGATAAACCTCATGACTGAAAGTCCCACCCAAATTGACCCCACCCCCCATAGTCCTCATTCTCTCAATACCCGCTCCATAACGTTGCCTGGGTTAAAGTGGGATACCACTTCGTTTACATTTTCTTAAATTGTTCCAGTCATGTGAAAATTCAGTGTCTAAATTTCAGGAACAGCTAAAAGCGGCCTTGTTTCTGGCTTCATCATAGTGTATTTATGAAGCAAGTTAATCATCTTGAAAAGGTTATGAGTTGATGGATTCCTTCAATCAGAGAGGCATACAATTGCAAAGTTGCATTGCAAGGTTTTTAAAAACTATCAGTATTTGTGGCTATGAAAAACTATGACAGTCATGATTT
The DNA here is from genome assembly GCA_037975185.1 of Centropyge bicolor. NCBI lineage: Eukaryota > Metazoa > Chordata > Actinopteri > Pomacanthidae > Centropyge > Centropyge bicolor. Next base: position 193,278 of record JBBMOC010000043.1, read on the forward strand.
TCAGTGTTAAATCAGTGTACAGCCCCCAGCTCTTTCACTGTTGGTGGTAGGAGAAAAGACTTCATGAGCATGTGATGTTTGTCTCAAGATTTGTATCGCCGTGCTGTGAACATGAAGTCATTTCCAAACCAGGAATGTACCCTGAAAACCAACAGGATCTTTTTCGTTTTAGGCATCAAGAGACAGTTGAAAACATTCAGAAATACACATGGCGTGCAGGAGTTGAACCTTCAAAGCGACACCAGGAACAATAGCGATGTTAGGAATGAGTATTAACACTTGAAGGATAGGAGTCAAACTCACTACGGTCCAGTTTTCACAAACATTAAAACAATCTGCAGTGTAAAACTATATTTAAACCTGCATGTGTAGCTGCCTCACACTGCCAGCATGTCTGTATAAAAAGCTGATCAGTTTAAGCGTGTAAGCTAGGCTCCTGTGCAAGGAGGCCATCAGGTCTGTCGCTGTGTACAAAAGCTGCCTCACAGGGGGCACTATAGTCTTTCAGCATCATGCTTTATGTTCTACAAAAGCCTCGTCATTAAAGTGCCTCAAGTGACAAGAGATGTAAGGTTTTAAATGCCACGACCAGGAGAGATCAGGCAAAAGATAACAGTGTTTATTTTCTGAATTACTTTAAGAGTGTGCACAATAAGAGATATTTACTGTTTCATATAAAGAATTGTATATGTCTTGAAATGTTATAATGTTTATGTTCAGAAATGTTAAAACTTTATAAAGGTTTCTTTAAAATGAGCACATCTCTTGTGGAATGAATCGGCATGTATGAGCTGTAATTAAGACTCTGGTTTAAAACGGTAAACATCACAACAAGAAGAAACACATTTCCTGAAGATTTTTTTTTTAATCATCCTTTAAATTGAAGCTGTATTTCTATGAACTTTAAAGAATTGTGTTGTTGGTGCTCTTTGACTTTCAGACTGAAGAACAGAATGTCAAAGGACACTAAGGCACTTTTAATAACAAATACAGCCATTTTATTCAGGCAAATTAACTATGTACATACTGAAACAAAGGGTTGAGGAGTTGTGTTGGCTCGTCTTAAAGAAATGTTCAGTTGTAAGCTGGTGTCAAACCAGTAAATTCATTAAAACACACGGAACAAGTAATCAGCTAAGGTGCATAAAACCATACAAAGTTTAAAATGTAATACCTTTAACTAACAAAGTGTCAATTTCACCCATATTGGTATCAGAACTTGAGAACTCTTCATTCACGTTGCCCTTGAAACCCCACAGTGCAAATCCACTGTGAAAACAACAGCATCATGAAGGACTGAAATGATGATCCTAATAAAAACCCATTAACCTGATGTGTCAATTACATATACTAACTCTACAACACTCTGCTCTCAGTGCAATAAAACAACACAGATAAAATAGCAAGATAAAACAAGCTGAAAGGTCCACCTTACAATTGTGTTCTTTTTGTTTCATTTAGCTGAAAATAAAACACAGTAGACATATTTCAATATTATTGTCACACCTAATGCACAAACTGCTTAACTTTTGAAATAAGGCATAAAGACAATTGGATATTTAGGTTTCATACTTCTATTAGCGATGGTGTCATTTCCACTGTGGACATGAGGGATGTGTCTAAAGTCTCTAATGATAACAATTGATGTAATTCCAAGGGCTGTTAGTGTAATCAAGCCTCAATATTTGTCATTATTATTATTATTGTAAATTGATTCATTGTTTCTATTGTTCTCTGATCAGGACTAAGCCAGGGATGAAATGTAAGCATCACAGTGTTTGTAAGCTTGTCAACCACCTATAACGCAGTAATGCATTAAAAGTAGAGGAAACTATTATAACAATCAGCTGCCGACCAAAACCTGCAGCTGTAAATGTGGAATGTAGGTATCTATTATGTATAGCAGGGGTGCTCACACTTTTTCAGCATGAGAGCTACTTATAAAATGACCAAGTCAAAATGATCTACTCACTACAAAAATGCCATATATATATATATATATATATATATATATATATATATATATATATATATATATATATAGTAGTTTAATAATTCATAATTTCATTTATAACTTTATATAATGGTTAAAAAGGTTAAAAGTCTATTGGAATTCATGTTTTTATGTGATTTTGTATATGTTGTTAAAAGGTGTACTTCCCCTTTAAGAGCGCATATAGCCGCTTGATTTCCTTGTTTACGCTCACTCGTCAGTCAGTGCTTTAGAGCTTGAAAGCAAACGGTTTTCTCACCTCTCTTCTTTTAGCAATTAGTTGAAACAAGTCAGAAATGTCAGAAAAATTCATTTGTCATCTGACTGGCTGCCCTGTATATCAATCAAGTGAAGGGATGGATGATAGGCTGACGTCTATTTTTTTTAAATGTCATGCGATCTACCAATACTACCTTTGCGATCGACTGGTAGATCGCGATCGACGTATTGAGCACCCCTGATGCATAGTATCTATTAACTGTGTCTCACATTTCAAAAAGAATACTAAGATAAAGCCAAAACAAAGCAACATGTGTCACTGGACAAAAGTTTTAATTGCCAACACTGCAGAGCTGAATCTATTATTCATAGTCAGAGAAAAAAAAAAGTAAGAAACAAACAAACTGGAGCTTTCTAAAAATGATGAAAAAAGTGTGTGAACCTTTTGATATAAAAGCAGAACATGCAGTTGACCAGATCAGACATTCCCAGGTGCCTTTGTACATACTTATTTCTGTCCTCACCTAAAAACTGAGCAGGTGCTCCAATGACGCCCCCAGCTGCAGTAAAGCAGCACTGAGTCCAGACTTCAGCGCCGAGTAGTCTGGCTGCTCAGAGTACGGCAGAGTCATCACTGCATCCAGGTACATTTTAAATGCACCTACACGGTCACACACAGAGAAATACTCTATCAGCAAAGGGTATATAATCACACACTTGTATTATGTTGAAAGAGAAACATGTTCACTCACTTGAAACTCTCTTCTTCCCAAAGCAGTGACTCAGCAATGAAGGAACATCCTCCATGTACCTGAGATGAGAACCTTTATGAGTCATTTGTTTCTTCTTTATATTGTACTTCTAATTTGATGAATATTGCTCTCTCACCTCTGTTTCTGTATGGCTACCTGGTCCGGGTGAGTGAGGGCAGTCCACGGCAGCGTACCTGTGTGCCAACGCAGCATGCAGTAACCCAGAGACTGCAGGTCACTACGTCGGGACGGTGCTGACAGGAGAACAAACACACTGATTGGTGGAAACACCCTGATACATCAACACCACAAAACTATCCTCAGAAGTACATATCACCTTGTGTTATTGATTTTATAGTAAAATATTGTTTAAAAGCATTTTATACTAAAGAATATCGCAATCATCTTCACAAGAAAAAAAATGTAATCAGTCTCATTATGTAACGCTTGTGTGTGCCTGATGGTTCTGCAGACAGATGGACTGTGGGAGGAGGGCAGGTGTCCCTCATGGGAGGAAGAAAATAAGTCTGGGAGCATTTGGTTTGCAGTAGCTTGTGGACTAAAATGATTCGCTGACGTGAGTGGAACAAGGAATCAGTGAACCACAGAAGTGACTCACCTGCTCCCTTATGCGCATCCAGGCTGATGAACTCTATGGTTCCCTCGTGTGGTGTTCTGCTGGCTTCACGGTACTCTACATGTTGTCCACCGGGACAGTACCTGAAAGCATGGCAGTATCCCACTAGATACACCTGAACACACACAAACAGACCCAAGCAAAGAGTAAAACACATTTCAACCATCTATTACAGACAGATTACAGTTTGCACTTCAGAATATTTCTCACCTGTGACTTCTGCCCCAGTTTGATATAAATGTTTTCCGCATTAATATCAGCGTGAACATACTCGTTTGAATGGATATACTGCAGCACATCTAACTGCAAGTAGAAAGAAATGTTACAGTGAATTAGTGAGGAGGGATCATAGCTCTTCTGGATTGGGTATTTTTTGGTGACTAAGAAGAACAATATTATGTGAAAAACAACACCACAAGTTTACACTCACTATTCTACAGGTGAGCTGAAGAACCACTTTCTCAGACAGGAGCTCATCTTCCTCCTCAAAGACAGACTGGAGAGACTGACCCATGTTGGGAAAAATCAGAAACCTGAAAAAAACAATGTGTTTTATATATATGCATGTTTATACAGAATGCTTTTGTATGTATGTGTAAATATTCACAGATAAACTTTTGTGAATATACACACCTGTAAGAATCTGCATGAAGACCAAAGCCAACACAGGATGGAATCCCTACAAAATTCATCTTGTTTTGTTTCATCCACTTGTCCACTAGAGAGAGACAATGTGCAGTACATTTAAGCCTAGAATCAAAATGAGATCAGTATCTATATGTGTTATCTATATGATAACCATCCAGTCTTTTTTTAATGTGTTCTTGTATTCCTCAATGAGATTGGATCTCTGTCCTCCAGAGCAAAATCTGCACATGATTAATTTGAGGCGGTGGCAAATCAGCCCCAGACTCACAAGGTTTGTGAGTTGTTGAGTTATGGGAATTTTGCAAAAGTTGTGAAACACTGTCTATGACAAATTCTTGATTATTTGTAAATTCAGCAAATGTATAACAATAAGTTATTCATTTCTTTATCAAAATATTGTGTCCATTTGTCCTGGTGTGCTGCAGTACCTGCATGAAGGCTACTCTGTGACTAGATAAATTATGTGCCTTGTTGACAGCAGACTGTCACACACAGTATTTCCTGACTGTATATTATTCATTTCCCACCCGTACTGCTTTCATTTTTCACAGCTTTGTTGAATGTTGCATCTTTTAGCACTTTTAAGGCACAGAATAAAAATATAATCAGTAATTAACAGCATGTCCCTTTTTGCCTTTTCACTTGCTCACTCTCTAAATTTGACAACCTATAATTTATGTTAGCAATAAACAAACATCTGTATCAGTGTTATGTTGTGTTGTTGTGCCAGCACACTGCACAGACTGCTTTTACACCTACTTAAGTTCTGAACACAATATGAGCCAGACTATATTCAGATGTGGCCAGGCATCACATTTCAATCCCAACGCATATACGCCTTGCATTAACATGCACTTTTCGGGACATCATTATCTGGAGTGTCCTGATATACATCGCATTTTAATGATATAAATGGCGTGAGTGTTTTAATAGGAGGATTGTATGTGGTACAAGTTACACTCCTCAAATGTGATTTGCAGCAAAACAGGGTTAAAGATGATGTTGAAAAAGTTCTTGTCCACTTCTGCTTTCCTCTTAATGGATTATGAAATGAAACACAGATATTTTTATGTCATTGTGTAACTAGATCACACGACAATTTACAATGTAGTTGTTAGTGGTTCCATTTCTAAGTTCTTTTTGCCATTTGTCAAGATAAATTTTGATCAGCTGTTATGGCCACAATAAACACAGAATAGACAGTTATACATACAGCTGCTACCTTTGTTCTAACATAATTTACTTCCATTTATCATCAGAACAGTTAGAGTATGTAGGTACGACCACAGGCTCACCCTCCAAGACTGACAGAAAATCTATTTAATCAGTCACATTATACCTGTTTTTTTTTTTTTGCAAATGAAAGAACTGTTTGCAGGTCCCAAATTAGAGAGGAAACATACTAAACCCTTACCAGTTGCAGGTTTAGCAGCTCTCTGTAGAAAGTTCTGCTCATTGAAGATTTTTCCATCTTTTGCTCCCTGAGAGAAAGAAAGACAAGATAAACTTTACTGATCCCACTCAGGGAAATTGAAGACCTGAAAGAATGTTAAAAATTAATTTGGTGATGATTACACAAGTGGGATAAGCAATTATTTCTTTATTCATGGCACCTCAGTGACACATCATATTAATAATTCAATGGTTTCTCGGTGGAGCACTCAGCCTTAAACCTTAAACTTTACAATGAGTGTTGAGGCAGCACTTACCAGTTTGAGGATGTGATCAGATTCTTTGCAACTGGATCGTGAAACTGTTTGGAAAATTGAAAAGGATAAAATGGTATGATTCATTTGTGATAATAAGGCTATATTGAATTTTTAGTTTTTGTTTGCCAATTGTTGCTGCTGTAGATAACTGCAGCTCCATCTACTTTATCAGGTTGACCATCTCTATGTGTACAGCTGATACAAAATCTGCCTTAATAACCGCATTAAAGTACATTATGTGTCGGCCCAAATACTGGAAACAAAAATAGAGTTGATGAAAGGTGCCAATAAAAGAACATAATGTTTCCTTTTTGGTACTTGTTTTTAGTTTTGGCTTTGTTGTAAATAACAGAATAAACTTAACAACATTACTACTTGTTCCTTCACTTTAAATATTGTTTGTACAATATTTATTATTATAATTAGCCCCGGAATGTAAATTTCAGCTAAATCTTGGTCAGTTTTTCTTCTGTTTCCAAATGTGCATTTCCATATTTGTGGTTTGCTGTAATCTGTCTTGTTTTAATCTTCTCACACTTTGTATCTGCTTTAAGATACTTAACAGTAAATGCGTTGGCTGAGTGATAACCCTCATGAACATGTAATCCAGCTGTGCCAGAACACTGAAATTTTGTTACTTTCTAGTATTTGCTCTGATGTCATGTACTGGGTCTCACCTTCATAGAGGAGATCTGTCATGCTCTGACTGAGCAGTTTCAGCAGCTTCCACTTCTTGCCTGTCGTGTCTGTTACCTCCTCACCTTCCTGCAGCGGCTCCACCACAGACATATGCTTTGCCTTCTTGGCTTTACTTTTACCTGTCGCTGAACATGCATACAAACATGACCAATTCAATTCTTTTTTTTGATGAGAGAAAAATATAAAACGTAATGTTACACGCCCAAAAGAAAAAAAAAATATGCACACGTGCATCCTGTGAGATCCTGATTTCACAGAGAGCAAAACTGTAAATAAATCTGTTTAGTTGAAAGCAAAAAAGGAGGACAGGAGACTTCAGTCAATCACACACAGGTTTTAGTGAGAGGCGTTCCAATTGCCTGTTCAACAAATGCACATGTACATCTCTTCAGATGATGAGAACCCTTTTACCTGAGGTTTGCGCTCACCTTTAAAAGGAGACCTGGAGACTGGTGAGGAAATGGGGGAGGAAACAGCCATAGGACTGCCATCTACCGTTGATTCCTCTGCTTTCCTACTTGTTTTATCAGCCAGCCTCTTTCCTTTTTCTTCCTGCTTCAGAGCAGGACTAGAGAGTTTTGCCTTTCCTCTGCCTGCATATGGATTCACCCATAATTATGATGGATGAGAGAAACCATTATGAAAGAAAGGAAGAAAGGGGAATATATTTTGTTTGTTTTGTGTTTCAGCTCACCAGGTCGAGGAGATTTTGTGACAGGAGAAGAGGAAGACTCTAAAGTTGGCTCTACAGCGTGCTTTGGAGGAGTTCTAAGCAATCCAACAACATTATCTGTGGATACAAATCATCGCCTTTTGGTCAAAAGAAAGGCATCAGCTGTCAATTTACGTCTGCACCACCCAGTGTTGCCTGAAGGTTAAAGCTACGCAACTCACATTTGGCTTATTCTGTGGTAAATGTCTATACTCATATGTGTTATCAGGAATGAAATAAAAGCTTTAAGGTAAATCTCTCTATTATAACAGCAACAATGTACCTTTTTCCAGACCACTTTGATCACCTTCATTCCTGTCATCTCTGACAGGGTTAATTGAGGGCACCACAGGTGGAGTGGCATCTTTAAGGCTGATTTTAACTTCCCTGTCGAGACGAAGGGAGTTGCGGGTGTTTCGCACTGCAAGACGAGTTGTAACTGGAGTTGAGGTTAAACATGCATGGGATGTAGAAAGAGAGAATTTATATTTCCAAAGGTTTGCATACACACAAAGTCTAAAAATCTACAGATAACACCAAGTAAATTTTAGGAAAATATTGCCAAGATATTTACCCTTGCTTTCTGTCTTAACTATTGAAGTTGCAGCTTCATCCTTTTTGGGTGAAGAGAGACTGAAAGACACCGTCGAGCTCACAGGTCCAGATTCATCAGCAGGACAGGGAAGCTTCTCCCCACAAGATGGACAAAATCTGAATCCAGGCTGCAATTTTGTCCCACACTGGGGGCAGAAATGGAAAGGCATTCTGCAAGAGTAAACACACACATCATTATACATCCAACCTGAGAGCAAGACTCGTCTTCCTATGACCATCACGAAAGGCTGATCTGCTCTCATGTTGGATAACTTCAAGTATGATCCCAAACAATAAACTGACAGCTAGTTATGGTAACATTAGCCGGTTACCTTTAGCACTATAGTGGCAACAGAGCAAATTAAAGATTTAGAACTTGACACTTAAAGAATCATTTGTACTAAAGGTCGTCTCTCTGTCTTCTACAATGAGTTATTGAAACATGTAGTCACTTTCTGTTTCTGAAACAAAATAAAATGAGCAGACAGCTTAACGTTAGCTGAGCAGCTAACTAACACTGTAGCAGAACTCTTCTAAAATGACAAATATAGCCTGTGGGTTTTAGGAACAAGTATCGTCTTGTCTCTGGTTTTAAGCCTTGGCTTTCAGTAAAACTGGCACTTGGATAAAATATAACTTAGCACTGAATCATAAAGTTACCAAAACAAATCGAAACTGTCTGATACCTTCACAAACACTCCTTCTTCTTCTTCTTCTTCTTCTTCTTCTTCTTCTTCTTCTTCTTCTTCTTCTTCTTCTTCTTTATTGGCGGTTGGCAAACAGCTTTGAGGTGCATTACCGCCACCTTCTGAATTGGAGTGTGGACCCAAAAGTACCTTCCCTATATTCTTTTTCCTAACCCAGTTTTCTCTAAGAACTTTATAACTGCCCTATACCCTACACTTCCTGAATTTAGTTGTAAAATCTCCTGAATCTCAAATTGAATGCGTTCTTTCCCTGGTCTATTCTTAAGAACCTGCCTACTCTGACTGTACCGAGGACAACACATCATTACATGCTCTACTGTCTCATCTACACTACAGAACTCACAATAACCTGTTTCATGTTTACCCATAATCTTTATTGTACTGTTAAGTCCGGTGTGACCTAATCTCATCCTTGTTAAAATATCTTCCTCCTTTTTTGACCTACTTATTTCCCTCATTTTCCCTACTAAATAGTTTGCATTATTTCTATTACTATGTCTTGTCTTGCCTCTGCTTTCATGTTCTTGATGCTGTATAACGCACTGCTTGAATCTGACCCTATTAGAACTTTTCTTAGTTTTATCCTCTCTATCCAACTCAATGCATGTAAGATATTACTAACTCTTTTTTTGTGCATAATATCTAATTCTGGAACAACGAATGCAATCCCTACTCTATTACTTTCTGTTTTTAATGCATCTGTATATATTTTAACAAAATTACAATAAATCTTCGCTATGTACCTACTAACTTGCATTCTACTTATATTTCCTTTGTTACCCCCTTTTAGCAGAAATAAATCCACCCCTACTTCCTCCAGCATCCAAGGCGGAATACTAGAATATGGAACAGTAGGACTTATTCTTATATTCCCTATTCCTGTTTCCTTAGCTGTATCTTCTATTGTCCAACTAAAACTCTTCAATTGTTGTTTCTCTTTTTCTTGGCAGGTTTGTAATATGTTCCTAGTAGGATGATTGTCATTTTGTCCCTTTAGATTTGCCCAATAATTTAAAGCTAATTGCATTCTTCTTATTTCTAATGGCATTTCATTCATCTCAACCTGTAATGCATCTATTGGTGTTGTTTTAACAGCACCACAGCAGATTCTCAAAGCCTGGGACTGAACTCTATCTAACTTGGTTAATAGTGATTTTGATGCAGATTGATACAAGATGCATCCGAAGTCTAGTACAGATCTAATTAATGCAATGTATATTGTTTTTAATGAAAGCCTGCATGCTCCCCATTCTCTTCCCCTCAGACATCGAACTATATTAGTCACTTTTTTTGCACTTCTCTGTCATTTTCTCAATATGTACATACCACCTTCCTATCAAACCATATACCTAAGTACTTGATACAATCTAGTTTCTCCAGTCTCTCACCGTACAATCTAAGATAATTATCATCCTGCTTTTTCCCTCTCCTGAAGAAAACTGACTTTGTTTTTTTGACTGAAAATCTAAAACCCCACTGCATTCCCCATATCTCCACTTCTTTAATTGCTTCTTGTACTTTCCTTACTGTGTATTTCAAATTCCTTCCTCTCTCCCACATAACTCCATCATCTGCAAATAATGCAGTTCCAATAGAACTATCAATATTGCTAAATATTTCATTTATCATGATTGAAAACAGGGTTGGACTGATAATGCTCCCTTGAGGAGTACCATTTTCCACTATATATTTTCTGCTAGTCTCTCCCTATTCTTACTGATATCCATCTGTCTGTTAAAAAGTTCTTAATCCATCTGCTCATTTTCCCTCTAATTCCCATTTGAAATAGTTTGATCAGCAGCCCTTCCTCCCACATCATATCATAAGCCTTCTCAACATCAAAAAACACGGCTACGACACTCTCCTTATTAATTTGGGCTTTCCTAATCTCATTTTCAAGGCAAAGTGCTGGGTGAAATACACTTCTACCTCTTCTAAATCCACTTTGGTAGTTTTTCAGCAGATGCTTTGTCTCTAAGTAGTAGCTTAATCTCAAACACTCCTTCGCTTTGCTTCTTCTTATTTGTTGCTTTATAGAGGCGGTTTACATCCAAAATGTTGTATTACCGCCCCCTACTGAAATAAAAAAAAGACTCAATTCAACTCAAAAGCTTCTTCGTTCTTCATTCTTTAATAAATCTAGTCTCTCTCAACAGCTCCTGTTCTCCCTCTGTATAAATTCTCACGATATCAAAAACTTCGTCGCGGCATCATTTTATTTCCGCCTGAGCAGCGCAGTCGTTTGACACCAGTACTTGGAGCTATGCGGAGGTGTTGCCCTCTGCTGGCGATTAGTAGAGTTGCAGCCAAGCTGTTTTTTGTTGTTTAAAAAAAAAAAAAAATTCTAACAGGTAAAACTGTAAGAATCTGAGAAAAAACTGGACTTTTTCTCAAACTAATGACACGATAGGGATGTAGTTTGAGTGCAGAATTGATACAAAAAGTTTTGTCAACAGCGACAAAAGTTGAAGCAAGTTAATTGTATTTCCTCTCATGAGAGATTTTCACTTCTATCTGTAGAGGATTAGGAGTCTCTAAATTACATACAGTCATTAAATTAACAGTTAATAATCTCCAGCTGAATTGTAGACAAATCCAGCATGGCCTGAAGAAATGCATGTCACTGCTTTAAATCTCAAAATTAATTTGCAAAAGGGTGTAAATAAAATGTTCTTGCCATTATGGGATTTTGTGCAGAATTTCAAATTTGGGCTCTCATGTCAAAATGCTGAAAAAACAAAGTGAGGGGGTGAAATATTTCCCACATTATGGTGAGATGATTAGCATTCAGTGTTGTAGGTTTCATTAATGGCACACAACAGAATAATGGCACCCGGTATCAATTGCACTTATACAGAACTCAGTCCATATTTTCAAGATTGATTACATAAAATGAGATACTACTTCACAGAATACATAAATAAAAATGTTTATTTTTGGATACAATTTACACGTTTTGCATATTAAAATGTATGGCACAATTGAAAAAAATTAATATTTCAGTTCAGTGTAATATAAGTCTAATATAATCATTCAATTTGTCATAGATTTCCAAATCTGTGGATTGAAACTGTGAGTGGAAAAAAATACTCATGTGTCTTAACTAAAACATCAAATTCACCCTTTTATACAAGAAAAAATGACAGAGTAATACAAATAATGTGGATTTGTGTGTGAAACTATTAGTTGGGACATTTCAGTGTTTTAATAGGTGCAAATACTTTTTATAAAATATGGAATTAAATTAGTCAATGATGGCCTAAACAGTAGTCACATTCATTAAAAATATAGAATTTGCAGTGTGAAATAGCACCTCTGCTCTTTCCCCTGAAGTTCAATGTTTTATTCATTAAAGTATATTCATTTTTCATGACAGTCGCAGAGATGATCATTGTTTGACAGCCCATCACCTCCACTATAAAACACTGTGGGAACAACTGGAATAACTAACAATTCTTAATCATACTGAAGCCTGGACACAGGGTGTGAGTCTCTAGGATCTCACTGAAGGAAAATCCTGTTGACTTTAAAGCATGTATAATTCAAAACAGTAAGCATGTTTACAAGTAAATGATAATAATAATGACAGTCTACAGCCTTACTATAGGTGGTGTTCCTAAATCATCAGACCGACTCTTCGGGAGCTGCAGAATCATGAAATTGTTTCAAGATAGAAGATGGAACTTCATCTCCACAGTGTCAAATCTTGTCATTAGGGACAACACAAATGTATTTAACAGGAAAAAAGTGGGGAGCATCTGATGTTTTAAACATTTCAAAGCAGATGCTTAAGAGTGCTTTTTTAAAAACCTGATTATTGAATTAAAGTGCAATTGAGTGAACACCAGATGTCCCCAAAACTCATATTTTAGCTTAAAAGGTGAAATTTAAATCTAGTAACATATTTTATCACGACAGTCAACATATGGAAAAAAGGTACAATAAAATTTCACACTTACATTTCTTCCTCTAAAATATATTAAGAGAATTTGAAATTCTATTTATCGATTAATGTATTTTTTATGCATGGGCCTTTTATATAGCAGGATGAACTACCTGGGTTTCTGAGTTACCGCTCAGTTTTTACTTTTGCTTTTTATGACACATTTATTCTTCTAATTATTGGCCAAACCTGTCGCTGTACACAATGAAGTGCGGATGAAAACAAACAAGCACAAACACTGATTTTAAATTGCACTGGTGCAATTACAGCTGGACATTCAGTAGAGCATCAGAACTAAAGTTACCTAAGGTTTCCTTAAGATACATTCATAGCAAATTTCTCTCCACCAACAAACATTGACTGTGGATATCACAGTCAACAGTGATCCGACTGTAGAAAGAAAAACAGAAGTGGTTCATGCTTGAATTACAGTGTGAATCTATGCTAATCTTACAGCAAATAAAGAGTATTACCAGTATATTTATAGCAGGGCAGCTCATTCTGTTGCAACTTGGAGCACAAAGTTTATACCTGTAAATATGCTCAGTAAATCCAGCTGATGACTACAGTTGGACATTTCAGCCATGCACCATAGCAAACACATATCCTACATTCCTGTATGAATTAATTATTCAAAAGAGGAATTAATTGAAGTGAAATGCCCATATTCAAAAGGCACTTAACTCTGTACTGACAAATAATGCAGCATATCAATGAAAGTTTATCAGTGATGCATTGTTTTGCAGGGCAACTGACACTAGTAATGTCAAGTTTCACCTTTATATACTGTACATGTATTCCCACTGTTCAACTTGGATGTCTTCCTATATTTTCATCACTATTATGGACACAGACATGAAAGCAAAATGTCGCCTCTTCTTTCTAACACGCACATTTGCTCTGATCAGAGCCCTCTGAGACGTCTGGGTTGGTGGGTCCATTGACTCGAACGGTCCCATCAGGGATCCAGGACTTATCAACGCATCGTTCCATCCTCTTCATGATAAGATCCAGCAGGACATCCACAGCCTGGCTGACGTTCTGCCCATTTGCAGCACTCGTCTCAAAATATGGGATCCTGGTTTAGAAGAAAAAAAAAAAAAAGACCTTTGAGAAGTGAAGAAGAGAAAAACAGACCAAAATCTATTCTCTTCTTCCCTTTCTACAGTGCAGTTCTGATACAATATCTGTGCTTTTACTAAAGGTGTGTCTAGCAGGATATTTATACATGTGCACAAATATTTGCTTTTCGAGGAGGACTAATTTAGCCTGAACTTCTCCGGCACAGACTTTGGCAAACAATGCCACTGCCTTCTTGGCAAATACTTAAGGGAGAGGCTCATGTGCAGACAAATCCAAAACTGAGACCTACCCGTACTTCTCTGCCAGCTCACGGGCCTCTTCTTCACTCACTGCCCTCTGATCTGACAGGTCACTCTTGTTACCACACAGAATGACATCTGGACTTTCGCAGTATGCGTGAATCTGTAACTGACCTGAAAGATACATTCAGAAATTTATTATGTATTCAGTTCTGTTTTAACGTGTAATATCTTCATTTTTGAGCACTGTAGCTCAGACCAAGAATAAAATTAGCAGAGACAGACTTACTCATAACAGAAGATTACATGCTTAATCTACAGTATTTTGGGTCTAACAGTAGCCTAATGTCAATTCTACCTGAGCCAGACTAAAAGTGTTTTAAAATGAATTTAGTATTGTCAAAAATCCTGTGCACCTGAATTTGTCATATTTTATATAATTATCAGTTTAATGACCAAAAGTGGTGGAGGACATACTCATCCAATTTCTAACGTTGAGGAAACTTTGTTCATTTGTGAGGTCAAACAGGAGGAGGAAACCCATCGCATCTCTGAAGAACGCAGTCGTCAAACTCCGAAACCTGACACCATTCAGAAAAAGAAACACTTTACCAGAAATATAATTATTAGTGAAACAGGCAGATTTGAAAGCAACTGAAGACAAGACCAGGTTTGAGGAAGGCGAGAAGATCTTCATGTACCTCTCCTGTCCTGCAGTGTCCCACAGCTGCATGTGGATCTTCTGTCCTCTAGCTGAAGATCCATCTGGACCCGTTGATTTATAAACCTGAGTGAAACAGAAACAAGTGAGGTTAAACTAACTGGACGTTTTCTGTGCTAGATTTAACTGATTTTGAACATGATATCAGCAGCTATAGAACAAAGGCAGAAACATTCAATCTGGAACCGGATTATGCTTTGGGAACATGGCTTGTTGTTACTGATGACTCAAAAGAGGGAATTTGAAGAATATAACCAGAAAAAACAAACAAGTATGTATGGTATACTGGTAGAATATAATGGTTTACTAGACATTGACTTCAATATTAATGTACCTTTTACATATATATGTTGTAATCACATACAGAGCCACTGGAAATGAGGCTTTTCGTAGTGTATTGTCTATTTGCATGAGAAATAATCACAAACATCTAAATCAATACCTGCATACATATTATTCTACATTTTACTGGATCTCTTTCATTCCTCTAAAAGGACATCAAGTACAAAAACATACATTTCAGTGGGGTATTTAAGAAGCCAGCTTGTTAAACATTGAGCTGAATTTGCAGCATAGCTGACAAACTCCTTTCTGATAAAGAACTCTATTTGGGCTTGTTTTCAAACCAGTTTTAATCCACACATGAAAAAGTTTTCACCGATTTGAAAATGTTATCAAAGATTAGCAGAAACAATCTGGTCTTTCATTATAAGCTTGATGCCGGCAGCTTGCAGAAACCGAGACGCATCTGTGTTATTGACGTTTACCCCGACAATGTAGGAAATAACTTAGAAGTAAATCTGATTTCACAGCACATCTTATCCATTTTCTTTGATCTATTCAACAATGCATCACTTCTGAAGGGTTGCAATAAACCCTTTTCCTTAACCAGCAAACATGACTATTGAAACCTTTTTAAAGGTAAAAGTCACATTAAGTCTTTAGTCTCTAGAGTTTTCCAGTACGTGTTGCTGCTTACAGCTGTATACTGGCCTGCTAGTGTTACTGCTGTATCCATCCCATTATGCATTTGATATAACTTTTCACAAGTCATTTCATTGACCAGGAAAAATCCAGAGTGTATCGTGTACATTTTTCACACTTACTGGATATTAACAATCAAAGACCGGAAGCTAAGCTCTGGACTGGAAACAATCTACTTACTTATTGTACTTTAACCATGACAACTCAGTGATATTTACATTTTCAATCACAGCAATCAAAACATTAACTTTGAAAATTTGCTTATATAGTATTCACTGACTCTATTTTCATCTTAGCGATACAAACACTTCTAAATAAAAGATAATGATGGGCAATGATGTACAGTCACTTATTAGAAATTGTACTGAAATGGCTGAATGTTCAGTATAACTATTCTGAAACCTTTTATTCAGGCACCAACCTATATTACTGGAACTGGAGGTCAGGAGCATTCAAGAGTGAATCTTGAGTAAATACGAACACTGCACAGCTGTTTGCCAATGGTATTAAGTGTGTATTCTTAAGGAGGTAGCTGCACTAGTCATTAGTCAAAGTTCTGTGGCAACATTCATCAGTAAGCTTTTGTTACAAGAGAGTTACTTAATGGTGTAGGAATGCATTTAAGTCCTTAATTAGGCAGCCATGAACGCGTGTAGCACACATGGACACAAGGAAGTGTTGCATCAGGAGTGCAGAAAGTAAAATCCATGTCTGTTTTTACTGAAGTTTTAGATGAAGGAAAACCCCAAGAATTCCAAAACTGACTTGAGATATGTTTAATTCAAAATTAATGGAACTTACCACCCTTTTTTCTCTGAAGTCTATCCCAACTGTAGTGATGAACTTGGAGTTAAACTTGCCATCTGTGTATTGGTAGAGGAAGCTTGTTTTTCCAACGCCAGAATCACCGAGGGCTAGGAATTTGATGAGGTAATCATAGTCCCCGTCAGACATAATGAGTGCTTGATTTTCTGAAACACACAATTAAAATGACTCAGTCAGACTAAAATCACAAGATCTGGCAAAGAAATAAATCTCAACAGTATTTTTTTGGGGGGCTTCTAAATGACACACTGAAGAAACTGATAACTGGACAGAGAATCATGTCTATGGTGGCACGCAATCTGGTCCTGAACCTACACACTGACAGCAGTCCACATCTCATAAACTCTCAAAAACTATAGTGCCCATCTGTCTTTTTAAAAAGTGAAACTATACACTTGTACTAGTTTTCAAAGATTTCAGACAGGGTAGGGAAATTGGAAAGTATTGAGAGAGCGACTAACTTCTAACTAACTAACTAACTAACTAACTAACTAATCATTCCCTCATTTATGCTTCACTATTCTATAAATAATAGAAGCAACAGAAGAGAGAGGGAAAGGGTCTGTTTGCATGGTACAGTCCCACACAACCCTTTTGTTGACCTTTTAAATTACAAAATGCACCAAGTGTTTCAACAGTTCATAATCTAAGGGAGCAATGAAAATATGTCAGTGGCAGCATGTAGGCTTAGCTTGCCAAATGTAATCATGCATGCATATGGCCTAACATAAATTTTCCCCACACATATTACATGTAGCAAAAGCAACAGGCTCAGGTCCATCGCCATTAGGCTCATACACTGTGTAGCTTAACCTGATGTAAGAGTGAGAAACACATAATATCTATTACACTTTTCCAATATTATGCAAGAGCTCCAGATGTAGATTTGTACAGTTCATGGCATTGTGGCCTAATGTGTTTAACGAAAGAACTGTTTCATCACGCTGACAGAGTGACAGGAAGCATTTTAAACTCATTTGTTCTTCTCCAGCCACAGACACCAAAGCTACTACTACTTACTGTCACTGCAGGAGGAAAGTAAATTTGCTCTATATTAGTAGCCTATTGATTTTAATTAAGCACTTAAGCTTAAAGGCACATGGTATCTTACACATACACAATAAGAAGCACAGTATAACATCTACTGGATGGCATATTTTCACCTGACACGGTCGACTAATTCCGGTGAAAACATCTCAAAGAAAGTGCAGGTGTATCATATGACCAGTGCATTGAAAAGTATTCAGATAAGTCTTACATTCTTCTGCTGTAACCTCCACTGAACCTTTCATTTGGAGCCATAAGCAGCTTAAGGTCTCGTGCAAAATCAAGATCCATGTAATGTGCACTGTGATGGAAATGGTTTGTCTCAAGCATGAATGTGGCCATAAAAAGTGAGAAAAGACCACTGAGCCCCAGAACTATGACGTTCACATTCCTGCTCAGGGGCCTGTTTTAACTGGTAGGTTAAAAGTTAAGCATTAGGTTTTATTTATAGTGTTAAAATGCCATGAGCCTCTCAATCAGGGCTGTAAAATTCCCCGTTGTGGGACGAATAATATATCTTATCTTATCTTAAAAGAAACATTGGTTAGATCAGCTGCCAAATACCAAGATGACTAATTAGCTTAAAAGTCAGTGGCTTCCGGCCACATCTCATCTTTAATTACACCACTTTCCTCCATCTTCCATTCAAAATGCCCACTGATACCTACACACTTGATTACCTGTTTATTACAACTACCCAGATGTAATGCAGTCTAACACAACAGCCCTGCAGGTTATAATGCTGATTTTTTTCATTGAAGGTGTTTTAGAGAGTTGTCGAATGAACCTAATGGTCATTTTGGAGGATGTGGTTTGTGGTGTAGCTGAACTGTACAGCATTATACTGTGCCATGTTTCTAAACTTTTGCTCACCACGATGACAGTAGACCCAAGAAATAACCAGCAACATGAATCGGCACCTCCTGTTCTGTGGACTGCATTAGTTTTGGTTTGGCGTACTTGATAAACTGGCAACTGCATGTTCTCATCCACATTTGGTGAGGGGCTCTTGTTGGCTCACATGAATGGCAACTGGGATGATGGAATTGAGACATCATTGATGTAAATAGAAACACATGTTCTTTTCCTGCTGTGAAAAATGGTCTAATCCTACATTTTAATAAAAAGGGCCACAAAAGCAGTCACACACTAGTCACAACTCCTTCTGAATGAAGATTACACATTGTTCAAGTTCAGGACATCATTACCAAAATATCCTGACAGAAAAACTTGAGTCAGGCTATGTTTTCAGTTTGAGTAAAAACAGGTCACAGAAGTGGCACAATCAAGCAAAACCACACTGCTGGAGATGAAGATTGTGTCAGCAAATTTCCGCAGACTGTTATCAGCCTAATCATATGGCTTCTTGCTGAGCCCCAATCGAAACCAAGAAATAGCATAATATCGTGTTGACAAGCAAACGTTACAATGGAAAGAAAGCAAATGTTGGTGCATAATATGTGAAAACTAAAATGTCAAGTCACCTCCTCTATTAACACTTCCCAGATGTATCACAGCTGTGAGAAGGAAGTGAGCACTAATGGCAGAGTGTGATCTTCCACTGCAAACAGAGCAGTAAACAATCAGAAAGAATGAGTCTTAAATACTGGCTTACATCAACCTCTCTGAAACAACACTGACCCTACCTGGCCCCCTTCAGTGGATGTAGCCGTCTCCAAATGAAACATAATGATGCTGTTTTCACGTTAAAGTGGTGGAAAAGAGCTGACATTAAGAAAGCACTAAAGGTTGGCGTAGATCTCTCTTCTTCACTGTGATACTCTGCCAGTGGTTGAGTGGTCTGCCAAATACCTTCTTACATTTAGATATGTATTAACTTTCCTTAATGATCTTTATTGCCTTAGAAATTGTGCAAGTTCAACTAATTTGGGTTCAGAAGAAATGACACTGGTCATTCTAATGTTTCCCACAAGCTCTTAAAAGACAACAAACGAGGCTCTGTTGTATGACAAGATGAAGGCATCACATAATACAGTACTGCCTTTAGTGGAACGAGTCTCACAAACAGCAGTTAAATCACTGTCTAAAATTAAGTTTGAGTCAAGTTAAAGTTTATTACAGCCCAATTTCACTAAATATGCCTCAAAGGGCTGCACATTCACTAAAAGCAGCAGTGAGAAAACACACAAAATCATATTGAAGTGAGAGAAACTACATGCAAAGAATTACAAACCGAATACTTGACACATAAAACACATGCAATAACAACAGCAATAAGCAGCACTAGCAAAGTACATACAGAAATGAGACAACACATATACGTAAACACGTACTACATATAAAAGTGGGAGAGGTAAGAGAGAAGGCCTGACCACCTGCCAACATTGTATTTATCTTTTGCAATAGTCAGGACATCAACATTATGACATCAAAGCACCCTAGCAGTGACACGAGGAGGTGATAAATAGGATGCTGCAAGTCTGTACAATATTTCATAAGTTAAAGTAGAATCTTGAAGTCAGATCTAGCACGTACAGGGATCCAATCTATTGAAATAACAGGAATATGATCAAATTTTCTCCTATGTATTATATTATACTAACAGGCATTTTGTACAAGTTGTAATTTGCTCATAGTTGAGATGCAGAGCATCAATCTAAAACAATAGTTGATCTTAAAAGTTTAGTTGGTGTGGAATGCTCATATTTGATTAATACCAGATCCACTTTTTTAAAGATCAATATTGGTGCAGATAACCAATCTGCGTACACCCTCAGGGACCCAAAAGCTTCATGCTCCAGCAATTAGTTGCTGGTAATTTAATTAATTGTTCATTTGTGTAGTACTACTGAATGCATCTCTTGTAAAGGGTTCTAATGCATTCTACATTGTGTGCACCCCCCCCCCCCCCCCCAAAAAAAATGCTTAATTAACTTACCACATACTAATTAATAACCAATACATAGACAATGTACAGCAAACGGGAGAAATGGGGGTCAAAAGGTCCCCACAGTGCATTTTTGCCCTGGGGTTAGTCTTCTTTTAAAAACCTCTTAACTACCTTAGGTAAACAATGTCTGCAAACATGTGAGTGTGACAGTCTTTTTACAGGAGCACAGGGCTACAACACATTTTGACAGCTCTCGGGAGGGTTGAAGGTGTTGTTTTGTTTGATCAAATCTTTGAACTGATTGTATTAGAAATGTTGTGGCATATGTTGTCATTATTTATTCATACTATATATGTTTTAGCCTAACAGTTTTAACTTGTTTATTATTGCTTTTAACTGTCTAATTGGTTTAATTTATATTTTCACATTGCACCAAATATATTCATCGACTGGTGAGATGTGTAAAACACCATGTCATTTTTAAGTGGAGCATTACAACAACAAATATAGGAAATCTTGAATAAAATCTTCTTGTGTCATCTGTCATTTATTGTTATTTCTGCCTCCTCTGCTCTCTTTTAATTTGCACAAGGATTTCCTATTTAGACAAAGTTTTAATAGTCATATCACCTTCATATCTGTTTTCTCCTGCAGTGGGGAGTAAACCTAGTAGCTTTGTTTGCCAGGCAAGTACAACCACCCATGCAGACCAGCAAACAAAAAGCAGCTTTAATCATTTGTCAGGGAGACGTGGAAGACCCACCCTGGGCGGCCATCCAGCTCAGAGGCCAGCAGCTCCTTGGGAAAATCCGGATATGCACATACCATAAACTTGAAAGGGGTGCAGCACAAGTGTGAGACTACAATGATGTGCAACTCAGAGTAAAATGAAACGATTAGATAGGGACAGCATGCATCTTTAAAAAGCCCTGGCTGCCAAAGCTGGTAACTATGTAGTCATTAAAATACCTTGTGAGGATTTATCTGCAGCAGCCGCAGCAGCAGACACACAAAGATCACTCCCACACAAAAAAACACTCAAATCCATGAACTGTAACAAGCAGAAAGTGTAATGACTCTCAGCTGGTCCTTGTGTGTCTCACTGCTGCTCAGGAGGTCCAATAATTATGGTAAGTAACAATGTTTTTTATCCATCCAAAAAGACTCATTTATATGGGATGCCAACTTCCCAGCTTCCTGTCAGACACACTGCAGCTACATATGGGTCCAAACACGCCTAAGCACAGTGGTAAATGTTCATATCCTGCTTGGAGAAACCTGTTTTTACTTGTGTGCAAATACCTCTTTTAGTATGTGAGGGTGAACCTGACAAGCAGTTTGTAGACAATCAATCTGTTACTAACGCAGATGACCGAGTTAATTTAAGTTAGAACTAACTTTGTAAAACTCCTGACAGATGCTCATTTCGTCGTCTGACATTTCCTGGAAACTCTTACGCCGTGAACTCACCAGCTCCGGGCGCCGCTCCGCTCCGACTCCTGCTGCTAAAACAAAGTTAGCTAAAAGTTGTTCAACACTTGTCCTTGTAGGTGAATAAATGAAGGCTTTACTTTCTCCGTCTCCTCTGAGCCATTAGCTGACATGAGAGCAGCTTCATTCAACAGTGAACAGCTTTACTTTCCGTGGTGGTTTAGAAACAGCTCCTCCTCCTCACGATGCTAATGTTGCTCAACTCATTGCTAGCATAACTGAAGGCAAACACTGGTGTGTGTGTCCATATGTGTTTCCTCCCAATTTAACCTACCCAAACCTCCTCTAATCCCAACCATTCCTCGTCAGCCTGACTTCAATATTACCCTAACACCAACTAGTTTCCTCTGCTACACCTGGCAACAACCATTAACTAAATCTTTACTCCAACTGGCTCCACAGGAAACGCAGTTTAAACAGGGGGACATTTTTCGACATAACACCTGCCGCTGCAACACACTGAAGGAAACTTGTCTGCTCTACTGTAACTGAATATTTCTATATCATACTACTTTACATACTACAATACATTTCATTTATTAGCTTAACATGCTGGTTTCTTCACCAGTTGCAACATTAAAGTGATGTACACACAAATTAAGTGAAGGAGGTCCTTCGCAGGTCCTTTCTTCCTGCAGCTGTCAGGCTGTACAACCAGTACTGCTCCCAATAGACCACAGACCATACACGGCTTTTCAGTACATTTGTGCAATACTCGTTTTTTTAATGTAATTTCCACTCACTGTGCAATACTTCACCAATTCAATGTGCAATATTCTGTATTTAGTATTTAATATTCCATATTTAAGCTCTCATGTCTTACCTCAATTCAGGCCCATTGTGTACATTTACTGGTCATATATTTTTATAGTTCATATTTTATATTTAATATCAATACTTGAAACTGTAAATAAGTCATGTAAACTTGTTAATACCTTCTTTTTAGACTTATTTGTCCTTTTTATATATTTAACTGATGCTATCCCCTGTGCTGCTGTGATCTCATCTTATCTCAATGCATCAATGATTATAAACCAGTAAATTATTCTAACATGGGCTCTTGTGCATAATGAGAATTTTTACTTTTGGTATTTAAAGTACAACCCCAATTCCAAAAAAGTTGGGAAGCTGTCTATAATGTTGATTAAAAACAAACTAATTTTAATCATTTAAATTCTGCATTTAATTGAATTGAATTAAATTTTTAAAATTTGATTCCAGTAACTTGTTTGATGACAACGAATGTGTCATGTCACATGTCATTTTTAAACAATGATAATTCAGCTGGACAAATTATTTAATATTTTATTTTTGCACATTAACAATCATACAAAGACAGAAAAAGGCTTAATTTATCCATGCTTGTCATGTCTTTAGTTTAGCCTCCAGCTCTGACAATCCAGGAGCCACCGATGCAGTTTCTCTGGCTTCTGTCTGTGAAGTATTTCCTGGGAGTGATGAATTATTGTGATGAATTGTCTGTTTCACTCTGTTTCTTTGGCACACCCTGGTTTTGCTGTCCTGAGCTCTTCAGCCCATCGTTAAAGTAAGGTTTGTAGATATAAATACCACCGCCGACTCCAAGCAGTGTGGCAAAGACCATGTTTGTGAAGGGTATTCTTCTTCTATACATGACTTCTTTTAAGAGGAAATCCCAATGGTGACAGACAAGATGATCCTGAAAGAAGAGTAAAGTGGTGTTATTCAAGGCATTTTAACCAGACAGACTTTGTGTTATAATCTAAAAGTCTTTGCATTTTGCATCATCTGTGCTCTGTTGAATGTTACACATTTGTGCTAAATTTTAGGCGTAACTTGCTGCGTGAATGGTGCAAACTAGCTGCTGTTTTCCTGTCTTTGCTGAACCACTGTTCTACCTAAGGTTTTAATATCCAAAGGCACTTTATAGCATTTATGCAAACATTTCAACATTTGAAAAAAAAGTGCCGACACCCACATGAGAAGTCAGAGGTAACTTCAACCCAACAGTCTGACCAAGTCTGTGGAAGAGTGAACAGTCTTCAGTCCTGCACACAACTAACTACGATATAGTTTGATTACTGCCAGAATGAATTCCAACACCTTCCACATACTTTTCAACAAGTGGAGAACTAGAGTGTGATTTCCATGTATTACAACGCTCAGAGACTCCAATAACTAAAATGCAAGGACAAGTGAATCTGAGGCTCTTCACCAGTAGCTCAGTAGCTCTTCACCTTCTGTTATCTGACATGCATTATAAGAAGTCTACACCTGTGTATATGGTATAGAAGATGAATGAGGGTTTATTTATGTGATACATTTGGAAGAAAGCAAATTAGATGGTGAAAAGTATCTAAGGTTGACAGGTATAATGATTAAGTCTTTCATCAATATCATTATTTTGCACAGGAATAGAAATCAGTATAATCAATCAATTAATTTTCATGGCCATATAAACCACTGTGATCCCAGATTTTAAAACTATTTCAGCTGAGAATGAAATACATTTATTTTGAAAAATCCAGACCGGTTATCATGACAAAGCGTCCACGAGCATAACAACATCCTAACCGGTTAGCTGCACGAGTACAAGTTAAACATCGTATTTTAGCTGGTTTAGAGACGTTTTTCCGTAACATTCACAACTTACCGAGATAACGGTTTATTCGAAGTGTCTGTAATCACCAAACAGGCAAACAGAAAAACACAGAGGTAGAAAAACAAGTTACAACCACAAGGACTCCACGGACAGTTATGTACAGCAGGCAACCATTCTTCTTCTACTGTGAACAGAAGGGAGAGACGCTGCCGTCCGCTCCCCAGTGGAGAGAGCAGTGACATGCATCTACTCTGAGATAAGGTGACAGGTGGATAAAGTATTCAGATCTTTTTACACAAGTAAAAGGGCTACTACCACACTGCACAAATACTCCATTACAAGAATATATGTTCTGCACACTTGAGTAAATATATGTAAGTATAATCCGAAAAATGCCTTGACATATTAAAAGTAAATGTAACCAATGCAGAAAAATGAAGTGAAATGTTGTGGAGGAGAAATGGAAAGAAAAATACTCAAGTAAAGTGCAAGTACCTAAAATATGCAGCAAGTGAAGTATTCAGCACTTGAGTAAATACACTTACTTAGTTACATTTTACCACTATATTTAAGGTATTTCACTGTCATATATCCAGGGAAAGTAACAACCAATGACAGGATATAAGAAATGTAATCAAACTAAGCCAGGATTTTGAGATGGTAAGTAAAAAAACAAACAAAACCCTTTAGATTTACTGACTATACTTTTTTTTAAGCATTTAGTAACTTGTTTAGTCTAATTAAAAAGTCCAAATGTGGACTTCTCGACTCACTTTTAATTTTATGTCCTAATTTTGAGACTGACTTTATGCTGTTTTTTTCCCTTTCATTGATTTCCACTTTCTCATAAATAGTGGTGATGTAATATGTGATGACTTTTTGTAGCTATGATTTTGACTTAAGTGCTAGTATTATTTATATTTTTAATACTTTTTCCGTTTGTTACTGTGTAAAATGGGCCTTCAGACTTTGAATATAAATATATCTGCTGCATTTAGTAAAAAATGTACCGAACTGTTAAAAGCTCATTACCAAACATGATGTGCTGAACTTTTACTTTGAAATCGGAAAGAAACGTCCGTCAGGAAGTAACTGTGAACGCGGAAGCGCAGCTTAAACCTGTCAGCACAGTTCATTGTGTGCAAATTGGAAGTTCAAATGAATCCACTGTCGTTTATTTGAAGTTGTAAAAGTTTAATACTGTTGATTAAATAACCGGAGCGATTGTGCAGGTTGTTCATCCGTAACACCTGAACAAACAGCTGATGTTAATTTCATATATTTAAAGTTGACAGGTGAACTGTGTTGACCGCAGATCCTGCAGATAAGCCCACAGACAAAATGTCCTGATGGAGAACATCCGACCACGTCTGACATTTGGGAAGAAAGTGGAAGATGTGAAACTGAGGAAACGAAAATCACAACTGTACTCGAAGGAAGATGAATCTCCTCTCAACAACGGTGAGGATATTATATGTCTTATTTTTTTTCATTCTTGGACAAAGGCAAGTGATTGAAGTAATGGTGACCCAACAAGTTGCTATGACGATGAACATAAGATATTAATAATATGATGCGATTGGTCTTGACCTCCACAGGTGTGTTGAGAGCCAGAGTTGTTGTGTTTTCTGTGGTGTTCAGACTGATCAACTGCTTCCTGGTTCAGACCAGCTTTGTCCCTGATGAGTACTGGCAGTCTCTGGAGGTTTCCCATCGGATGGTCTTCAAATATCCTCTAACATTATCATCTGCAGCTGTGTGACTAAGCTACTGCGGATTATTTATATTATTAGCAATATACAGTGACAGTTAATAAGGTTGATGACAACATAAAAGCTGTAGACAAAATAAGTAAAATGACTGTGAAGGCTAAAACAATCTAAGACCTGGCAAAAGTAACAATTGAGTCATTTACCAAATATTTTTGGTCTTGAATTCTTCCAGATATTGCTCAGGTTATTTTTTTCTCTTGCTGATAATTTCAAGTGGCTCGAGCAGAAAACACAAAAGCTTTCTGTGCGTCAGGGACATTTCTTCCTTATTATTTTATGCTGGTATCCTTAACAGTGCAACTTATGGGTATTTGACCTGGGAGTGGAAAGCAGGAATAAGAGGATTCACCTATCCACTCCTGTTTGCAGTCGTATACAAGATATTAAGCTTCATTAGCTACGACTCAGTTTATCTCCTGGCAAGTTCTCACATCTTCTATTCAGACAACCTATCAACATGTCTTTCACCAGTCACTTTGTTTTCTAATCCTGGTTTGGTTGCTTCTGCAGATATGGCTTCCACGAATACTTCAAGCACTCCTGGCTGCGTTTGCTGATGTAAAATTCTTCTTCTTTATCAGAACGTTGGAGAGTCGTGATGTTGCAATATGGACGGTAAACTATGTGCAAATACAGTGAAGAATAAAAAGGAAGAAGGGCTGGATGGAAGCTATGCATTCAGTGGTTGAAAGACTTGTGGTTTCATGCTGTTTCACATCTCTAGTTACCTAAAATGCAACACTTAACTCACTGTTTCTTCTTGTTCTGGTCTCTAGTTCTTCTGCCATCTGTGCTCGTGGTTCTCCTGGTACTGCTGCACCAGGACTATGACCAACAGCATGGAGACCACCATCACCTGTCTGGCTCTTTTCTACTTCCCCCTCCCTGGGTCCAAAACACAGAGCAGGTCTTGACTCATCACATCTTTACCTTTTCTAATTTGAATGAATTTCATCTCTCAAAACAGATGATTTAAAGACATGTTGTTGATCTTTTTCCAGCAAAAAATATTTGGCCCTGGTGGCTTTGGCTGTCATTGTCCGACCGACTGCTCTGATTGTCTGGTTTCCTCTGCTGATGTACCATTTCTGGCAGGAAGATAACAAACTGAGACTCATCACTCATACATTCATTCCTATGGGGTTTGTACTTTCAATCACCTTTAACTTAATCAGTATTACATCCTAATTGACTTTATTGCATACAAATAAGTTCATAATATACATACAGAATATACATGACTACACTTTCCCCCCCTCTTTTCCAGAATTGTGGCTGTTTTGATTTCAACAGTGATTGACTGTATATTCTATGAAAAGGTAAAACCTTAAATCCATGTGATTTTTAAACTACTCTAACTGCTGCTCATAAACTAAACTGTACCTGTTTCTGTTTTTCAGTGGACCATGGTGCAGTGGAACTTCCTGAAGTTTAACATCTTGTACAGTGTAGCTGATTTCTACGGTTCTCATCCCTGGCACTGGTACTTCACTCAAGGGTTTGCCGTCGTGATTGGCCCCCATCTTCCTCTTTTTCTTCATGGGTGCACCCTCGCCTTCAAAAGATATAAAATTCTGTTGGCAACAATCATCTGGACACTCGTCATTTACAGGTAAAACGTCTTTGCTCACACTCATGGGCTAGTATTTATCAAGCTTAAAGATGACTTAGAAGTAAAAAAGTGAAGAGTGAAACACATGTATTAAGTGACTTACTCCTTACATTACAGTGAAGTGAACAATTAAGAGCAGCTGTCAATTGAGCCGACAATTAATGAGATGCATGCTCAGAGTAATAATGGCCAATCAGAAACATGCATTTTACTTGCACCTGACATTTTTCATACCTTCAAAACTCCTGCACCTTTTCTCTGTGGTATGTTTTTCTGCAAACACATAAATGTTTTTAACTTTATTTTCTTTGTGGGAAAATGTGTTAATCTCCAGAGGCATCACATGCATTTTTTTTATTTATACTTATACTTAAAGATGCTCTGTGGAGTTCTCTTGCAAACAAATTCATGTTTTGAAATTGTGTTGAATTTCCTTCCAAAGCACTGCTTGCATGCTCAAACACTCCACAGGGCGCCTTTAAGACCAAACTGTCCTGGACAGTTGTGATATTTCGATGCTCGGCAGACAAACTAACATCTCTGAACCCTTTGCTTCAGTTTGCTTCCTCACAAGGAGTTCCGGTTCATCTATCCAGTGCTGCCGTTCTGTATGGTCTTCTGTGGTAAGTTCTCAAATTCACATCAAAAATGTCTGTGCTGATGAACAGCCAGATGCATGTTTTAACACTTCTTCTTCTACAGGGATATCTTTGGCCAATTTGAGAAGGTGGCAACGAGCTGCAGCGTTCGTCTTGTTAGTGTGCAACCTGGCTGCGGCTCTGTACACCGGTCTGATCCACCAGCGAGGGACACTGGATGTCATGAGTCATCTCCGGATGTTTTGTGATGTCAGCAGCATCCCCAGCTCTCCTCAACCAGATGTCCTCTTCCTCATGCCCTGTCACTCAACGCCTTTTTACAGGTACACCTGAGGGGCTGTCTGTATGATGGGATCTGCATCATGTCCTACATATCATTACAAAGTAGCATTCAGAGAGTAGAACCCACCTTTTGTTGAACTCAACCTGACTGATGCTACATGATGACGGGTTTCTCTTTGCAGCCATGTCCACTGCCCCATGAAGATGAGGTTTCTTGAGTGCCCTCCAGATCTGGGAGAGGAGGGTTACGGCGATGAAGCCGAAAGATTCTACGAAGACCCTCTTCACTGGCTCAGGACTTTGTTTCCATACAAATCTTCTCTGCCGACACATCTGGTTTTATTTGATGTTTTGGAGAAGGTAAGATATTTACAAATGATATTTCTCTATATAGTATAAATTTTTAAGTCTCTAAACTATTGTGTTTTTTTTGTTGTAGGAAATCTCCATATTTTTGCAAGGGAATAACTTTGTGAGGACAACAAAGATATTTCATACACATTTTCCAGAGGGAAGAGTTGGAGGAAGCATCTTTATTTACGAAAGGCACTGACAAACACTGGAACAATGGCAATTTTCTTTCCACAATGACAATATCATGATATGGATTTGCTACTCAAATGAACATTTTAAACGTTTTTTTAATTATTATTTTTTTTAATGTCACTTGTCAGATGTGCCAAATGTGTTTTGTTTTTTATTACTCACAACTAAATTTGGTGTAACAATTTTTTTCCAGTCATTTCTTTCCAACACATGTAATTACAACGACGGCCAAGTCCAGTTAAAACAAGCTTGAGGTGGAATGTTAGAAAACTGCATTTAACTCTGAAAGCAGATTACAACCCTGTCACACAGATCTTTGTAGCAGCAAATTAAAACAACTACACAACTGAACATAGAAACATCCAAAATGTGGCATGTCTTTTTATTGTTTGGTTCCCAATTAACATTTTCTGCTAAATATGTTTGTGTATTTTTAACATAAGTGCTATTGTTTAGGATGAGTATCGATTGTGTTTCAGCAAAAAAGAAAAAAAAATCTTCATCTGGTCTATAATTTATAGGCCTAAATAAGATTGTTCATTTCGCATTTTACAAATGTGAAAATGAACTCATACATCTGTTAGACATGTGCACGTGATGGAAGATATGCGACATCTTTCACTCAAACATATTAACGTTTACTTCACTAAACACCAAACAAATCAAGGACGTTCAGTAGCATAAAAAGTTAACATTGTGCAAAACAAAAAGAGGAGACTTTGCATCTAAATGAAACCCAAAATAGAATTTGCAACTATAGTATTAAACCAGTTCGGATTTTTTCAGTATTTGGGATCAAATGGCATCGGACCCAGTTCTATTTTCACATCAGCCATGTGTCTGTCTGTGTTTCTTCCTGATCGGCTCCACTTGCGTTCACTGTGTGGTCGAGCTCTGGCTCTCTGCTGCTTTCGCTGCTGATGCTTCGCCCTCGACTCCTTGGAGTCTGTGTCAGGGCTTTCAAATGGCCCACTGTGTGATTCAAACACAAAACACGAATGGCATGAATGAATATTAGTGTGTTAAACTCAAATATGTACAAGTTGCAGCATGAAAATGGAAGACAGCCGGGCTGAACCCACAGAACCACTGACAAGTCTCTCCTAACTGAGAACATCTAAGAATAAATGACACACTGCATCAGTCCTAACTTTGGTCAAAGAAGTCATTCACAAAATATTTAAGTTGTAAAGGTAGCTCCAAAGTCTGACCTGCTCACAGTCAGTCAGTTGTACATCATGCACCTGCAATATATACTGAACTTTTAAAAGCATATTGAGAGGGAGTTAATAAGAATTAAATCCAGTAACAGTGAAGATAACTGTTTGCACAACTCTCCATTACTTAAACACCGGAAGCATGCAGTTTACAGTGATTATTAGAAATGCTTTTAGACAGTTAAAATTTATTTTTAAAATTTAACCACTGTAATAAGTAAATAAAAGGGTTTGTCCTGTTTATATCTATTTTGAAAGTCACATAATAGTTTCAGTCATTTTTTAAGCACAAACTACAAACTGAATATCTAGGATTTAAACTTTAAGATAAAACAAGACATTTGAAGATGCAACTTTAGGCTCCAGAAATTTGTAATGGGCATTTACTGTATCCATCTATTGTGGCATTCCTGTGTATTAATGAATATTCTCATTAAGATGGTTTTCTACTTGTAAGATAAGATTCTCTGTGAATAGCCCCAGGATACTTACCTCGGGCCATAGCTTTTTGTGTAAGCCTCTCCAAAGAAGTGCCGATAGACGTAGTCATCAAGATCGCCAAACACATCATCATCAAGTCCATGATACTCATGCATGTCGGTCAAATAGTTCTCCACACCGCTGACAAAGTCTGTGAACAGCATCCGGTCGTGGATGAACACTCCGTTGTGGAAGAAGTTGTTGATGAACATCTCCAGGTCTTTCCAGTGGTGGAAGTGGTGAACTTCCTGCTGCACGTAGCTCTGCAGCAGCTGATAAAATTCATCTGCTCTGATTGGCTCCATGGCTTTGTTGAAGAGGCTCATGGACTCCTGGTAGGCACAGTCAAAAACTCCAGAACATCCTTTCAAGTTGGACTTGTGAGTGTTCTGACCTCGATCTTCATTAACTTTACCTCCTAATTTTCGAGTGTTTTGGCTGCTCTTGAAGGGGTCGTCAAATTTGTGTGAGTGTCTGTGATGAGGCTTGTGGGATCTATGCTGCCACGACTCCTTTGTATTCCTCTCATCACCCCTCTTATCATAGAAACCTCTGGCTTTGTTGATGAATGTCGAGGCTGAGTCTTTGAAGTTCCGGAAAGTTAATTTGACAGAATCTGAAAATTTCCTCAGGTTCTCCTTCACGGCTTCCTTTGCTTTTTTTATCTGCTCTTTGTGGTGATGGACAAACTCCTTGGTGGAGTTCTTCACAGCATCGAATGTCTCTTTCATTTTCCCTGACATGCCCTCTTTTGGTTTCTTCATTTTGGGCTCTGTGTCTCCTTTGGCTCTTTCTTCTTTGGTTTCTACATACAGCCTCTCCCACAGGTCAGAGCGCTGCTGCTCGAAGCTCAGTCTCTTCTCCAGCTCCATCAGACGGGACTGCAGCTCCTCTGGCTCTGAACCGGCTCCCTTTCCAGCTCCATGGATGTGACTCCTCAGCAGATTTAACTCTCTTCTCAGTTCATCTGTAACCCTTCTCTCCTTGTCAAGCTTCTTCCTCAGTGTCTGTGCCTCAGCCATCATGTCTTCCCTCTGGCCCTGGAAGCTGCAGATCAGCTGTTTCTCCTCCTCCAGCTGGTTTTTCAGCTTCTGGTTTTCTAGCAGCAGTGAGTCAGCACCAGCTCCCATCGCCTCCCGCTCTCTAATCTTAGAGCGCAAGTTTCTCAGCTCCTCCTGTAAGGTGGACAGGGACTTTTCTTCGTGTTCCAGGGAGCTTTTCAGCAGCTGGTTTTCAGCTTTCAACATCTGCTGCTGAGACACAATGTTAGTCCTCTCCTCAACCTTCTGTGTCAGCAACATTTCCAGATCATCTCTCTGGGTCTTAATGGGACAAGAAAGTACAAAAGAGATAAAGTTATGGCTTTTAAAGTGTTTACACAAGTCATAATTATTGATGGCATATTGAAGTCCACCCAAATCATTCAGCATTCCAATAGGAAAACATTATGGAAGTTTTTTGCTTTAGTTTTTATTTGTGACCCATAAAATTTCCTCATTATATAATTTGCATTCATGTTGCATTTTAATTAATAACTTACCTGAATGTGCACCTGCTGGATGTTGAGCTCTTGGTTCTCTTTCTTCATCTTCTGAATCACTTCTGTGAGCAGAGAAATAACTTTTTGCTCATCTAAGTCATCCAGGCTGAAATCACCCATTTGGCCCTGAGAGAGAAAAGAAAGTTATGGTTCATTGAAGTCGTGGATCATTGTTGAAGGTCACAGATCAGATCATGTTCACTCAAAATATAAATCATTTGGCATCTGAGTATGTAGCACAACAGTACTACAACAAAACAAAATGATGTCTTTGTGGTAATGACTTGTAATACAACATTATTTGAAATAAAATGATAATCACAATATTCACAATAATTCGGTATTTATTTTGTATCCTTGAAGTAGAACATGGATTGACCTGTACCTAAAGCCTTCTGGACTATAAGCTAGTGGTGATATTTTGGGATGTTCCTCATTTACACAGAATGATTGAAAACACACAGTGACACAGTTAAACACACGGTTAATATATTTGGTTGAACAATCATTTAAGAATAACATGAATGTACATAGCTACAAAAATAAGTACTTGCATGAAAGTAGCCAGAATAGTCAAAAACATGGTTAAGAATGAGTTAATGATTATTGCCAGGTATGTTTCCTGCAAATGAGCTTATTATTGCTTGAGTTGTGACCTGTGTGGTAACTGACCTGGTTTGTAAATGGTTGTTCTCTAACGTGTCGCTGAAGCAGATCTCTCACACCATCAAGTTCATTCACTCTAATTTTCTCCACAGTTTTCTGTCTTTCTTGAATCTGGACTGTGCCTGTGGATTTGGAACACATCATTGGAAAGATTTATTGGGGCAAGTCTACATGTGATGAAGCAGCAATCTACAGTGGTCTATCATGTCTATATAATGGTCAGACACATGCTTATATGAGAAGCAAATGTGGGACCGGAATAAATACAAACTGTTCAAAGTTCACATAAGCACTGTAATTCCCACCAAAGATAAGAACATAGAGATCTCTTCCACTGGGTCTTGCAACCAAACTAAGGAACCATGAGAAAAGAAACACAAAGTACATTTCTACTGCTGCAATGGGAGACTAGCCATTCCAAAACCAGACTGAAATTCCTTTAAAAATTTGTGGGATTATTTGATTCTTCAAAGATGCTGTACTCTAAACCTTTTAATAATACCAAATATGTACATTAATTTCAAGTATATTTTATAAAAGAATGTCAGCCAACTTTTCCACTTCTGCAGTGAACTTCTTACCATAGAAGTGTCCAAAGCCCATGCTGATGGCTACAATGAGGGCGATCAGGATGCACTTGTTGAGGATGCTGCTGCCCCGGTCTTGGGTCTGGACATCCAGAGCAGCAGTGGGTTTAACTTCTTCCTGCTTTTCCTGCTGCCCCTCATCTTCCTCATCTTCATCCTTCTCCTCCTCCTCACTCTGGCGAGACTCCAGCGCCTCCTCCTCCTCAGGCTCTGTCACGATGCTTGTGGTGTTCTTCCTTAACCTTCGTCTTCGGACAACAGTGCTGCGGCTTCGTCCTGCCTCGTCCTCACTGCTGCTTGAGTTTGTCACTGCAGGCTGCTGCACTGGGAAAACTACAGCAAAATATACAAAGTTATGGTTACAGTGATTATATGGGGGAAGAAGAGGTACACAAAAATAACAGGCTCAGAAAGCACACGTGAGTGATTAATCATGAAGATAACAATGAATACTACAGATTAACTGATGCTGAAAAGCATTGTTTCAAAGTCTTCATCCATGTTTGTGTTTGTAAATTTAACACAATAAAGAAATATTTTAGGAAATACACTTATTCTATTTTTTGTCCAGAGCAGGATGAGAAAATTTATATCACTCTTATGCCCGGCACATAACACTTGTTTTCATACTTTGATCTTCTCATCTAACTCTAAGTACTCTATTGTTTCTTCATTTCCATTTTGAGACATATGTTTACCAAAGAAATTTTCCACCATAAAAGCTGCTCAACACAGTTATTAAACCAAAAAGCCATCTACACTAAATAGTGCTTGGCTGCATATAATATGCTCAATCTTCAGCTAACTGGAGAATATCCCTACATTAATTACACTTCTGTTCTAAGGTAGCCAGAACCTACAAACACCCACACATGCACATACATGGAAAAACAGTGAATGAAACTACATTGCATATTATCATATGTGGTTGAACATGCTTTTACAAGAGGCACAGCTGGCTCACATCAGCATGTGAAACTATCAGGATTAGTTCTGTGCATTGCTGAACAAGCTCAGCATCATATTAGATTCACTCCAGTTTCAATCAGGCCACCTGGAAAAGAGCGGCCTCCAGTGAGCTGACTTCTCAGATGGTAGCCTAAGTTCACGATACTCTGTGGAAGTTTCCAGTGACTCAACATCAAACCTTCAGTGACGTAGAAAACAGGCAGAAGAGGAAAGTTTAAGTGTTGATCTGTCCAATTTCTCTGTGTTGACTCTTAATATCAGTTTACTAAAGGAGACAGAGGGATAGTTAGGTGTGTGTGAGTGTTGCTCTTGACCTACCAGTTTCTGCAGCAGTGAAGGCATACTGACTGCTGCAGGAGGTGCCGAGGTAGAACTCCTCACAGGCTGCTGCATCCTCTTCCACCTCAACGTGCTCGTCCTCCTTCAAATCTCGAAGAGTCACAATGTCTGAGTGATCGCTGGAGGACAACAGAGTCACATGCTGTTCCATCCCTGTGGTGTCTCCGGTCTGGAGAAGATACAATATATTGAAGATGGAACGCAAAGGGAGAAGCAACACAATGGTTGTTTGTTACTTAAGAGAATAGGTTACACATGTTAACTGTCTTTCTCACCTTTGAGGCATACAGTGTTTCATCAATGGTTTGTTCTCCCAAAGTGTCATCAAGTGAATCAGCAACCCTCTCTTCAACACACTCACCAGAGACTAAAATAAATACAAATTATGTTATGTTATGATTGTTATGTTATGTTATGATTATTAAGTCATACATGTCATACCAGACTAAGAAATAATACAATATCATAACAATAACATAATAATAATATAATATATAATAATAACAGTTAATATTCCTAATAAATCTGCTGCTGTTAAGCCCAGACCACAAAAATGATAGGAGGACTTTTACCAGCAGATGCAGAGGTCTGTGCATCCTGCAGCTTTGTTTCTTCCACTGGAGGATTCTCTAATGGCTCAACTCCATATTCCACTGCAACCTCCGATCCCAACGTCTCAATATCTGAACCCTATAAATACAGTAGGACACATGAAAACTGGGCATGATGGAAGAAATATCATACATTCAACCATTCAATGATCTTTTATTTTGAATTTGAATCTGAAAAGGGAAAAACAGCAGCTGCAACAAATTATAACCAAAATGGTCTTTAAATTCACAACCCTTGCATGTTTTTAGCTTTTATTTCAGATATACAACTTGTGTGCAAAAATACTTTTTTATTACCAAAACCCCAGCTTGGATTTCAACAATAAAAGAGTATGTTTGCATACAAGTTGCTGCAGTTTATTCTGGGAAACTGAATTTTCTGTATTCATAGGATTTATTTCTTAATTAGTTAGGTAGTTTATTGTTTGATCAGATCAGTACACTATGTGTGAAAGTATTTTATTACAATTAAATGAACAGTACAACAGATGAGGATTGTTGTTAACAATGTTATGATGACATCAAAACCAGCATGGTATCAAATGACATCAGCACCAACCAGGTGCACTTACAAGGTGTTAGAAAACAACAGCATAAGTAGGCCTACATTAAACAGGAGATGTTGCAGCTCATTCATTGCATTTAGAGAAGGGACATATACCAGAGAACATCGCTCTCTCTGTTTTTGTCTGCAGAACATGTGCCGTTGTCACTAGATGGGAGGGGGAGAGCAAGGGGAGACAGTCCACTATTTAATCGATCGTGGCTCACGTCATCGTCTCAGATGGATAAAAATAAAATAAGCTAAAATGGATTGGCAATTATACTTCGGGGACAGTTAACATAACTGGTCATCCTGCCAAAGTAAAGTCTGTGTGGGGAAACTCTGTCCTGTGATAGAGAGAGAGAGAGAGAGAGAGAGAGAGAGAGAGAGAGAGAGAGAGAGAGAAAGCAGGGCACATAGCTCTATAAAAAGAAAATCAATATGTGGTGGGCTGCCACAAATGAATGAATGTATGGGGAACTCTGCTTATTAATCATCTCTTCAATCATTCTCTTCTTCTTTAATCATCCTTGCTGCTTTCTTGTCAAAAATTAAACAACAACCAATGAAAATAGCTGGGATTATAGAATAATGAAAAAGGATTTGTACCTCATTGCTAATAATGGTCCAGCCACAGGACGACTCTGCATCACTTGATGTCTCTGACATTTCTGCCAGTTGTCAGCAATATACAGGGACCTTGAGGAGAAAAGAGGTGGAGACAGTATGTTGTGGTGAAAAAACTGAGGTGGGTCATTATGTCCAAGCTGATAAGCAGTGTGATAAATCTTGAGTTTAAGCCATCCAAAATTAGTTTGCCATCATCACCGATCAAGATATCGAGTACAACTAAAACCTACTAAGTGTAAACATCCTGATTGCTGAACTGCTAAGGCATAAACAGTGTTTTTTGTCTGCCTCTATTCTGGTCTATCCAATAAAAGAAAAAAACAATCTAAAAAAAGTGTGCTTTACAAATACATTTTCTTTGTTTTGCCCCATCTTGGGATGCAATTGGCAGGCAGAAATGATATAAAGACATTAGATAGCCAGAAACTTCACCTTACCTTGCTGTGGTTATTGGATGAAAATGAATGGGTTGACCATGCAACCCTGGAACAAATAATGATGCTGACATCAAATTCTGAATCTAATACGCTGATAGTTTTCAAGAAAGCCGGCAGGATCAGCAAATCTGACGCCAAATATGTAGATCACGGGAAAGTACTGGGAACACTAGAAAATTAAGTTTTGTTTCTGATGAATAAAATGCCACAAATCCATAAAGACACAGTAGCTGCATTAACTATGAGTCACATCTGGTTACTTTGAGAAAAATACAACTGTTAAACAGGCATAAAATATTAAGTTATGTCCTGGTCATGAACCTCAGACTGAAGACTTGTCTTCGCCATTTAAATACTCAGGAATAAAACAAATACGAGTAACAGTGCCCCCCAGTGGACAGGCCACAGTAACAGCTGAGTAATGATGCCAGCTGCTGCGGCCTGACAATGAAAACAGCCACAAACACAGCTAATAACGATGAACACGGCGGTCATTAGCTTCAGCTGACATTAGCTTCGTCTGCTAACATTAAATAATGACATTTATGAGCTGACTCAGATCGAGTTCACCAACTTAAGCCAGTTTGTAACGTCTCCTGCCTGGGAATTACCCGAACATGTAATTAGAGCCGTAGACAGTTGACATTTTCTGAAGAAGCTCCTTCAAGTCACTGACTTTTTAATAACTTGTGTAAATGTCTAAACTCACCGGAGTTTTCCGCCTAAAGACGCGGCAGCTGTTTACACGCAGCTCCAGTTATAGCCGTGAATCCCGGAGCCGTTTATCCTTTAACAACACAGCGACAGCGGCTGCGGATGGGAAATGTAGTTTTACGCGGGAAAGTATTTAAGGCGGCAACGCCTTTACCGAACTCATAGAACGACATTTCCCATAGGCCCGCGCGGTGCCCAAACTGGCTGAGCGAGGGCGGAGCAGCTCGCGTGAGGCAGATCCTGCGGCCGAAAAACATAAACAAGGCGGCGTGATGAACGACAGCCAACAGAATTAATTCAGGAGGAAATGTCAACACAAGGGACTCATTTATGTGTTTTGTACTTTGTTGTAGTTTTAAGAGAAGTTTTAAAAAGTGTGTCGTGAAAGGACCGTCCATCAGGAAGCACGTGGCCGCCATTGTTATGATCTGTGAGCGTTTAACTTCTGACTCTTTGCCAACAGACTGTTTGGTTGACTGTTCCTAAGTTATGCTGCTCAGCCTGTACGAAGGTTGGGTAACTGAATACTTGTGCAATGACTTGTGTGACTCACCTGTGATCAAAACCAACACATGCTTCTATGGTGCTTTTAGTAATGAAGTTGAAGAAAAATGAATCAACACAACAAAGCACTCTCCTCAGACACACAACATACGTATAATAGTATTATACTGGACGTAACTGTCTGATTTTCTGTTTGTATAATTGCACTAAAAAGTGACTACTTACTAAAACTAGGTAACACCTTATTACCTAGAGATTTTTCAAGTGTGAAAACCCAAAAGCAAGACTTATTTATCATGCATTTATTTTTATTTCTTTATATTTTTCTACTTGTTTTGTTGTTTTTTGGTTTGTTTTTGTCTACTTGCTATGTTTATTCTTAGGCACCAAAGCAAACTGATTCTGAGCATTTCTATGCTCTGCTGTTTACATGTAGGAACAGTAGAGGTCAGTGTAGTCAAGGTTATGTTAATTGTGTGAGCGGCTTTCCAAGGAGAGAGAGAGTGTGCATCGTGTGTGTGTTTTTTGTTTTTTGTTTTGAATTTTCATATCCCGGGGCCTGTTGCACAAAACTAGGATAAGGGATTAAGCCGGGATATCTTGGTTATCCTGGCTCAATTTATCCATGATCCGGTTGCACAAAAGCAGGATAGGGGAAAGTGGGATATGTTATGGTATAAATTGCCATGGAGATTTATTCTGTGGAGCTAGCCTGCTCCAGACCAGGGGCCTGTTGCACAAAACTAGGATAAGGGATTAAGTCGGGATATCTTGGTTATCCTGGCTCAACTTATCCATGATCCGGTTGCACAAAAGCAGGATAGGGGAAAGTGGGATATGTTATGGTATAAGTTGCCATGGAGATTTATTCTGTGGAGCTAGCCTGCTCCAGACCAGGCTAAGTTCCAGGATCTATTTAATCTCATCCCTTATCTCAGTCAGCAGTCACCACAAACAGAAACCAATAGTTATTCCACTGCCCACTACACATTGTTATCACATTCAACTACACCCACTGTCATTATTTAAACATTTGTGATCATTAATTTCAATCATTGTAGATTTTTAAATTGAGTATTTTATATTTCATTTCATTCTATTCAAGGTGCAATATTTTTGCATTTAGGATGTAATATTTCATATCTTATATTTAACCCTCCTATTATCCTCAAATATTACTAACACTTTAACAATTTAACCCCATGGATAGTTCCCTCCAAAAAAATGATTTGCAGATTATTATTGACCATTTTTTTGTGTCAGCCACATTGTGTATTTGTTGAAAACATAAATAACCCCTTGTTAATGAAATCTTGACCTTTTCTCTAGCGCCACCATCGGGACAAATAGGCCAAACAGGCCAACATTGGAATTAATTCATCTTGAAAAGTTTTCTTCCAAATCTTCTCAAATTTACTGACAACCTTAGTGACCACAAGAGTATGAACCCTGTTGGTTTTGGTGATGATATGACGTTTCCTGCAGCGCCACCATCAGGTCAAACTTTCAGTTTTAGAGTTAGTGTAAAATCTTTCATCCAAATCTTTTCTAATTTGGGGTGCATCGTTAATGATTCCTCTTATAAACATATTTACTTACTTATTTGCTGTTTGGTTGTTTTTGTATTGCTGTTGCTTCACCTTTAGATTTGGAAACTCCTGCTAACATGAGCAAGCCAATGTAGGCTTCCAAGTCAAATACATCCAAGTCTTTCCAACTGTCCCCATACAAACGCTTCCCCTCTAAATTTGTCATCCCAAGAACAATATTTTCAACCGATGGTGCTCAAATGATGACTCGATGTCTTCAACATGGCTGACTGCATATCTGTTGGGGCCTTGAACCATTTTGATAATATTAGCAGCGATAAGTCTACCCTGCTGTTGAAGTGGGGAAAGGGACCATAC
Source organism: Centropyge bicolor (assembly GCA_037975185.1). NCBI lineage: Eukaryota > Metazoa > Chordata > Actinopteri > Pomacanthidae > Centropyge > Centropyge bicolor. Next base: position 233,669 of record JBBMOC010000043.1, read on the forward strand.
TATGGTGAGAGAATAGATAGAATAGTCACAGATGGGTCACACACAGACAGACAAGTTTTACACAGCTAAAACAGCTTGGGGTCAAATTGACCCCAGAGGAACACCAATGCGTGCAATATGTGTTCAGCACATTAAAAAAATATCATCAGGATAATTTTATGCTAAATCAATTGTACCAATCAAATTAGGAAAAGTCATGAAATATGAAGTCAAACAAAAAAAGGCAACAATTATTTTTTGAATGATAAACATTGATTGGGGTCAAATTGACCCAAAGGATATTAGGAGGGTTAATCCAAGTTTTGTGTGAATTTCTAATGTAAATTTGTTAATATCGTCTTTTTAGCCTGTTTTTATTTTTTTTACTATTTAACTGCTTCTGTCCCCTTTGCTGCTGTATATTGTGATTTTCCCCACTGTGGGACAAATGAAGGTTTATCTTATTTTAAATGATGATTTAGATGATGTTGCAATCATTAGATAATTTACAGTTTCCCATACACTATATATGATATACACCTCCCATATAAATATAAATACACATTATAGAGCATACACTTTACTGAATAAGAATAAATCAAAGCAGGTAAACCATCAGCTCCTTTCAAAACTGAGGTCACACAGTGACTCTACAAGATAGAAAGCAGTGTGTGTGTGTGTGTGTGTGTGTGT